>CM034237.1:41019915-41619915 GCA_019916065.1 Vitellaria paradoxa | reverse complement strand
CGTTGGTACACCACCTGCAACCATGTACTAACAGGAAAAAGAAAATCAACAAAACACAACTTAATACATCCCCCAGAAAAAAAATTATTATTATAAATAAAGAAGTAGTTAACCAAACCAACCTTACCTTGACATAATAATAGTCCAATTCCAGGAGCTCAATGACAGGTAGACCATCAAAAAACATGACTGAGTTGCATGTTTCTCCTTCCTTAAATATGAAGGATTCTGTACCCTCCATCACACAAATTGAAACACTTGCAAGACGAGGGGTATTTTTGAAACATATAGAACTGAAATGTCCTTTAAACATCAAGGATATAAGATTAGGGGCGGCAATTTCAAGGTAATCGTAACAGGTGGAGCTTTCAAAATTCAGATATTCAAGCAGTGGGCAACCGGAGAGTAAACTTGAAAATATGTCAGCAGTAATGTCAACTTTGCAAAGCTCCAGGAAAAGGAGGCTGCTAAATCCTTTAAATCCAGGTGGAGGTTTAAATATACAATAATGCAGATTCAGACATGTAAGTTCTAGACATGAAAATAGAGATGATGGCAATTTAAGAGGTTCACCCTCCCAAATGTGAAGGTTGAAACACCGGACACCATTGTTTGACACACAAAGTATCAACTGGTCAATCTCAGAACAACTTTCCAGTTGAGATAAATCGAGTGTGAACTTGAGTATGGGTCCACGGTGAAGTAATAGAACTTGGTAAATAACCATAAGTATATTTTTCCTTGCTCTGACCGATTCAGTGCAGAACCTATCATCAAATACAAATGGGGAAGGTTCATCCAAATACACCTCCATCTCCATGACAAAACACTTGTCCTCACTGCATCCTGTATTGGCAAATGTGTTAAGATTTTCTCAATTAAATTGTGAGGGAGATTACTGATTATATCTGATGTTGAACGAATCTTCTCCATACTGCTTGCCCTCTTCACACCGATACTAAATATTCTGAGCACCAGTAAACAATACCAAATCAAGTATCAAGCTCTCCTGCTTCTGTATTTTATTACATTTCCAGTCACAAAATAAAGATAAGGCTAAAAAAAGGAACCATATCACCTGTTCAACTTTCCATCAACCCAATTGTACAATTGTAAAAAAAAAGAGAAAACATCCACACTAAAACCTCCCTGTAACATAAATGTGCTAGATTATTATGCATTCTTTTGCCACCCAAATACAACACCTCCAAAAAATCAATCCAATAAACATTACTTCCTATCCATCTTGAAATTTTGGTTCAAGTAGTTATCGATCTTTTAATTGGACACCGCCTACAAAGCACGTACATGGATACAAACACGAATGCAGTGATTTTTAAAAATGATACAAACCCAATGAGGATACGGCAAAAAATATATATAGTTTTATATAATTTTATTAGCTATATATATGTGAATATAACATTCACAACAAAAATAGCAATGCATAATTTAATGTAGAAAACACAACAAAATATGATATGAGAATACGGCAAAAAATATATATATAATTTTATTAGCTATATATATGTGAATATAACATTCACAACAAAAATAGCAATGCATAATTTAATGTAGAAAACATAACAAAATATGAGACAGAATTTTTGCATAATTTCAGAGATTTAGGATACTTAAATTTAAGTTTTGGTAATTTATTACCAAATGGGCCCTTAGTTTCCATTTTTTTCAATACAAAATTACCTTATATATTAGGCCGGCCCTCCTCCCTTATTCTAGTTCCCTAGTAATTTGGACCCCTATATGTAAACTTCTGGTTCCCAACAGTTGATAGAGGAGTCCGGAGTTTTTGAACCTCTAGTTTCAAAACCTAGATTAGTTAAGAAATTTCCAATCCATTGTAACTTGGATGTGTAAGCATGTATGGAAATTGAAAAAGGTTGACCATTCATCAATCTAGAGGTCCAGACCAATATCATTATGAACCGCTTCTAATAGATGCTTTATAGCCACAAAATTGAATGAGTTATGGAAATAATACCTATAAAAAAAAAAAGTTATGGAAATAACAAATGGACACATGCTAGAACAATGCACACACACACACACATATAAACCATCACTAATGACCAGAAAACTGAAGGCGATAAATTAAAATTATTACCTGGGGTTATTGGGTAAGGATTAGAGTTCTTTTAAGACAAAATATTGTCCAGGGAAGCAGATAGACAATACACAAAACTTGGATCACAGACAAGGCTTGTTTGTTTCAATAGTTCCATTTCTACTTCTCGGAAAACATTTTACATTCCGTGAATAAATTATTTTTCAAAAAATATTTTACATTGAAATAAATTGAGGGAAAAGAAAATAATTCAAAAAATAAACCCATATGCAACAAGTTCTCTAAGAAAAACTATTTTACATTGAAATAAGTAGGGGTGGAAACGAGTCAAATCGAGCCGAGTTTTAATTTATTTGAGCTTAACTTGAGCTTTTTATACTGAACTCGAGCTCAGTATGAACTTTTATATGGGCTCGAGCTCAGCTTGATAAAGAAGAATTTAGGTCTAAACTCGACTCGCGAGTAACTCGATTAAACCAAAACAATATCGTTTTAGTTTAAAATATAATAAAATTATTATTAAAAAATATAAAAATATTATTAAAATATATATATTATTTTATCGAGCTAAACTCAAATAGCTCACGAATAGCTCGATTCATTTCTACCCTTAGAAACAAGTTCTCTAACAAAATCAAAATAGAACATATATATATATATATATGCACTCACAATCAGAGCAAAGGGCTCACCATACATAGGCCGTGTTTAATTATAGGATAAAAAAGGAGATTGGACTATTAGTTCAGTGGAGCCCAACATCCTTTGTTTGGGTTTGTAAAATAACTAGGGATAAGAAGTCAACTTTGGATGATATATCTACCAAAATAGGGGATAAAAGTAATACCCCACCTCCGGATTTATTTTCTGCCAAAATTTAAAGGTTCAAAATTATTTCCTGTCATATCACATGTCAAATCACTCTTTTATTCCACTTTATATCTTATCAACCAAACAGCAAAAAATAATCCCACATAAAAAATTAATCTTATATTATATCCAATCTCATATATTATCCCATGGTACTACTTATACCCCATCATCCAATCTATCAAATCAAACACACCCATACTACCATAAGATATGGATATATATTATGCATTATACATATACACATATAAACCTTTGTAAGTATATTATACATGTCAAGGCATACACATTACTTGTGTTTTCTTATCCATTTATTGTTCCTTTTCCATTTTCGAAATATTCTCTTTCACTTCATTTTCCTTTTTATTATTTTAAATTTTCTTTCCTTTCTCCATCCCTATCTATTCTCTTTTGATATCCAAATTGAGGAAAATATTAGTAGTTTATACATAAAATAGGTGAAATTTAAGTGGCATTTAAGGCATTTGAAATTGTGAGAGGCTTCAAATTGATGGTGACACCAAAATGACTACTCCATTTATATATTATATATTAGACTAGAAGTGGTTGCACACACTTTTGAGTGTGAAAGAGAAATACTCATAAGTTTTTTTCTTTATTTTTATTATCTTTTAAAAATTTTTCCAATTTGTCCAACTAAATAAATTAAAAATTAAAAAGATTGAAATCTCAAGTAATAATAATAGTAAGGGGTAGTTTGGCCGTACCAAAAAAATGCAACTTTGTATGTGGGACTGACATGTGACACTTTAGTAGTTAGTTAGGTGTTTGGCAAAAATTTGTAAAAAAAGTTGAAAAAATTTGATAAAAGTTGGAGAAAATTAGTAAAAGTTGATTTTGTGTTTGGGGGAAAAAAGTTGTAGAAAATTGATAAACATTAATTCAAAAGTTTTCACATAAGTGTAGGGAATAAAAAAGTAATAATCTTTTTTCTTTTGGTGCACCAAACAGCACCGAAGTAAAGTGTATTTTAAAAGATAAAAAGAGTAATGATACGTTTACAAAAATTTTTTCCAACATTTTTTACAACTTTCCAAAACGATGTCATTTTGGACAAAATAAATAAGGACTAAAAAAATTCTAAATCTGATACACTTTTTGTACTCAAAATCCACCCGTCTACTAGTTTACAATATCTTTCATGAGGTGTCTTCTCAAAGGATTTGAGTGCAAAAAGTATATTAGATTTAGACTTTGTTTGTTTCTTATTTTTTTTGACCCAAAACGACGTTATTTTGAAATATTGTAAAAAACGTTGAAAAAAATTGTAAACGTCCCATTTCTCAAAGTCAAAAGACAAGTAACTTACATAATTTCAAAAATTACTTATACACAATTTTTTAATTTAAGTTGTGAGTGAATATTGATAATGAAGGGCATTAATTAAATAAATTAAAAAGTACGACCAAGTAACAACCAAGTGTTGCTTGAACCCATTCAAGTTCTCCGACAAAATCACAAAAGAATATGTATAATTTGAAAAAAAAAAAAAAAAAAACTTCGCCAACAATCATGGCAAAGGGATCAGCATATACGCTCTTAGATATACAAAATTATGTACATACATAAATATAAAATAAAACTAAGTGCACAAACATCAGATGCAAAGACGATAGATTTCACAAAAGAAAGTACGATTTGAATGGTTTGAAACTGAGAAGTAGGAAGAGGAATGCTTGAAGCGTACCTAAATGTGGGAACCCTGTCGAAGAGTAAATGGCAGAGACCCAGAAAACTCTGAACCTCGAACGACGGTTAGATACATATTAATGAATAATAAGAATTAAGTAAATTACAGTTACCTCCCTAAACGTCTAAAATTTATACAGATACTTCTTATTTTAAACTAAAATAATTTTTTTTTTTGGGTAACTAAAATAAATAAACCTATTTGTACGCTAATAATTCTTTTTTTCATAAATTAAAATTACATAATTATCTTTATTTATTTTAATAATCTATTTTTATAATTATAATATTATAAATACCCTTATACAAAAATTTTAATAACATAATTATAATGTCCCAAATACTTTTCTTTTACAATAAAAAATATTTTTTTAAACAAAATATCTAGAAGGAGACTTACCAAAATTAATCTTGCCTTTTCAGATTTTTTGACAAGTGAGAAATTTTCACCATATATAATTTTTGAAAAATTCACTAATGGCATGTGTGAATAATCTTATTGCGATAAAAAAAAATTTTAATTCTAGAATTTAAAAATATTTCTTATTATAAAAAAAAATTAAGTTTTTAGAATAATAATGATAATTATGGTTTATTTGATGATGATAAATTCTTTTCTTTTTTTTCTTTTTTTTGCTGAAAAAGTTAATTTTTGATATATTTATTTATTTATTTTGATTTTTTTTAAATTTCATATAGATCCTAAATAAATGACTTGAGGGTGATGACAAAAATTTAAATGACAAAGTTTGTAAAGAAAAATAATGAAAGAAAATAATTTTTATTTGATTAAGTTAGAAAATAAAATAAAATTATTTTTAATATGCTTGTTAAAAATATAAATATAAATAAAATTTATTTTAGTCCTAATTTTTTTTTAATTTTCTCCCACCAAACTTAAGTCAAAGGTATTTGTCCAATATTGTAAAGATTTATTTATGAAGAACAATTATGTTATTTTAAATTATACATAAGAAAAATTAACTAAAAGAGTTAATTTTGTAATTTCACTCAATAAAAAAAAATAGAATGAAGTTTAAGAAGCCATTTGTAAATCACAAATAAGCTCATCCTTTAAAATATTAGTAACAACTAAATTTTTTTATCCATTTGACTGCTAATATTACATAAAAAAAAGGAGTCAATGCAAAAAAATTATATAAAACGTCTTTTTTTTATTTTTCTTTTTTATCTGTTTAGACTATATAAAATGCCAAAAACTTTATTGAAATCCTCAAATGCTATTAAAAAAGCTTTTATATTGTCAAATTATAGTCTAAGTTTATTACTAATATTGAAGTTAGTATTTGAAAATGAAAAATAATTAAATAAAAAAATAATTACAATTATTTTATTAATCATTATTAATGCTAAATGCATTTTATTTTCAATTTCTCACACTCCATCCTCTCTCTCTCAACAAATAATATAAATATGAATTTTTTGAGATCGGACTTGAATTTATGTAAATATTTCCCCAAACTTAATTTGGCTTGGGCAAATTTAATATATATAAGAAATTATATTTTATATTTAGTATTTTAATTTTATATATCATACATAAAATATTTTTTTAAACATTAGGTTATTTTAATGTTTAAGTGATATATTTTTTTATTTTTTGTCATATTATATTATTTAATAATATTATATATTTTATTAATTTTTTTTCCGATCAAGCCAATTAGTTAGATTTGGGATTTAATATACATTGTAGAGCTAAGATTAATTTTTGAGAAGGATTAAAACATTGCGTTGGACTGAAATTGAGTATAACATAAGTTTTTGACATTTATACGGAAGCTTTACTTTGATCAAATATATTTACTTACTCAAACCAATGCGAATAAAAAATATAAATATAAAAAATAAGTAAATAACTATTTTATGAAACTCAGCAACTTTATTAAAATAGTATATTTAGGCCTCGTTTGGTAACGTTTTTTTATTTTTGTTTGTTTTTATATTTTCAAAATTTTGAAAACTGGAAACAAAAATATGTTTATTAAATTTGATTATGTTTTTTTGTTTCCAAAAAATGTAAATTTAAACAGAAAAATGTAAACAAAAAAAAAGATGTTTTTACTCTGTTTTTTTCTGTCGCAAATATTTTCTCAATTCTAATACTTTGTCTATTTTTGTTACATTATATTAAAATAAATTATTTTATTTAAATATTATTAAACTAAAATTATTTTTAATAAAGAATATAATTAAATTAAATTAATTAAATTAATATGTAATATCTATTATTAATTTATTTCTAATAAATAATTAAATTAAATTAGTTAATTTAATTGATAAGAAATATATATTATTAAATTATTTTGAATAAATAATAAAATAAAATAAAATATATTAATTTAATTTAATAAATAATTTAATTAATATAAATATACTTTATTAAATTATTTTTAATGAATATCATAATTAAATTGAATTAATTTAATAATTAATTTAATTCAATTAATTTATTTAATATGAATTATATTTTATTAAATTATTTTTAATAAATATCATAATTAAATTATTTAAATTATTATGAAATATATTTTATTCATTTATTTTTAGTGAATAATATAATTAAATTATAATTAACATATTTTATATTTACTGGATTAAATGATATAATATTTATATTTTATTCAATTATTTTTAATAAATAATATAATATAATTAAATTAAATTAATATAAATATATTTATTAAATTCAATTAATTTTTAAGAAACTAATAAAATTAAATATTTTATGAAACTAAAAAAATTAATAATTGTAAATAAAATTATATTTCCAAATGTAGTTTCAGTTTTCATTTCAGAAAAAGAAAAGGATAATAGAAAACAAAAAAATAGAAAATATAAACATATAAACGCAAACAAAAAAAAAGACAATGTTACCAAACAAATCCTTAAAAGTTATTTTTTATCACTAAAAGATGTTACATAATTCCATGCACTAGCAAGTTAACCCTAGTTTATATATATAAACACTAGTGACAAGATTAAGTATTTAAGTGGTAATCTGCCAATTTGATTCGATTTTAGAGCCAACCGAGTTGAACCAAAATAGTTTATATTTTCTTAAAATGAAACTAAATTCGTTGAGTAAGCGTGAAGAATTAGGCTCTGTTTGGGATCGGTAGCCATTGGCCAAGTTAATAGCTACTTCAATAGTGCTTGGTCAAATTTATCCTTTTACATTTTAACTTTCTTTTAAATTTTAAAGGATAAATTGTCAAATTAATAAAAACAATTTAGCTACCTAAAAAAATCACTTTTTTTTTTCTTTTCCAAACACAAATTTAACTAGTTTTTTTTAGCTAGCTAGTAGTTAGTGTAATAACCTGAATTTTTTTCCTTAATTAAATTATTTAAGTGTGGTAGTGATATTTATTATAGTAAAAATCTAGAAAATTGAGCATTTGAAAATTTTTGGAATGATAAAAATTAGTTGAAAAATTTTCGGATTAAATTTCACCCTATGTGGGAGTTTAATGTAGAATTTCTAAAATTTTTATCCAAACACTTCTTAGCCCAATTACTTATTTGGTTCAAACCAAGACCATTAACCCATGGGTCAACCCTTTTCTTTGACTCACCTCAACTCATTTCAACTTATTTTATCACTCAATGAATTGACTCATGAATAGTTGCTCTAAATTATTTCCCGACAACTCATTTCCATCTTCCATACACTCTCACCATCTTTCAAAATTATTTGACTAATTGGACAAAGAGAAGACCCACATTGATGACCTTAAAGCATCTTTTTCAAATTATTTAGCAAACAAGATTTAAAGCATTTTGTTTGAAAGTTAGCATGATTTAAAGCATTTGGTTAAATTGTCAAAAAGCTAGCATGATTGTTTAAATTTGTCAAAAAGTTAGCATGATTCCCGGATCATGCCACCTCCATACATCTTCCCCAATGCTTTTCTTAAATGATATGGTTAGATAGTCAAAAAGTAAGCATGATTCTTGGATCATGCTACCAATTGTATAGGCATGATCTTACCTTAGTTGATTTTTCTCCACTAATAATTTTCTCTACACTCCCTATAAATTGTGTGTCTTCAAAGAGAAGAAAATAAGAGAGAAATAAAAATAAATTATTAATTAGTGAGGCTGAAGATTTGGTGTTGCTTGGAGGAAGAAGAAAGGCTTGAAATTTTCTAATTTGGGTGGTGTTCAAAGCTAACTCATTTTTCCTTCTCAGACTTGGTCATTAATATCTTCATTGAGGTAGGATGATGAATCTCCTAAAATATATTTGATGCATTTTCTGGTTTGAAGTATGAAACTTGATTGTGATAAAAATAAATACCCGTATATTGGGGGTAGGGAAGCCAAAATTTTGACTGAAGTAACTCAGTATGCTGACAGCTCTCTAGTTGTAACTTCTTATGTGCTTCTAACCCCTAAAACGGTGGAATTAGGCTTTGGCTAAAACATAAAAGTTGCAGCCCTTTCAGTTTTCTTTTCAACCCAAAAAGAATTGCATCAATCCGATTTATGAGTCAAAAGTTATGCCCAAAATACTGAGCACGTGTAAAACTGTATTTTCTGAACAAACTGAATTCAAAGCTGTTTTTGTACCTTTAGATCTTAGAATTTTAAAAAGTGTAAAACATGAAAGTTGTAGGTCTTGAAGTCTAGTTTCTACGGATATAAAGTTTATAGATATTGGAGTCTTGCTTTATTTTATATGAATTTTCTTTCAAGCTGCTATTCTGCTTAGCTTTAATTGATGCTTGTTTGGATTTGTTTAGAATATTATGTTTAAAGATTTATTTAAATTTCCAATTTCCTTCTATTAGTTAATGTCATGTTAATAATTTCTATTGATATGAAATTATTTTAAACTAGATATTATGTATTATTTGACACTCTAATATTGATGATAATTGACTTAGATAATCAGTTTCATCATGGATAGTTGGATGACTTATTCAAACTAAAATGCTAGTATTTGATAAAATGCCCAAAAGAAACAATGGATTCGTTCTTTTCTCATTTGGTCTTTCTTAAATGAATTTGATTTATTTTTGGCATTGTTTTGTCAACCCAGCAAGTTATATAATTATATTTTTATGATTAAGTGAATTAAATGAAACTCATTTAATACCTTCCTAAACATTGGGATAATTCTGTGGACATTTGTGGATATCTTGAAGCCAAAAACCTATGATAAGGGTTTGGTTATAAATAAGATGATGATTGAAAATTTATTTAAATTATTTTTGAATAAAATAAAACTTATCAATTTTGCTAAAAATTAAATATAAGTCCAAGAGCTACTTATTATCTTCATATTCCGTAAAATAATAAAATAAAAGGTAAAAGGAGCAAAAACCGAGATTTGCAGCCAATGAGGTTCGAACTTGCGACTTTAAATCGCAATTAGGGTCGCCCACCCACTAAGCTACCAACCTCGGCCTAATTAATATATCATTAGAAATAATTTTATTCTTATCAAATTTGGTACGGTAAGTTTGTCAAAACAATTAACTAAAATACTAATTTATATTCTAAATTTTTTTTACTTGCTAAATTGTTAATTTACATATAGTGCCTACCTTTGTGATAATGATATTGATGACTATGTTAAATCTTTGATTTATTGAGAATTTCTATTAAAGTATGGATATAGATAAAGTGCTTAAAAATATATTGCATGTGACTAAATAATCTCACTTTTGATTCATCGCCCAGGAACATTGCCGGTTGTTATTAAAAATGTCTGATTTCCATACAAGGTACCCTTGGAAGGTAAAAGGGTGAGTAGAAATTAAGGCACTTGGTGCTAAAGCTGTTTTTTTGGCAATGGGGTGATGGGTGGGTAGAAATGGCCTTTTAGATGAAGATGGAAACATGCATTTTATTTGGGAGATGCTCCCTTCTGACCTGGCCAGTCAGGTAGCCGGTCGCGACGGCTAGGTTTTTGGTAGGTGACACCGTCGGTATGCATTGGATGCTAAGCCTGTAAAGTCACTGGTTTCCAAGGCTGGGGGTAGAGGAGGATAGGAGTATGATTATCTTAGGAGGATTTAGATTAAACTCCTTTACAAAATTTTACTGTGACCAGTAACCTCTCTTGTTATGTATGAATGATGTGTTGGAATTATTTAATTATATTTAATTCCTCTCGATTAATATTTTGTAAAAATATATATATATACATATATGTATGAAACCTGTATCGCTACGGGGTTTGATCCCGAGACCTTGAAGATTTAAATCTGAGATCCCTACCACTGCGACACAGACTTCATTGTGGTATACACATCAGTATTTAATTATTTTACATGTAAGTAAAATAGTAGTTACGGTGACGATTTCATCGAACCGTTGTAAGTATAATTTACATTATTCAGTTGAGATCTATTGAATTAATTGTTGCATAAATAGTATGCCACTTAAATGCATTCACTTAATACAGTGTAGTATTACAACCACTGCATATAGGCACCTAGGAGATTCTGATTACTGGGCTTTACTAGCTCACCCCTTGTGGGAATATTTTTTTCAGGATATTAAGCACAGGGATACAGAAGATGAGCTGGAAAGAGATTAAATTCTCTTAAATATTCCATCAGAAGAGTTATCTATTTTTTTTCTTCTTTCCTGCACAGAGCTGGAGGACTTTATTTTTGGTCTGTAATAATTGTTGGATGATTGTAATTATTAAGCATAGACCTAATTTGCTTTTATTTGGTATGTAATGTTAATAGCGTGATTGGGACACTTAGATGGCTCTGTAATATTTTTCTCTATCTTTATTTTGTGCCCTGTAGTTGAAATCCCATCAAATGGTTCAGTCCAATGACTTATAAATATTGTTTGGGATAAACATGGGATTTTGACTATCTTAAATTTTTCTTACGGGTCAACCCCAATCTGGAGGAAAACTCTGGGGTGTGACAGCGTGTTTTTATCATCTTATTTTTATACCTAACAAATAAATTCCAAGTCAACCCTGGGCATTCGGTTATGAAAATCCGGGGCATGGCAGTTAGCTTAAAAAAAAGCTAGCTAAATTTGTTTCCAAACCAAACCTTATTCAGTTTTAGTTTCCAAAATATTTTGATACGGAATTTAGTCAGATTGATTTTAATATATATTAATATATTTATATTATATTAAATACAAATATATAATGGATAAATTACATTTACCTTCCTTAAATATTTGGGTAATTACACTTAGCGCCAATAACATTTAAAAATTACACTTACTCTCTTTATTTTAAAATGTTGTTAATATTGACATTCTTTCGATAAAATCAACTGTAAAAAGTTAATATAAAATATTAAAATAACTAAAATTTTAGGCTTTTTTTTCTCTTATTTTATCTCTCATATTTTTATTAGTTTTTTTTTTACAAAAATCTCTAGAAATAAGTAAAAACATTAAGTTTTTAAAGTTGTCTTTGCAAAGAAAACTAACGAAATGCAAGAGATGAAGGGGTAAAATAAAAAAAAATACCTAAAATTTTAATTAATTTAACATTTTACATTAAGTTTTAATGGTTAATTTTATTAGAAGGGGTCAATATTAACATTTCCAAATAAGGGAAGTAAGTGTAATTTTTAAATGTTATGAATACTAAGTGTAATTACTTAAATATTAAGAAGAGGTAAATGTAATTTATCCATATATAACATATATTTTAATATATCAAGTTAATATATTTATATTATAAAATGATACTATAATATATGGACGATCCAAAGACAAATTATTCCTTGCCCTTTTTGTTCCATTAAGCCTTAACTCCGCTTGGTGTAAAATGTTCCATCAACTCCTGAAACTTTTTTTTGGTAGAAATCATAATCCAAAAAATATTAAGTATTTGACCGTAGACTTAATTTTTTTTTTTTCAATAAAAATGTTGGCCTACTTCCACTGGACATATAACCAAAGAAATAACAAGTACACTTAAAAATTTACCATTTTCCAACATAAATATCGACCTCCATCCACAAATCTTTTAGTGTGTTAATAAAATATGATAAAACATTCATATTACCATTAGAATCCAGAACTTGAAAAAGAAGATATTCCGTTTGAGTTGACAAAAACACAATTTGAACACATAAGAAGCATAGATTGAAAATTTCCATCCAAAACAAGAAGGTTATAAGTGTTATTTATCATTTTGAATTTGTCACCCCCAATCATATATATATATATATATATGTATCAAGACAATCCATTTTCCCTTGGGAAATGTTATTTGCAGCCATTGCTTTAACCATAGCTGGTCAACAAGTACCACAGAGATCATCTCAAACCATAGCTGGTAAAAAAGGGCATAATCCATCCACTAAACTTGATCTCTGAATATGATTTCTGCTTGAGGCGATGAGCATCGATATCGTATCACCTTTTTCAAAATCATCAATCCTTTGTCAGCAACTTTCCAAAAGTTAGGATCGATTATGATTGTCTCCAGCATTGGAGATTTCGCTAACAAAAGCTTAGTAAACTCCAATTCAGATTTTGTGCCAGATACCTGTTCCATCGTCACTTCTCGAAGTTGATTTAAAGAGACATTTGACCAGTCTTGAACTTCTTCCAGAATAGGACCAGGAGCAGCAACTTCATCAATATATGCCTAAAAAGGATAAAGAAAACTTATTGGCTGTGTTTGTTTGAGGGGATTGGATGATGGGGGATAAATAATACTATGGATAATATATGGGATTCGATAAAAAATGGGATTAATTTTTTATGTGGGATTATTTTTTTGGTGTTTGGTTGGTAGGATATAAAATGGGATAAAAGATGTGATTTGATATGTGATATAATAGAAAATAATTTTGAACCTTTAGATCTTAGCGGGAAACAAATCCAGAGGTATGGGATTATTAATCCCACACCCCCCGTGGGATTTGTTATTCGTCATTTTGGTTCATCCATCATCCAATCTATGGGGCCCACGGATTACACAAATATTCAAACAAACGCTGGCTTTCGGTGGGGCCCACGGATGTTTTGTCCAATCCAGCCATTTCATCCTGTAAACAAACGAGGCTATTATGTCTAAGCCTAAATATTCAAACAAACACATTATAAAAGATAAAAATGAAACATTAAATGTACTCTACTTTCAGTTTCTTGCACTTCATACTCTCTCGCAATGAATGGCACTTTTTTCAAATAGGAGGAGGAGGAAGTGGAGTATATTTAATAATTTCCAAGAAAGAAATAAGAACACATCTCTTAATTACCTATGATAACTCAATAACTTTGTATCTCCTAAGTAGCTCGCTCCAAGTCTGGAAATCTATCTGAAACATTGGTGTAGTGTTTGCCAGAGAGTCTCCGATGCTTAAGTTAGCAAAAGAGTTTAGAAAGTATTTTGGCAGAGTTTCGGTAAAGTTAAAAATGTTGTACCTGTTTCTTGTGAAGTGGTAATATATATAGAAATGATCTCGCGTGGAATAGCTTGCATGAGGTTACATGTAACTGCATGTAACATGTTTTCTCCTTCTCAAATGTAGCAATGCCACCTGTCTTGTGGATCCCAAGATTAGTTTCCTAGTTCATTAGCTAACGTGTTATACTAGTACTTTTGCAGGCGTATATATCGGAATTGCCAGGAGAGGGCTATATGTGTAACTTGTGACATTAGCTTTTGTTAGTGGGAATAACCCTATCTGAATGTTCAGTTAGACTTCAGTTGGGCGAATAGGCTCGATTGAGGTGACCTAGCTTGGAAGCCCCGATCGAGTGGACGACTCGTTCAGGAAAAACCTTACTCGGGCACTCTTAGTCGAATAAAGGTCAAGTCGGATTAACGCGATCGGGCTGATGGCAGATAAGATGGTCTGTTCAAGACAGTGCAGAATATCCCCATACCAGATGCCCCTGATTTCCTTGGTATCTTTAGCGAGACCATGGGAATCTAATAATTAATAGATGCCCCTGATCATAAGCTGTATTAAGGTCTCTCAGCTAGCTAAAGGCTAAACAGAGGTTAGACAAATAATTCCTGCTCAGGAATAAGTGGGGTAGAGGACTTAGGTGCCGTTAGTGACGTAGGATTTCTCATACCAGATGGCCCCGATTCCCCTGGTCTCCTGAGCGAGACAATAAGAATCTAACAAAATTCTATCCCTTGTCATGCGTAACGGGTGCTGTAATACATGTATAGCATTGATGGGGCGCGGCGCATTTTTATCTCTCCTTGCCACGTATCTACTTATCATAATTTCAAAAACATACGAACTAATCGTAACCATCCATTTGTTTTAGTCTCGGCCATTGAAGTTGAAGTGGGATATGATAGTTTTGTACCCTTATTTTGAATTATTTGTTTTCACTTTACACACAAGAGTTTCGAATTTCTCTTGCGCCCAATCTCCTCCTCCATCAAGCAACTCCTTCGATTGTTTTGTTGAGTTCTAATCTTGTTTGTGACTTTCTTTCTCCATTTTTTCTTCGTTATATGCATTGGTTTGTTCATCGTGGTCTTTGGTACTACGGCTGACACCATCGAATTCTTCGTTTATAAGGGTTTGTAAGTGACCATAGATTGGTTAGGGAAATTTTCGGTGCTTTGATTTTCGATTCTTTTATTGAAAGGCTTCAAGAATTAGACGATAGAAGAACTGTTAGTAATCCTAAACTAGTTACCATGGTTGACTCGAAATAAACCCCTTCAGGTGACCTAATTAAGGTTAGGAGGACTGTATCTGCGTCTTACTCCATAGCCGGAGTTGAGGCCCAAGCTACGGATCTTGGGCCAATAATGGATGCTTTCAGGTTAGAGGTTGGTGAATTGAGGGGCCTTGTGAGAGTATGGCCCCAATTCTATGCTGAAGACATAAAGTCTACATTGGATGCTGTCAAAATTCAAAAGCTTTGGTTTGACTTTCAGTTTCCTCAGACCCTCTTGTTCAGGGTCCCTGAAGAAGGAGATAGGGCTTGTTGGCCGAGAGACAAAAAAATAACCGTTTACGAGGGTGCCCTCGTCAACGACCTCCAATTTCCAATGATCAAGCCCGTTTGGGAGACCCTGAATTGGCTTGACCTGGCATCAGGTCATATTCTCCCAAACGGCTGGAGGATTATGGCTGGCTATGCTGTTCTCTGGAGGGCAGCCATGGGCCATGAGTTAACCACCGATGAGTTCTTGTACTGTTATAAGGTCACTGATGTGGGCAAAGGCTGGTGGTTCTTCTTAGGCTGAGAAAGGGATTTCAGTTTGGTTACTCACTTACTGTCCTCCAACAAAGGTTGGAAGGATAGGTTTTTCTTTGTTTATGGAGATGGATGGGAGTTCCAACACTGGGAGGCTTCCAATTTATTAGCCGTCTAGGTCTCTTGGTAATGGGGTTGCCCAACGAAGAGAGGTATGTCACATTTTATTTCAGTGTTTACAACTTTCCTTTATCTTAACGCATTGACTATTATTCGTATCATTGATTTTTTTTTTTTTTTTTGTTGTTGTGAACAGCCCGAGCCCAGCCGAAGTTGATCGATGAAGTCAAGGCTCGGATCAAGCTTGTGCAAGACCATAATGTCCATGAGGCTGACATTTTGGTGAATGTTGAGTCTTTAGCCACTTACATACTCGGCCCCGAGCCAACCAAAGACGCTTTGGATCCCAAATGTGAATAGAGTGAGTTTTCGGTTTGCTTTTGTCCATCAATTTTTCTTTAAACTAATCGAAATTTTTATTCTTTCGTGCAAATAATCCATCTCAGTCTAGCCTTTCAGCCACCATGCCTCATTTCAATATGAATAGGCTAAAGAGGAAAAACAAGTAGACTGCTGATGAGAAAGTTGCAAAGAAGTCCAAGCTGGTTGTTGGCGGTAGCTCGGGGACAAAAGATATCCCCCAAGCACCTCTGGACACTGCTGATGATTTGGTTGTCATCGCCTCGCCCACTTGCGATATAACCGGTGGGTCTTCGTCTTAGCCTCTACCTTCAACTTCTTCTTCTCAGTTCATCAGCTTGGTTGATGATCCCTAGCTGGCCTAGAGAAGATTTATGGAGATCATTGCTAATGAAGAGATCAACTGGCAAGAGAATTGCTCCAACCACCAATTAGGCCACGACCTGAATCATGACCTCACAAGGCTATGAGATTTTATTAATTATAATTCTCCTTTGCTTCTTTCTAGTTTGTTTTTGTTATGATCGAAGTTTTTTTTCTTCTGTTGTTGTAGGATCTTACTCGATCGGTTGTCCTGGTCCATCGCATGATGATAGCTGAAAGGCAGCTAATGACTGATGAGGAGCACATAAACAAGCTCCAAGATGAGGTCGAAGCTCTAAAGTCAAAGGCCCTGGCTGCTGAGCGTGAGAAGGATGCTGCCTTCGCTGCTCAAGAATAAAATCAGAAAAAGTTTGCTTCTCAGCTTGAGGAAATGAAGAAAAAACATGAAGCTGAGAAAGTCAATCTGACCGAGAGATGCCATCGCGTCAAAGAAGATACTTCCACTATAGTCGAAAGATTCAAGAATAGTGAAGTTTTCTAAGACGCACTCGAGTCCGTTTTCCTTTAAGCTTTTGAAGTGGCTCAAGAAAGGGCAACCCTGTTGTATCCTGACCACGATTTTTCAATGCTCGAGCTAGTCGATTAGGAGACAACGGTGGCAGGTATGGGCAACGGGCAAAGGGACGAAACCGAGGATGCTCAATCAAAGAACCTCGTTGCCTAATCTTCTTTTTTGCCATTTGAATAAATTTTTTATTGGACTTGTAGCAGACAGTTGCTATTTCTGTTCTCTCTTTCTTTTTTTTTTTTTTAAATGTATGGATTTGAACATTAAATTCATTGAATAAATGCCTCTACTTTTGTCTTTATTCTTCTAAGTTGGAAGCAGCTTACATTTTTTTCCTGCAGACCTATCTGATAGAAAATACTTTATGTATTTTTTCACTTTTTTACCTTGTATAGTCATTCAATTTAATTCCCAATTGGCCAATTGAGCCGAGTGGGCATCTTATGCTTTTGATTCTACAATCACTTTGGATTGTCTTTTTCTTTTTACCCATTGTTGTATGGGCCACATAGGCCTAGTGAGTCACCTTTACACTACTCGACCACGTGAATCAGGCAGGGTCTTTGCGCTACTCGGTCACCTGGGCCAAGTAGGATCTTTACGCTACATGGCCATGTGAGTCGAATAGGATTCTTTACCATTTTTTGGCGTTGGCCTCGTGAGCCATCTTTACATTGCTTAACCTCGTGAGCCAAGCGGGATCTTCACGCTACTCGGCCACGTGAGCTAAGTAGGATCCCTTACCATTTTTTGGCATTGGCCTCGTGAGATATTTTTGCACTGCTCGGCCTCATAAGTTGAGCAGGATCTTCATGCTACTCGACCATGTGAGTCAAGTAGGATCTTTTCTTATTTTTTGGTGTTGGCCTTGTGAGCCATCTTCGCACTACTTGGCCACATGAGTCAAATAGAGTCTTTACTTTGCTCGGTCTCGTGAACTGAGCAAGATGCCTTTGCCATGTTGAATCATTCATCATAACAGGGCTAGTATCTGGAAATACCTACCAAAATGTTGTATTTTATTGATAATTGAATAAAATTACAAATAAAACTTCTCATACATAGTATTTCCTCAAATGCTTCACATGCTATGCGTGAGGTAGCTCCTTGCTCCTGAGCGCCTGTAGCCGATAAGTCCCTTTCAAGTGAAGCTTAGTACCTTATACGGTCCTTCCCAATTCTGGTTGAGCTTTATTTCCTATGAATTCCTCATCGATTGATTCACCTTCTTGAGCACCAAATCACCTGGTCCAAATTCTCTTCGTTGATCTCTAGAGTTGTGAGATTGGCACATTTTCTACTAATAAGACACCATTCTGATTGTAGCTTATAATCTCTTTTCTTCGACCAAACAATCTCCTGCTCCATCATCTCATTGTTCTATTCGGGAGTGAAATTCTGTATTCTGGCATTAGGGAGTCCAATCTCAACTGGGACTACTGTTTCAGCTCTGTATGTGAGAGAAAATGGCATCTGACCAGTAGCCACTCTCTTTATTGTTCGATAAGCCCATAGAATGATGGGTAGCTCTTCTATCCATAGGCCCTTGGCTTCGTCTAGTTTTGTTTTAATGATCATGAGAAGAGACCAGTTGGTAACCTTCACTTGGCCATTAGCTTGAGAGTCTTCAGGGGATGAATAATGGTGGCTGATGTTCAATTTCTCACACAACTCGTTGAACTACTTCCCATCAAATTGCTTACCATTATCTATGATTACCACTTTAGGAACGCTAAATCGACAAACTATGTTCTATCATAAGAACTTTTGCATGTTCTGCTCAGTGATGGTCAACAAAGCTTCAGTTTCAGCCAATTTAGGGAAATAGTCAATTGCTACTACAACAAATTTCCTTTGTCTTTTTCCCAATGGTAATGTCCCTACAATGTCAATTTCTTACTGAACAAATGGCCAAGGACTTTGGATAGGTGTTAGCTCCTAAGCAGGCTGGCTTGGAAAGTTAGCGAATCTTTGGCACTTGTCACACATTCTAACGAATTTCTGAGCATCCTTCTCTATGGTAGGCCAGAAGTAGCTAGCTCTCAAAATCTTTTTAACTAAAGCTCTACCCCCCGAATGATTTCCACAGACGCCTTCGTGAACTTCCCTCATGGTGCAGTCGGCTTCTTTTTCATTTATACATCTGAATAAGAGAGAACTGTGCCCTTTTTTTTTTTGTAGAAAATCCTATCCATAATAAGGTATCTATTCGATCGGTATTGGATCATTTGTGCTTCACTTTTGTCCTCCAGCAAAGCTCCTCTTTCTAGGTATTCCCTAATCGATCTGGCCCATTCAACGTCTTTTTCTATTTGGTCAACTCCTGGGTCCAGATGCTTGGGGAATCTAATATCTCAATCGGAACATCTGAGTTTTCCTTCTTTGAAGATACGATCCTTGCTAACTAGTTAGCCTTCTCGTTTTGTAGCCTTGGAATTTGTTGTAGTTGAAACTTTAAAAACCCCTTGGCTAGACTTTTTGCCACTTGACAATACTCGATCATGTTATCTCCCCTCACTTTATAGTCCTCGTGCACTTGCTCTATGATTAACTGCGAGTCGCTTTGGACTATAATCTATTCTGCCCCCATTCTTCGAACCATTTGGAGACCAACAATTAGTGAGTCATACTTAACTGCGTTGTTTGAGGAGGGGAACCTGAAACGTAAGGCATATTCAATTTTGTGACCCTCAAGTGATACGAGCACTATACCGCACTGCTCGCAGTTTGGGTGTAGGAGCCATCCACATTAAGCACCCAGGTGTACTCTTTGCCATCTTCTTCGAGTAGGCTGTCTGGGCAGGTTGTGAATTCAACAATGAAATCCATAGTTGCCTGACCTTTAATTGCCAACTATGGTTGGTACTGAATGTCAAATTGGCTGAGATCAATTAACCACTTAACGAATCTGCCTGAGATTTTTGGCTTGTGAAAGACATTCTTTAGGGGCTGATTAATGAGAACAACGATCGTGTGGGCCTGGAAATAAGCTTTGAGCCACCGAGCTGCCGTTACAAAAGTAAGGGCCATCAACTCTATTTTTGGATAACACTCTTCCGCCCCCTGGAGGGCCTTGCTTGTGTAATAGATAGGTTTTTACACTCTATCATCTTCCCAAACAAGAGATGAACTCACTGCAGTGTTTGAGACTAAGAAATACAAATACAACTCCTCCCTCGAAATGGTCCGACTGAGTAATAGGACCAACCCCAAATATTCTTTCAGCTGTTAGAAGGCTATGTCGCACTCTGTTGTCCATTCAAATGCTTTCCTTAGGACTTTGAAGAACGGTTGGCACTTATTAGTTGACCTGGAAATAAATTTGCTCAGTGTAGCCACTTAACCGGCTAGTTTTTGTACCTTCTTTGTCGTCTTTGGGGGTTGCATCTTCACGATTGCTCTAACCTTCTCCGGGTTATCTTTAATTCCCTGGCTAAACACCATAAAGCCCAAAAATTTCCCAGGGGCAACTCCAAACGATCATTTAGGTGGATTCAATTTCATCTCGTACTTCCTCAGGGTATCAAAGGTTTCTTTCAGATCAGCAATATGGGAATCAATCTTCTTGCTTTTAACACGTATGTCATCTACGTACACTTCCACGTTCCTCCCGATTTGGTTTTTAAACATCCTGTTCATTAACCTTTTATAAGTTACCTTAGCATTCTTTAATCCAAATGACATGACCTTGTAACAATACAGACCTCGGTCTGTGATAAATGCCGTATGCTTCTGGTCATGTTCGGCCATTTAGATTTGATTGTACTCTAAGAAAGCATCCATAAACGACAATAGCTTGTGGCCCACTGTCGAGTCCACCAACAGATCAATTGTGGGCAAGAGGAGGTTATCCTTCGGGCATGCTTTGTTAAGATCTATAAAATCCACGCACATTCGCCATTTTTCGTTAGACTTCTTTACCATGACCACATTAAACAGCCATGTAAGGTAATGGGTTTCCCGAATGAATCCTACTTTCAAAAGTTTGTCAATTTCCTGTTTGATTGCTTCGTTTTGCTCGGGAGTAAATACCCTTCACTTCTACTTTATCGACCTAGCGATCGGAAAAATGTTTAGGTGATGAGCCATCACCTTGGTGTCAATGTCAGGCATGTCTTCATGGGACTATGCAAAGACATTTGCATTCTGCACCAAAAATTTTTTCAGCTTATTTTCAGATCATCTGGGGTTGCCGAGCCAACTTTGACCGTCCTCTCTTGATCAGGAGTGCCAACCTCGACGTCCTCTAGTTTCCCTTCTAGCTCCCCATTTTTAACTCCTTATCATCTTCTACCTCTAGTTCTTCCACAACCAAGGCCTCCCTACTCGTTTCTTCTTTTAAAGAGGACATGTAGCATTCCCAGTGACCTTTTGATCACCCTTGACACACCCTACGCCAACCTCCATTGGGAATTTGACCCTTAAATGGTAGGTGAAAGTAACCGCCCTAAACTGGTTTAAGGAGGTTTTTCCCAAAATAGCATTGTATGCTAAAGAGCAATCCACTACCAAAAAGTAAACCATCTTGGTAGCTTGATGTGGTCCTTCTCCCAATGTGACCGGTAACACGATGGGCCTAAGTGGGGCTACTCAATCCTTCATGAAACTAACCAAGGAAGAAGAAATCGGTTGCAATTTCTCCTTACTAATCCCCATTTTCTTAAAGGCCCCCCAATATAAAATGTCAGACAAACTCCCACTATCCACCAAGATTCTCTAAAATTTGAAATTCACAATTACAAATAAAAGAACGAGTGGGCCATCGTGGGGTTGACACACCTCATTGGCCTTCTCATCTGTGAAGGTATTGGGTGGGACTCTGCTTTGGGCTTCTTGATTAGTCAATCGGTTGCTAGCACCTCTCTGGCTTTACTCCCCTCTTGGGCGTACTTCTTCCTTGCGGTGGAGGACTCACCCCAGCCGCAAACCCTCTTAAGATAACCTGTATCTCTCCGATCAGCTGTTAGTTCTGTGGGGCTCGATCGGGACTTCTTTGATTGGGACTCTTTCTCAGGCTCCTTCAGTTAGGACTTTTCCGATCAGCTCTCCTATTGTTGTCCCGTCCGGCCACAAATCGACCCAGCCTTCCCATCTTTATCAATTCCTTGACCTGCCTTTTTAGGTCAATGCAATCATCCGTATCATACCCGTGGTCCCTATAAAACCTGTATTACTTCGCCGGGACCTCTTATCAGTTGGGGTCCTCATCTTTTCAGGCCATTTCAAGGCCGGGTTATATTGAATTTCATAAAGGACATTCCCCATTCTAGTATTCAGTGGAGTAAAATTACGGTCAAGATCACCGTATCATCATCCACCCCAACAGATCTGTCTTCAAATCTTCGATTTTTGGAATTTTGAGAATCTTGACCATTTTCGGAGTCATTCTGGTGTTTCTTGTCTACTTTGGAGCTTCCTGTCCCATCGCTCTCCCTCTTCGTTTTGAGGCCTTCTGCCACGTTTATGTGGCTTTGTGCCTTAAGCATCAATTCTGCCATGTTGATTGAAGCCTTCTTAAGGAGCGAGGCCATAAATCTAGGCATCCTCAGCCCACTCATGAAGGCTGTAATCGCCACCTTATCGTCAACCTTATCCACTTCTAAAATCTTCTTGTTGAATCTTCTAACGTAATCTCTAAGGGTCTCCCCCTTACCCTATTTAATTGTTAGGAGGTGGGTGACTAGCTTTTTCTACTTTTTTCCTCTAATAAAGTGATCCACGAATAGTTTGCCGAGCTGTGAAAAACTGGAGATGGTGCCCGGTTTGATCTTATTGAACCACAGATAAGCCAGGCCCTTGAGCATTATTGGGAACACCCAACATAGAATCTTGTCAGGATATGCATGTATACGCATCAAAGTCTTATATGTCTCCAGATGGTCAAAGGGATCCTTCAAACCATCAAAGGAGTTGAGCACCGACATCTTAAACTTGGGTGATAGAGGACAGGCCATCATTGCTTATGAAAATGGGGAATCTGCATTAGTGGTAACTTCGTTTGCCGCGTTTGGGCCTTTGACTATCGCTAGAACGCTATGAATCTGGGCCTACATGGTTCCCATCAGTTCTTTCTATGGGTGGATGCTAGTGTCCCTCACGCTTGCCCCTTCGATGTGTGAGGCCTCTGGGAGACCACCGACACCACCATCAGCTGCCGTAGTTCTCTTTCGTCTCCTTGATTCCTCTGGCTGCCTGATGGAGATCTTGTTTTCCCCCACGACACCAGCTCCCTGTGCCCCATGTCTTTCTCCGTTACCTCCTATATTCGCTTCAACCACTCCCCTGTTATGTGCATCATTAATTAGGGGATCCACTAGGGAGTGGGATGTGAACAGAAGTATCATTTTGCCTTTAAAGTAACATCTGATTTTGGGCCATCAATGCCTGCATGACCACCATCATGTCACTCATTTGGCTCTCAAGTGCATTGATCCTTTTATCGTTCTGGTTCTCCATTGCTTCTGTTGGTTGTGATTGTAGTTGAGTGTTCGTGCTGGACTTGGTTTAGACTATAAATACTGTGAGAAAAATCGGTTCCCATAGATGGCGCCAACTAATAACTCAGTAACTTTGTATCTCCTAAGAGCCTAGTCCAAGTTCGAAAAACTGTCTGAAATATCGGTGTGGTGCCTGCCAAAGAGTCTCTAATACTTAAATTACCAAAAGAGTTCAGAAAGTATTTTTGCAGAGTTTTGGTAAGGTCAAAAATGTTGCACCTGTGTACTGTGAAGAGGTGATCTATATAGAAGTGACCTCACGTGAAATGGCTTGTATGTAGTTATATGTAACTGTATGTATCGTGTTTTCTCCTTCCCTAATGTGGCAATGCCACTTGTCTTGTGGATCCCAAGGTTGGTTTCTTAGTTTGTTAGCCAACGTGTTGTGATAGCACTTTTGCAGGCATATGTATTAGAATTGTCAAGAGAGAATTATATGCGTAGCTTGTGACATCAGCTTCGATTGGCAGGATCAGCCCTATTTGAATGTTCAATCGGACTTCAGTTCGGCGAATAGTCCTGATTGGGGTGACCTAGCTCGGAAGCCCCGATCAAGTGGATGGCGCGTTTAGGAATAACCTTACTCGGGCGCTCTTAGTCGGATAAGGGTCAAGTCAGGTTAACCTGATTGGGCTTATGACAGGTAAGGTGGTCTGTTCAAGACAGTGCGGAATATCCCCATACCAACCTTGATCATAATCTTTTCCAAGTGGGGGGAGCTTCTAATTAAGCAATGCACAACTGAGACCTCATCTATGCTTCCAAAAGAAATACCACACAAATTTAGAATTTTAAGGTGACTCAAAGTAGTTGGAAGCCTCATTGGTACACCACCTACAGCCAAATACTGATAGGAAAAAGAAAATCAACAAAACCCAGCTTAATAAATTCCCCCCGCCCTCTAACCCCACAAAAAAAATTATTTATAATAATAAAGAAAGGTAGTTAAACCAAACCAATCTTACCTTGACATAATAATGATCCCAGTCCAGGAGCTCAATGACAGGTAGATTTTCCAAAAACACGATTGAGTAACATGTTTCTCCTTCATTAAATATGAAAGATTCTGTCCCCTGAATCACATAAATTGAAACACTTGCAAGACGAGGGGTAATTTTGAAACATATAGAACTGAAATGCTCTTGAAACTTGAAGGATCTAAGATTAGGGATCTAAGATTAGGGGCAACAATTTCAAGGAGATCGAAACTGGTGGAGCATCGAAGTTTCAGCTGTTCAAGTAGTGGAGCATCGAAATAGGTGGAGCATCTACGAAAGTACGATTTGAATGCTTTGAAACTCAGAAGTAGGAGGAAGAATGCTTGAAGCGCACCTGAATGTGGGAACCCTGTCGAATAGTAGATGGTGGGGACCCAGAAAACTCTCAACCTCAAACGACTATTCAAATATACACACCCACACACTTCGTATTATGTGTTTTTAAAATATAAAATTAGAATACACATATTTAAACTGAAAATTTAATAAAAGTATATATATTTTGAATGAAATAATTTGACAATCATATTAAAAAAAATAAAAAAATTATTATTTCAATAAATATAAATAATCAAATTAAATTATATTGCTTGAAGAATTCAAATATACATAACTTATCTTACATGAAAATTTAATTAATGTAGAATTCAATAGGTAACAAAATAAATATTTCAATCAATAACCAAATAGGATTGTATCTCTAGAAACTTGTATTGTATTTAAATTAGGATTATTTTTAATTGGAAAAATATATGATTATCATGTGATTTAAAAATAACCTACCTAGTAATAGGCTTAGCTCTCTTTATTTATAGTCTTTATCTAAATATGTTTATTAAGGATAGAATTTAAATAGATTTGGATTAAGAAGATATATTTAAAATTATAAAATTATGAATTTAAATTATAATTTTAAATTCATAAAATTATATTCAAAAATATATATTTTAAAACAAAGCATTCTATATATTTGAAATTTAAAATAAATTCATAAAATTATGTTTAATAAAAATGTATTTTAATAAGATTATAAAATTATCACTTAGTATTATAATTTGTATATATATTATAATTAAGGTAAAGTACAAAAATCACCCTTACAGTTTATCTTCCGTGTCACTTTAGTTCTATATGTTTCAATTGTAGTAGTCAAATCCTGACACTTTCAATTAAGTAGCAATCCAGTCCTTCCATTAGTTAACTATTAAATACAATTTTAGACTAATAATAAAAAAGTAATTTTTTTACGGTTTAATAAAATATATTTTAAATTATAATATGTTATGTGATTTAATAAAATATATTTTAGATTATATTATTTATTAAAAATAATTTAATAAAATATATTTCAAATATACACTAAAAGTGTAGGGATTTGAGTCTTACAATTGAAATGTGAGGGAGTAAAGCGATATTGAGGGTAAACTATAAAAGAAATTACTTTTTTTTTTTTTTATCTTTGGTCTAATTGTTATATTTAACGGTCAGCTAATGGAATGACCGAATTGCTACTAAACCTAAAGTGTAAAGATTTAACTGTTGTAATTGAAACATATAGGATTAAAGTGACACTAAGATAAACTATAGGAATGATTTTTGTAATTTACTCTTATAATTATTATCTAAATTAAATTATATAAAATTAAATTAACCATAGTCTCTAATTAAATAGAATTTTGTTAGATAATTATAAATTAAGATAAAATTTAAGTAGAATTCCAATATTTAGTTTTAAAATTCATGTGTCAGCACTGCAATAACTATTTAGATTTCATGTGGTGCAGCTACATTCCCAAATTATATGGGGCCGTTTGGAGTAGTAAAAGAAAAAAACAAATTAAAAGTGAAATTTTTTGAAATTTAGAGTGTAAAAAGTTATTTTGAAATGATGGTTAAATATTTGTATTTGATTTGATACAAAGTTGTTAAAAATTATATTAAGTGACACGTAATAAATTTTAGTAGAGAATCTTGAAAACTTTTAGAGTTTTTTATAACTTTTTGTTACAAATGTCAGTTTAATTCTTTGAAAAATCTATCAAAATTCATTGGAACGCATCATGATTGCTTGTTCCAACGGATTTTGACAAATTTTTTGAAGAATTTGAAATTTTTTGGAGTTTGCAAAAATTGAAATTTTTGAAATTTTTGAAATTTTTTTAAAATTGGTCGGAGTTCCGAACGGCCTATATTTAATGTGATATGATATTATTGAATAAAAAGAATTGAGTAAATTGTAATTATCTCCCCAAACATTTGTCTAATTACAGTTCACCACTCTGTATTAAAAGTTTATACACATACTTCTTATTTTAAAATATTTGTTACAACAATTTTTCCTTTTGTTCAATTAACGGATGGGTGGGTGTGGAGTTTCAGGAGCATTGCATAATAATTAATATACTTTGGAAACCATACTTTATGAGAAAACGAAAAACTAATTAAATTATTTTAATATTATGTTTGGAATATAAATTTATGGAGGAAAAGAAAAAATGTTGGGAAAATAAAATTTTAATCAATGTAATTTTGGGCTTTGTTTGGCTACATTTTAGCTTCTAGCTTCTTTTAGTTTTTTTTTTTTTTTTTTCATCTTAATATAGCCTTTTTCATTAAAATTTAATTTTTTTTGGAAGATGTAGTTTTTAGACGTATTAATTATATTCGTAAAAAAGTATAAAAAATAAAAAAAATTACATCCATTTGGATAAAAGTTAAAAAAAATAAAATAATCAGTTTTTTCATTACTTTTTTTTATCTTTTCGGGTAGCTTTTATGTAAACAGATGTAAATTTTTTAATTTTTTAAATAAATGCAATTAACACGCCTAAAGTTACATTTAAAAAATAAATAAATTTTGGTAAAAAAATCATATAAAATAAAAATAATTAAAAAATTAAAAACTAAAATATAACCAAACAACGCTTTAACGAAGAAATATAATTTATTTTAGTATCATTTTATGGCTCACTCAAAATATATATATATATATATTTAACTTTTTAATTCATTTTACATTCTTATAATTCTCTCTCTCTCTCTCTCTCTCTCTCTCTCTCCATGTTCGAAACATATCCTAAATAGCATCCCAATTATCGGAATGGGGGTGAGATGACAATGCCAACTAGCGTACTTCAAATAACATCTAGTGTCCTAGCTAATGGTCAGTTCTCCGCGTTGTCACCTTCTTGAATGAAACCTCAACAAGCTAATTCCTCCATTATGGTTACCCCAGGGGAAGGTACAACTTCGTTAAAATTAGTTTTCGGACCTTACTTGTCAAATTTAAAATGTTTGATTCAGTTATTTTTTTTTAGCAACGATTGATTCAATTATTTTTTTTTAAATAACGGTTGTCAATTTTAATTATGATTCTAAAATTCTAAAACAAATAAACCAAACCAACAAAATTAAATTTACTTAATATTTAATATATATATGTATAATATTTATAATTAATCTAAATATCCAAATATCAATGATTTTGTCTTTTGAAATCTTAAAGGCTATAGGAAATCAATCAATCATTATAATATTAAATACATACTCTAGGTCTTAAGTAACATTTATATAAAAATTATTATTTTATCTCTATAATTAAATTATTAAAAGTATATTTAAATTTATAAGTCTATATAACCGAACTAACAGTAACCAGACTGGTATAATTCAGTTTGGTTAGTGTTTAGTTAGTACATATTATTTCGTTAGTTTAGTTATATTTTAATTTTTGAAATTAATCAATTCAATTATAAAAATTATAATTTTCGAGTCATACTAACTAGTACTCACTCCTAGAAGAGGAAGTCTGTACATAGCCAAGTACTAAGAGTAAAATTGTCATGCCCTTAACTTAATTGTCTGGGACGGACGACATGAGAATGTGAAAACTAAATAAAATAAATAAATTTTAATCCAAATTCAATTCAAAATGAATTATAATCATCGATATATCTAAAATCATTACTCATTCCCATATAAAATAATATTTGAATACATTACTATCAATTAATCAACAACATAATCCACTTTAGCACTATTTTTAATGACTGCCTCCAAGGTCTGCACGGTTAGAAGAAATATTATAATCATGTTTATATCTCTCAAAATCATAATATCATAAATATAAGTATCAAACCCACACGCTAGGTTGCACAATTCATAATATTAATAATTCAATTCTCAATTTAGAAGAACAAATACAATTGTTATTATCAATAATTAAGATCGGACTTAGGTTCTCAAAGCTAAACTGCCTATTGTTAAGGATAAAATTGTATATTGGCAAATCCATGGTCAAAGATAGAATTGTATGTACTTTAGACTTAGTGTAGGTTAAGATACTAGAGTCTTAAGTAGATTAGAATTCTAAAAAACCTTAGAAAATCAAGTTTCCATAATGGCTAGGAGTCTTGAAGAGATTCAGAAGTCCTGAAGAGGTTTGAAACTAAATAACGCAGGAAGAATGGACTTGGTCACGGGAAAAAGTTGAGAGAGATTAAGCCGTGCAGGAAGGCTGCTTTGAGTCACGAGAAGACCGCTAGAAGGCCCTCCCGTGAGGTACCAGCATGACAGCTTTTTGTTCTCAACTTCCAACGCGATTTTGACCTCGAATATGATGGATTCAGGCTTCGGCTAAAACACAAAACTTGAAGCCCTTTGAGTCTTCTTTCCAACGCAAAAAGAATCAGGTCAATCCGAGTTGTGAATGAAAAGATATGGTCAAAATACTTATAAGGTGTCAAGCTAGAACTTTAGCTACATACCACTTTAATAGCCCCAACCACCTTGGTTTGTCTATAAATATCTCTTGGGGTTTTCAAGTTCATAGAGACACGAAAAGAGAGACACACGCACCGAGAAAATACACATGAGATTCTGAGCCTTAAAGATTGATCATTCTCTCCACAACTTAGCCAACAAGGTTCGTGTTCAATCTGAAGGAGTTCGGATTTGAGGATTGTGATCGCTGTGGATTCAACACGCTGAGGATTCATCAAAACGACTGAGGAGTCAGTCTTGTGCTTTCGAGGAGTTGAAGGGCTTTTGTTAGAGGAGTTGGTGAATCGAAGATTCGAGCAAACATTAACTAAAGTATAAAGTCGAGGATTCGATCTATCGAGGGGTTGAGTTTGTAACCAACATGTGTTTATTCTAGTGAAAGTTTTGTTTAAGGTTTCCTTTTGTGGGTTTCCTCGATTCTTGTATATCTCGCCTTCTTTTTATCTCTGTGTGTGATTGTGATTGTATTGTTTGGGATCTCCTTAGCAGCATATTTCGAATTTTCACCTATGTATCCCACTTCAAGACTCAGGTCACCATAGTTTCTATCTTTATTACTTTATGTTCACAACTCAACTCTTTATCAATAAATCAATATCAAACATCCTTATAATTAATAATCTCAGGATATCAACACACTACAATAATATATGTAATCTCATGCAATGGGTAATGATGGAATGCAATGCCAATGCATACTTCTTAATCTCGATCTACCCTCAATCTTATCTTGGGACGAGTGACGCTTAACAAAGCACGCGAGGTCACCAACCCTATTTAATGCTTACGGCGAACGATAATCTCAATACATAATCACAGGTGGGGAGCCGTGTTACACCCTTTGGTCATTTTGCTAAGGAACCGTGTTACACCCCCACTGGTGCAAGACTCAGGGGAATCGTGTTACATCCCTTGGCCCGTTTGCTAGGGAACCATATTATACCCGTAGTTAGGCATCTGCTTAACTTAAGTAAGGTCTGACTACAACCTGGAGAAAATTTCATAATCATATCTCATAATTAACGTCCTAAGTCATTTAAATCAAATGCTCAATTGAATTCTATATATAAATATATATATATATATATATATATAGTTCATTTGTTTGCCCTTTAAATCTTCATGTTCAAGCCCTTTTCACTTAATTCTAGTGATGGTTGAATCTGGGTTTTAGTTACTTATGATGAAACAGGGTGATTCAATGTTAATGTTAGTCTTGTAAGAAGATGGCCTACTATGTATCAGGTTTTTTTCTTTTTACAATATATGCTCTCTAGAGTTATTTTCACTGTAGATATATTAAGAACAAGGATAACTTCTATAGAAATAAGGTACTAGTACTACAGTTTCATGTGTTAGATGAAGGTGTATACCTTTCTCTTACAACAGTTAATTAGTTTTATCTCTTTTGAAGTTACCTTGAGGCATTTGGAAGGGTGAAAAACATTAAATTTATCAAGGTTGGAATGAAAATGTACAGTCACTGTAGTTAGCCAAGCATGAAAAGTGAAACAATCATGAGCATGTATAACCAAGGTGGTGTTTAGATGGTAAAAAAGTACAACAAAAATACTGAAATTTTCGAATTAAACAATCACGCATAAAGTAAAAAGAGAATAACACCAGATAATAATGAGAAAACCCTTTCACAGGGGAAAAGACCTTAATGCAAATTCCACTATTAACGGGGTTACAAGACTCTAGTCATATTCCTTATAAGTTACTCGTACAAATTCTTTGACAAACCCTAATAAGTGGACTTCCTAATTCACTCAGAAAGTTAAGAAAATAATGACAAATAGTAAGAGTCGCAAATTAAATCTCTCTCGCAAAAGACTCTATAATATGCCCCTTAGTTGTTTTTATACATTAAGCTTGGGTGCATATATGTATATATATATATATATATATAGAATTACAAAGTTCTATTCTAATTAAGACTCAAATACATAAACAGATTTCCTAAAAATAGATTTACTTAATGGAAACAGAATCTGCAAGATAATAGATTTCCTAAATGAAAATAGAATCTTCAAGATCTTCGACAAGTCGATCTTCGATAGGTTGATCTCTCGAGCTTCCAGCACCTTACTTATGAAGATGTCTTGACCCCTTAGGTTGCCTGCGCCCAACCTGCGGGATCTACTAGAATTTGGTCTAGGCCAAAAACCAACACAGGCAAATCCTTGCGTATCCTGCGGGCTCTCAGCATTAATGTGGTGTAGCCACGCATTCTCTGCAATTTGTCTACGATGCATACTAGAAATTTGCGCATGTCCTGATCTATGCAGTCTTCCTCGTCACTCTTATTTGGACTTGGATTGTAATTTTATCTCCTTTTGGTAATATGCAAATATGTTAAACTTGTAATAATTACTTTCCTCTTCCAATTAGGAAACATACAAATCTACTATATATAATTTAAGATTTTTTATAGATTTGCCATTATAAAATCTTAAAATCTTCCCCTTAGCAATTTCATATCAAAATTTAAATTAGATTTCAAAATACAATTGTAACATTTGAACAAACATATCAAGGCATCATATAGCAAAAATTTTAAAATAACATCATTCATAGCATAATATTCAAGTTCAAATTCGAAGTTCACATGACCACAAAATATTAAAATAAAATCACAGAATTTAAGATTTTCTACTCTCCTTTGACAAGCTCATAAATAATAGGAGAATCAGAAAAATAGAAAATAAATAAAAAAAAAAGAAATCACTAGATTTGCTCAAGACTTTAGCCCTCTAATGCCTTTCGTGCGAACTTCTTTTGAAATTATTTGAGGGCCAGTTTTGTGAACAACAAAATTTTAAACTTAAAAACATTAAAAAAAAATTAGATAGGAAAGTTCATGACATAGATTAAAGAAATTTTACTCACCTATGTCCAAATATGTAAATCAATCCTCCAATTAATATAAATCTAAATGAACAAAATTTCATCTTTCCAATTAAATTTCCAAGATTGCGTCATGAGATCAATTAAGCCATAAAATCAAAAGAAAATGCTTTTGCACGTGTGAGGGTATAACTAATCAAGAATATATTCTCTCTTTTAGTCAAATCACAAGATCAAAAATTAAATTGAGGCACCAAATGAATTGTGAGTAATTTTTTTAATAATTATTTTTGGATTTTTCTTTGAGATTTTCTCATTTAATTTTCATCCAGGCACATATATATATTTTTTCTTTATGAATATCCCTTTCAAGGTTTCAGCAGCTTTCACACATTTTGTGGATAGGTAGTTGTTCCCTTAAATCATCTTAATCCAGAAGGTGGTTATTTTGATAACTGACATATCATTAAGGGACTTCTCATTGGTCCCACTAGTAGCTCTTTCCAAGACAGGGTGTAATTATTATTTTAATTGCTCTTCATCATTTTTAAATGCGTCAAATATTAATTTAAAATCTATGATAAGAAAATGAAAAGATATATACAAAATCAGTCAAATGTTTAAAAAAGCACATCAAAATTATGGTAAAATTCATCAAAACACTTCTTTTCAATTTAAATAGAAAGTCAAAATTTTAATTCATTACAATAAATTTGATTGAATGATTGACACACATATAATGAGATAGAAGTTATAAAATATCTTCAAAACAAATAATGAACTCATATCCCTCTTTTATTTTTTATTTTTTAAAATCAGGGATATGCGCAACTATGCGAAGACTTCCTAAGAGATTCAAAGTGAAGGGCGTTCAAGGATTTAGCAAAAAGATAAGATTTTTGAACCTAAACATCCCTAATTTTGGTAAAACTGGTCTTGACAGTATTTTTTCATGTCTTTGCTTTTTATTAAAATTTAAATTCCTTTTCTTTGAAAACTTTTCATATTTTGGGTTTGAAAATTTTAAATTATTTGGCTTTTGAAATTGACGTGAATTTTTAAAAGAATTTTTAGAAAAATCAGAAAAAGTTTGAAACCTATTTGTCACTTGAACTTTAGGGTTTTGATTTATGGAAAATGTTTTCACATAATTCAAAAAAAGTCCATAGAATTTGTGACAATTAGAACGGATGTGACCTTTGATCCCATAATGGTGGCACACAGTAATAAGAGATTGGGGATTACTAAAACGTGTGCCTTTTACAATGGGAGGAGGATACTGTTGATGTCTAGCTTTTGGAGCACTCCTCTTTGGTGGTGCTGCATGTTTTGGGAAGGTCTTTGAAGCTTCTACATGCTTTGGGGTAATCTTTGGGTCTTTTGACGAGAATATGGATGTTGTTGGTGTGATCTTCTCTCCAGTGTATCCTAGGCTAGATTTGTCTCAGTGTGGTCTCTATTTACTCCAAACCTCGTCAATTACGTTTGAGCTAGTTTTCATCTTCTCAGGAATCTTATCATCATTCTTTATTTTGGCTTCCAACTCTTTGATCTTTGCTTGAAGTTCCCCTATAGTTTTCTCATTTACTTCAACCTTTTTTTCTTCTTGTGAAACTTCACTTTCATCTTTTTTGTACTTTGAGATTGAGAATTTTTATCAGATTCTAAAGAAGATAACCTACCTAAGATTGAGAATTTTCTCAATCTTCATAGCATCTTTCTTCTTCTTTAGCATACTATTCTTTTGATTCAACACTTTTTAGTATTTCTATAGCCCACAACATTCCTTGAAGAGTTCATCGTAGGCTTCTTGAATGTCATCAACTTCTTCATCAAAATCTTCACTTTTAGATGATGTCTTAGTGTCACTAAGGGCAGTTGTCTTTCCACATACAAAAGAATTATGAGAAGCTAAAAAATCTATAAAGTTACATTCATCTTCAAAAGAGGCTGATGAGTTTGAATCTCCTTCACGTGGTGGATCTATCGATTAAGATTAAAGATCTTACTTAAGAATGTAGAGTGACTGCTCTTATACTAATTAAAATTTTTGGATCAAACAATCACGCACAAAGTAAAAAGAAAATAACACCAGAGAATAACAAGGAAGCCCTTTCACCAGGGGAAAAAACCTCAAATACAAATTCCACTATCAACGGGTTTCAAGACTCTACGCAAATTCCCCATGATTCACACACACAAATTCTTTTGTCACTCTTGGTAGATTTACTCAACAAACCTTAACAAGTGGACTTCCCGATTCACTCAGAAAGTTAAGAAAATAATGAAAAATAGTAAGAGAAAGATTGTTATGCTCTCATAAATAAAATCCCTCTCTGTCAAAAAACTCTATAATATGCCCCCTTAATTGTTTTTGTACATTAAACTTGGGTGCATATATATAGACTTACAAAGTTCTATTTCAACTAGGACTCAAATACATAAATAGATTTTCTAAAAATAGATTTACTAAATGGAAATAGAATTTGCAAGATAATAGATTTCCGAAATGGAAACAAAATCTTCAAGATCTTCGACAAGTCAATCTTTTGAGTTCCCAACGCCTTACTTGCGAAGATGTCTCGACCTTTGGGTTGCTTGTGCCTAGCATGTGAGGTTTACTGGAATTCAGTCCAGGCTAGAAACCAACACGGACGAAACCTCGCACATCCCTCAGGCTCCCACCACCAATGTGGCACAGCTGCACATTCCTTGCTATCTGCTTGCAATGCATACTGAAGTTTTACGTGTGTCTTGATCTGTGCAGTCTTCTTCTTCACTCCTATTTGAACTTGGATTGCAATTTTATCTTCTTTTGGTAATTTGCAAATATTTTGGACTTGGAATAATTACTTTCCTCTTCAAATTAGGAAACATACAAATTTGATTTCCCATCATAATACCTTACAAGTACAAAGATTTGATGTAAACGTGATATGTGATGAAATTTGATTGGAAAAAAAGTATAAAAAGTTAGTAAAATTTGGTGGAATTTGGTTAGTTTTGGTAAACCGAACACCCTCTAAGATTGAATGGTTATTGCTTCTACCTTTAATTTTGTCAAAAACTATACTGTAGCTATTACTCAACTCTTTCTCGCAAATATAAATTTACCTCAATTAATTACAAATCTTGAATAGACCCTGATTTTAAGAGTTATCTTGCTTCTTCGCCATGCAACAAATCTATCTACCAGAAATATTGGTAACTCAGTTTTATTTGAACTTCTTCCTTTGTGGTAACCATCCACTACACTAAACTAAGAGTTGAAAATGTTTAATTAAATAAATTTTTTTTAACCTATTCTTGAAAAATGAGTAATTGGGAAGTAAAAAATAAAAAATATAAAGAAAACCTGAAAAACAAATACATACAAGTGAAAATAAACGAGGCAAAGGATTTAATGAGGAAAATTTTAGAAACCACTTTTGTCACGCCCCAAATTTAATAACTCGAGCACGTGAATAAAAAATAGATAATACACAATTTAATAACTTCTCCTGTCAATCGTCAGAGCCATGCACACACTCTATGGAGCAATAAAAATAAAAATAAATAAAACTAAACTTTAAATTTAAATAGATGCCATAATCAAAACTAACTAGGCAACAAAGCTCCAAAACTAACCCAAACAATCTCTCAAAATTAAACAATTAACTGTTACCTCACAAACAGAGGTTTATTGATTGTACTATGAAAAGTACAATCGTAAATCTTAATTTGTGACTTGGGTAGATTTATATTCTAAAAAGATGAGAAAGTGTTTTTAAATGCATTTATGAGAAATTCTTGTGAATTGCAGCTGTTTGGGACTAAAATGACTGAAGTTGGATAAAAATGGAGGAAATCAAGAAAGTGGTTCGAACACATGTTCGAACCACCTGTTGTTCAAACCAATGTTCTAACCATAGAAGGCACAATAGAAGAAGCAGCAACAAAAATTGGCTAAGTGTGGAGAAAGTGGTTTGAACCTTTGTTTGAATTTTAGTTAGAACAACAAAAGCTAGTGCAGACCAAGAAGTGAAGAAATCGACTAAGGCAAAGTTGTTTGAACCTTTGTTCGAACCACATGTGGTTCGAACCTTGGTTCGATCAACAAAAGGGTGACAAGCATCAGGAGCATAAAATTTTCTAAGTATGGAATTTTAGTTCGAACCTTTGTTCGAACCAACCCTTGTTCAAACACTAGTTCGATCAATAGAAGCTGTGCAAGGTCCAACTAGAGTGAAATTGACTAAGTCCTAGAACTTGGTTCGAACCATTAGTCTGTTCGAACACTTGTTCGAACTAACCTGCAATGTGAGGATTCTACAATTCAGCTTTTAAAAAAGGGGCATTTATGTACTTTCTTATGTTATATTCCATATACATAAGTGAGGTCGTTTGTAATCGGGGATACACACATTCCTTTCAGTTGAAGATTTCCTTTTATAGAGAGAGAATTTTAGATAGAGAAAGTGCATCCATCTTCAATTCATTGAATCTTTGTAGCAGAATTTCAGTTTTATGAATGGAATCAATTCATTTTCTACTGTTTTCTCCTTCCATTATGTGTGAATAGACTTTTCTCTTGGATTCAAGGCAAGTCTCGTAGTTGATATGCAAAAATTCCAAGGTAATGGGCTTAATGTTGAAATCTTATATGTTAATGGATCAATCTATGTTTGATTTGAATATATTATTGATTTTGCGTTAAGATTTCAATTGAACTCTGAATTTGTATGGTTTATGGCTTTGCTTATGAATTTTTACTTAGAATTATCATGCATCTCTCTTGAATTTGTATGGTGATTGCTAATTTTAGAATTTATAAGTAAAATCTATAGATTATGCATATAAGGTGTTTGATTTGAATTCTCAATCAGATTTTGCTTTTAAATTCCCATTCAAATCAGATTTGGATTGTTCCAAGTGGTTGTATATAAAGAATATCCTTCGAACTACACTTTTGAGGTGTAGATTGAGTGATTGATTCCTTAGAATTTATTGTCAATCACTACAAGCTTGTTTTGGATCCAAGGTTTTCTTTCTAATTTTTTTTATCCAAACAACCATTGCTAAAAAAAAATTTAAACTCTATCATTCATTGTGAGGCTAAAATTTGTCTAAGACTTTTTATAAGAATTGTCTGTTCACTGATTTTCGTTAAGGCTCTCTGTGGACACGATCTGGTTCTCATCGGTTATTGTGCTTCAATAGACACCCTGCACTTGGGGTCGAGCCAATATTAATACATTAGAATCGAGCAAGCATTTATTAAAATCCGTTAAAAAATAATTCTCTAATGTCTAAAATAATTACATAAAATAAAGTTTTAACTCCTATGCTTAGAAAGCCCAGCACGTGACTCAAACTCATTATCTGCATCATAAGCTGTAAAGGAATGAGTACTAATACCACGTGCGCTCAGAACCCTAATAATAATATAAATGCAGTAATGCCATAGCATGCCACTAAGTGAAATAATTATGCACATATAGCAAACTCAAGAAAAAAAATTAAATGTTGTGTTTTTGGGTTAAGGAGTACTGAAAATATCGGATATACGTACCCAAGGGTTGAAAGTCCCAAAACCCACGCGAGGTTGGTTATCGATTCTAGTAGGCTAGTAACCTACGAACGAGCAGATTTCTAAGGATGGCATATTATATTCCTAAGATTTCGGTCTAAGAAGCAGTCACCGAAGGATGGTGTATATTGCTTGGGTCTTGTTTCTACGAGACAACCAAGCAGACATCAAAGGACAATGTATATTGGTTGGGTCCTATTTTAACAGGACAACCAAGCAGCAGTACCTTAAAATCATATTATTTTTCTTTGATGTGTGATGTGGTGCTCAAACACAATTAATTGTAATAAAGATTTTTCTATCCCTCTAGGTTCTCTTTCCCAATGAATATAACAGTGTATATACATATATAGCAGCAAAATTTTAACCATAATAAGTTAATTAATTACCTATCACCCCAGGGGTTTTAGAAAAATTATATATTTCCCTTAAAATTTTAAAATCTCTTCAAATATAACCAAAAATAAATCTTTTTAAATACACTTGAAAATTAAATAACAAAATTTGAAATTACTAAATTTAAATAGCAAATTAAATTAACCAAGTAAAAATATATAAATTGCATCTAGGTCATTACATCCTACCCCGCTTACAAAAATTTCGTCCTCGAAATTTAAAAGATAAATAAAAAAAATCAAGGAAACAACTCAAGGTACCTACGCTGCATATTTGCCTCTCGCTCCCAAGTTGACTCTTCAACACCATGATGCTTCCATAACACCCCAACTAAGGGAATAGTCTTTCCTCGAAGCACTTGCTCTTTAGAATCTAAAATTTCAATTGGTTTCACCTCATAAGTCACATTTGAGTCAACATTAGGCTCGACCCAGTCTAACACATGCAAAGGGTCTAATTTATATTTCCTGAGCATGGACACATGAAACACCTCATGTACTATTGAAAGCTGCGGTGGCAAGGCAAGACGGTAAGCCACTTCTCCAACCTTAGCCAAAACCTCAAATGGTCCAATATACTTTGGGAATAACTTTCCTCTGTGCCTAAAACGAAACTGACCCTTTCGTAGTGAAACTTTTAAGAACACATGGTCTCCTACTTCAAACTTCAAAGGCCTTCGCCTCTTATCAACATAGCTCTTTTGGCGACTCTATGCTATCTCGAGTCTCTTTTGAATCACTTTGACCTTCTCAGTCGTCTCCTGCACAAACTCAGGTCCAATAATTGCAGTATCCCCAACCTCAGCCCAGCAGATAAGAGATCTACATGGCCTAGTTTAAAAAGCTTCAAAAGGAGCCATCTTGATACTTGACTGGTAGCTATTATTATACGCAAATTCAATCAAAAGAAAGTGGTTCTCCCAACTACCATGAAAATCAAGCACACATGCCTTAAGCATATCTTCCAAAATTTGAATTGTGCGTTCTAACTGCCCATCGGTCTAAGGATGAAAGCAGTACTAAATGATAAATCTGTCCCCATGGCCATTTGAAGACTCTGCCAAAATTGAGAAGCAAAATGTGGATCTCTGTCCAAGACAATGGATACAGGAGCTCCATGAAGTCTTACAATTTCCTTAACATATAGTCTAGCTAAAGCATCCATAAAGTCAGTCAATTGAATTGGCAAAAAGTGAACTGACGAAATCAGCTTATCCACTATCACCCAAATAGTATCATGACCCTTAGAAGACCTCGGCAAGCCAGAAATAAAATTCATCGTAACGTTCTCCCATTTCCATTCTGACACCGGCAAAGGTTGCAAGAGACCCGTTAGTTTTTGATACTCAGCCTTAACTTGCTGACAAGTAAGGCATCTACTCAAAAATATTGCCACATTCTTCTTCATGCCTGCCCAAAAGAATTGACGACGTAGGTCGTGATACATCTTGGTACATTCAGGATGTACTGCAAATTTAGAGTGGTGGAACTCCTTTAAAACCATATCTTTAGTAGAATTTGGCACATAGAGTCTTTCTAAACACCTCAAACCATCGTCAGCACCTATCACCCATCTTGGCATCTCATCAGAACTCAACAACTTAGCTCGAATTGCCTCACATTCAACATCAGTCCCCTGAGCTTCTAGCACACTACTTAATAGAATTGGCTGAGTAGCTATGGCACACAAAATAGTGTGACCCTTATCTTCCTGAAACTCCAGATCAAACTCACCAAGGCTTCTCATCATTTCCCATTCTCGCACAAAAAGACCTACTAAAGTACCACGAGTCTTTCGATTGAGTGCATCAGGAACCACATTTGCCTTACCAAGATGGTACTGGAGCTCAAAATCATAGTCCTCTATATACTCCATCCATCTACTCTGCCTCAAATTCAGGTCCTTTGAGTGAATGAAATATTTTAGGCTCTTGTGATCAGAGAAAACCTCAAATTTTTCACCATACAAATAGTGTCTCCAGCTTTTTAGAGCATATATAATTGCTGCCAATTCTGAATCATGTACTAGATGGTTATGCTCGTGCGTCTTCAACTGTCTAGATCCATAAGCTACTACTCTATCACCCTGCATTAGCATACAGCCCAAACCTTCCCTAGATGCATCACAATAAATTGAGTAACCCGATCCCCTATCTGGGATCACAAGCATTGGTGCAAAAGTTAACCTCTTTTTCAGCTCCTAAAAAGACTACTCACACTTCTCATCCTAAACAAACTTGACATCTTTTCGAGTCAGTCTAGTCAACGGCCCAACTAACCTCAAGAAGTCACGGACAAATCGTTGGTAATACCCTGCCAAACCTAGAAAACTTCTAATCTCAAAAACTATCCTTGGTCTTAGCCAATCCATGACGGCCTCAATCTTAGATGGATCAATTGTTACTCCTTTACCAGAAACAACATGCCCTAGAAATTTCACCTCATTGAGCCAGAACTCACATTTGCTCAATTTAGCATAGAGTTGGTGGTCTCTCAGGGTCTAAAGTATAACTCTCAGATGCTCTTCATGTTCTTCCTCTAACCGAGAATAAACCAGAATGTCATTAATAAACACGACTACAAACTTGTCTAAAATCTGCTAAACACCTGATTCATCAAATCCATGAACACGGCAAAAGCATTGGTCAGTGTAAATGGCATCACCAGGAACTCGTAGTGGCCATACCGAGTCTTCAATGTCATCTTAGGAATGTCATCCTACTTTACCCTCAACTAGTGGTAACCAGATCTCAAATTAATCTTTGAGAAAATGACTGAATCCTTCAATTGATCGAATAGATCATCAATCCTCGGTAAGGGATATCGATTCTTTATCGTGACCCGGTTCAACCTTCGGTAATCTATACATATTCTAAGAGTTCCATTCTTTTTAGCTGCAAATAGTACTGGTGCACCCCAAGTGAAATGCTAGGGCAGATAAATCCCTTAAAGTTCAACTCCTCTATCTTGGATTTTAATTCCACTAATTCTGCAGGTGCCAATCTATATGGGGCCATAAAAATAGGTTTTGTGCCAGGAATCAGATCAATCCTAAATTTAATCTCCCACTCAGGTGGTAACCCAAACACTTCTAAAGATACTTCTGGAAATTCACAAACGACTCGTGATAATTCAACTTTGTCACTATCCTCATCCTCCTATGCCATACAAGCAAATAAACTGTACAAGTCAACTCGTCTTTGCCCATTAAGGGAAGGCAAAATTTGAGGACTACAGCGATCACCAGAAATTCGTATCTGATCTCCCTCAGGAGTAAATAAAGTTACCTGTCTCTTAGAATAGTTTATTATCGCTCGATAAATTGACAGTCAATTCATGCTGAGAATCACATCAAAACTTCCCATGTCTAGCACAATCACATCAAAAATTAACAAGTGCTTCTGTCTCGAAGCCTCATCCCTGATAATGATTTCAGAACCCTTACACACTTGATTCAACACAGAGTGTCCTCCTATCGGTGTTTCAACATGTAATGGTGGAACCAACTCATCTATAGATAAATTCAATGCAGACGTAAATGATACAGTAATAAATGAGTGAGATGCTCCTGCGTCTACAAGAACTATGGATCTAGTAGCATAAATGAGAAAGGTACCTCTCATTACTATGGGCTCTGCACGTCCATTATTCTGGGCTACAGTAAAAAATCGCCCTTGAGCCGGTGCTGTTGGTGGCCTACTCCTCCTTTGACCTTGCTGGGATCCACCTTGAGCTCCTTGATGCTATTAAACACCACCTGGAACACCCATTTGAGACTGTTGTGCTCCACTTTGAGTACCTCTCTGAAACTGAGTATGCATTGATTGTGATCCTGTTGACCTGTTACTCTGTACTGACTAAGCTAGCTGTGGAGGTATTATAGTATTGCCACTATCTTGCCTCTACGGACAACACCTCTGCACATGACCTGGTTGGCCACAAGTGTAACAAATCTTTACCTCATCCCTATTTTCAGATCCACCTGACACACCTTGGTAAGGACAATTAAACTAACGATGCCCAGGCTGTCTGCAGTTATGATAGATTATGAGACTCTGTGCAGGAACTCCTGTTATTGCTGACTTACTTGGGGCTATGGTCCCCTACTGAAATTTCTAAGCCTGTGCCCCATCTAAATTTTCTCTCCGTTTTTTAGTGGGTCTGTTCTCTTGGTGTTGAGTCATTCTTTGCTTAACTTCATTCTGTGCCTTAGCATCTGTCAAAATCTTTTCCACTACCATTGCTCGATCAACTAAAGTCTCATATTTGTTAAGCCCTAGTGGTACTATTTGATCGCTAACAGTAGGCCTCGGTCCTTTCTCAAATCGTCTACACTTGGTGCGTTCAGTGGACACCAGCTCCTTAGCATATTTGGCCAATGATGTAAATTTACGCCCATACTCTAGCACAGTCATTGGCCCTTGAGTCAGATTCAAAAACTGGTCAATCTTGGCATCTCTTAGAGACTAAGGGAAAAAGTAATCTCTGAAATGCTCTTTAAAACCATCCTAAGTAAGTGTAGATGCCCCACGAGACTCTTTTATAGTATTCCACCAATCTGCTGCAATTCCCTTTAACTGAAAGGCAGCAAGCAAAACTCTAGTCTTGTCTTCATTTAACTGCATTACCTCAAATATTTTCTCATTCTTCTGCAAGAATTTCTCAACTTCTTCAGTATCTACTACACCAAAGTAGGTGGGAGGCTTCATCCTCCTGAACTTCTCATATGGAGCTGTAAGTTGGCTTACTTGCACTTCCCCAACAAATATTGTAGCCATTTGCTACATCCTAATCTGAGGGTCCAATATTCCTGGCTGTGGCATACTTGGTACTTCAGATTACATCTCGGCCACATGAGGCACCCCTAATGGAACCTCTACTCCAATCCCAGCATAAGACCCCTACTTCTGTAACACTCCTGCAACAACAGGAACCTCCTCCATAAGAGCTTTGTGGCCCTGCCTAGCTTGAATTTCTCGGCCCCTACCACGACCATGACCTTGACCTCTGCCTCTATCTTTGCCTCTACCTCTACCTCTACCTCTAACACATGGAATTACACGTGGCGGCATTCTCTGAAGATCACAAAAATATACTAAGATTAATGCATTCTTAACAATCTAAGTCCAATAAAATGTCAAATTCACATATCACAATTAAATAAACTATCATATAAGTACATAACCCCTAGAAAAATAAAAGACCCACTGTCCTTAACTATTCTAAGCCTAGGCTCTGATACCAAGTTGTCATGCCCCAAATTTCATAACCCGAGCACGTGAATAAAAAATAGATAATACACAATTTAACAACTTCTCATGTCAATCGTCAGAGTCATGCACGCACTCTATGGAGCAATAAAAATAAAAATAAATAAAACAAAACTGTAAATTTAAATAAATGCCTTAGTCAAAACTAACTAGGCAACAAAGCTCCAAAACTAACCCAAACAATCTCTCAAAATTAAACAATTAACTGTTACCTCACAAACAGAGGATTATTAAAATCCGCTAAAAAATAATTCTCTAAAGTCTAAAATAATTACATAAAATAAAGTTTTAACTCCTATGCTCAGAAAGCTCAGCACGTGACTCAAGCTCATTACTTGCATCACAAGCTGTAAGGGGATGAGCACTAATACCATGTGCGCTCGAAACCCTAATGATAATATAAATGCAGTAATGCCATAGCATGCCACTAAGTGAAACAATTACGCATAGATAGCAAACTCAAGAAAGAAATTAAATTAAGTTATCAATTTATCTTTGTTATAATTAATTGTGTTTGAGCACCACATCACATATCAAAGAAAAACAATACGATTTTAAGGTACTGCTACTTGGTTGTCCCGTAGAAATAGGATCCAACCAATATACATCATCCTTTAATGTCTGCTTGGTTGTCTCATAGAAACAAGACCTAAGCAATATACACTATCCTTCAGTGTCTGCTTCCTAGATCGAAGTCTTAGGAATATAATATGCCACCCTTAGGCATCTACTCATTCGTAGGTTACTAGCCTACTGGAATCAATAACTAACCTCGCATGGGTTTCGAGACTTTCAACCCTTAGGTACATATATCCAATATTTTCAATACCCCTCAACCCAACTAAAATACAACATTTAATTTTTTTTCCACATTAAATAATTTTTCCTCAATTCCTAAGGTTTAAAAAAAATTATAAATAATATATTTACTCACGTAAGCACACTGTCAATCACACCTTTACATTAAAAATCAATACCACTACAATCAAAACCAATCAAAAATTTAATGTTGCAATCCCTGTACTACCCATTATATATATATATATATATATATATATATAAATGTATATATATGTTAAAATTTTGTCTTCTAGCCATACAATCTGGGAATGATCCCACTTTTCTTTTTTATGTAAATTCCACAATCATGATTTACATCAAATAAGACAAAACATGCAAATCCCAGTCATGTTCACATACAACAAATTACCAAAAAAAAAAAAAAAAAATGTTCACGTACAGTAACAATAACATTCATTGATTTGACTGTGCGAGGCCTGATACAAAAAATGATAATATATATATATTTACATATATACAACATACATTCTGTAAAAAAAATCTACTTCTCTCTATTACCATATATATATATATATATATCACATATGCATTAACGTATACAGCATACACATAAAGGAATCACCCCTTACCATTTCATATTGGATGCCTCTAGTAGCTTCCCGCCGAGCTTCTTCAACGCCGCACCCCTTTTTTTTCTATCCGTCTAGGGTTCTTTTTCCCAATAAATATAACAGTGTATATATATATATATAGCAACAAAATTTTAACCATGATAAGTTCATTAATTACCTATCACCCTAGGGGTTTTAGAAAAATTATATATTTCCCTTAAAATTTTAAAATCTCTTCAAATGTAACAAAAAATAAATCTTTTTAAATACACTTCAAAATTAAATAACAACATTTGAAATTACTAAATTTAAATAGCAAACTAAATTAACCAAATAAAAATATATAAATTACATCTGGGTCATTACAACTTTGAAGATAAAAATCTTGAGTTTATAAGGTGACCATTCTTGAAGATTAATCCATTATAAAATTGAAGATTACAAGAGTTTACTATTCATGACTCGACTCAACACCCGTCCTAGTCTAACTACCTCTTGCTTGCTAGAACCCGTAATGAATCTTTTCCTGTGTGATTGATTCCGTTCTTAAATCTAAACAGCACCTCCTAGAACCCAAAGATATTCTTGATTCTTCAAACTCTTGAAGCAACAACCGAATGTTGTTTTTTTGGTCTCTCTATTTTTGATTGCCTTTCACATAATATATTTTCTTTCTTCTCAAAAGCGTTAACACTTGGGTTGGCAAAATATTGTCTAATATGGAAATAGAATTAGAATAGAATATGCTAGAGATCTACTTTCTGTTTCAATCTTCGCACTGAAGAACAACTTAATCAACACAAGACTCAATACGAAAATTTACATACATTCTACACTCAATGACTCGCAATTGCCACATCTAAAAATTAAAACTTACATTCTCGCTTATGACAATTACGTGGCAAAAATCAAATAAAATACAATGACACAACGCCATGTTCAAATCCGAGCATTTGACTCTCCCTCAATACATGACTGAGATAATATTTGTAATCTCCCCATTGACCATTGATTTGCCTTCAAATCCCTGAAACAGATCATATTCTCACAACAGAATCCAAACTTATTAGTAACCAAAACCTACAAGAAAAGTTAGAGGAACAACGATAATAAATAATAACATAACCATAAAGAAAACACAGCATGTTGAAAGCCAAAAAAATGAATAAATTTCATTTAATTTCACCTCATATCTCTTCCCCTTTTTTGTCATGCAATGTTCAATCCATAGAGAATGTTTAACCAATTCAGAAAGATTCAAATAACATATGACAATTGAGGAACTGAATTTGCAGTCATAGAGAATGGTTGTAAGGACTAGCAAATGACCTAGAATTTTCAACTATTTAAACCCAATACCCATTTGCAGATTCGTGCAATTCAATGCACCAACAGATCCAAAGGCAGTAATCTAACACAAAATGAACCCAAAGTAAAATAAGAAAATAGAAAAATCACAACCTAAACCAACCACATAAACTATAGCAACCACAAACCAACAATGGACCAAAACAACTTAGAGCAGACTCAAATCAACAAAGGACCATTTTTTATTTATTTAATCCAGACTACAAACTGACACCATGAAGCCATGAACAACAATCTGACTTCGGCTATGAACAGTAATGAACCAAAAACACCCAAACTGTAACAACAAAAAAATACCCGAACATCTATTAGCAACTTTATGCAATTCAATGCACCAACAGATTCAAAGGCATAAATTCGACGCAAAATGAACTCAAATAAATAAATAAAATAACAAAATAGCAAAATCACAGCCCAAACTATTGGCCCAAGGCTTGTAAAGTTAGTTTTATAATTGATTTTGATGATAACAAACATTGAATTAAATTTTCATAATTAATTTTCAAATAGACATTGTAAGAAATGTTACAATTCATTTGATAGATTCAAGATATTAGAGTTGGAAGAGATTGATATTATTTTTTAGATATTTTCACATAATTTGGATGAAGGAATAAAGGAATTTCAAAGTTTGGAGTAATAGAAATCAAAGTAAGATGAATATTTGAACTAGAGGTTAACTCGGATAAACAGAGAAATCAGACACGTGTTAGTATATAGATAATATCTTAAGATCCAACGGTTCAATTTTCATGAAATTTTAATATAGTAAACTAGACTTCAATATCTACAACTTTACCGAAGGGAGATTTTTGTGAATCTGACGTTAAGGTATCAAAACATGAGTTGGAACATTAGGCATTACAGAAAAGTTTTTAATTCTGGATTCTGGAGCTAGTCTTAGTTTTTAAGACATAACTCATACTCTACAGCTTTAAAAATTCTGATTTTTGGTGTGTGAAAAGAAGACTCAAAAAGCTACAACTTTTGTAGTTTACGTTTCTTCTAATTCTAAAAGTATCCTAGTGAAACGGAAGCTTAAACGGGAAACACAGATTCAGAATGTCAGAAAAAGCTATCAGAAGCTGGTCTCGGTTCAGAAGCTATATCTGACTATCTAACCGTTGGATGAAGCTCAAAATTTGACATGTGATAGCTGACTTATATATCTACAAAGTCTTTACTCTGAGGAAATGTCAGATTTTAACGTTATGAGGGTGAAAAAGGGTCACAAATATATCTCAGAAAATCTGAATCTGAAAGACAGCATTGGAAGCAAGGAAATTCAATTTCTTTCAAGGGCAAAAGTGTCTTTTCACTTAGTAACGGCCATTTGCAGATTTTCATCTATAAATAGAGCCTCAAACTCAGATTCAAGAGGAGGAACAAGGCAAGAAAGAAGTGCTTACAAAGAGATACAAGAAATTCTATAACTTTGCAAACATAGAGTGATTTCTTCTCACATTTGTGCTTCATCTTTCATATTCAACTTGTGAGAGTTTCTTTTTGATTTGATTGAGTTTTAAACTCATCATTGTTGTTGTAAGAAAGGGAAATTTAAAGCCCTTTTAATTTGTGAGAGTTGGGTGAGCTCTTGTTGGTTTTGGTTCAAGTGTTAGGACCAAAACAAGAGACTTTCTTTGAGAGAGACTTGTGTGAGTGATTTGGGGATAAAATCACTTGGAAAAGGTTTCTAGCACCTTGGGAAGCTAGTGTGTAATAAGCTCTTCAAAGAATAGTGGAGAAATCTCAAGGAAGGCCTTAGGGGAGTGGACGTAGGCAACATTGAAGCCGAACCACTATAAATCGATTGTGTTTGCTTATCTTCCCTTCTCTTTATATTTATTGCAAATACTAGCACTCACTCTTCATTCACAAATATTGAATAATTTTTTTTTGGTGCATTTCATATTCATCTTGACATATTTGTTTTAGGGTTGAAATTTTTATTTGTAAAATTTTTAAGCAACCCTATTCACCCCCCTCTAGTGTTGCTATTTGGGACAACACAAACAAACTTTAGACGAACCTAACATAGATTGAGCCAAAAACCAAGCATAATAGCATCCAACAGACACAAAATCAATAACTAAAGATAAATAAGAAGTACGAATGGAAACTCTATAACCACGAAAGAACCACAACCCGACGAAGGAGAAAGCCTTAGAACCGTGATGTACCCATCGGCAAATATGAAGACAAACACAACGGAGGAACAATTGAACAAATTGAACGCAGAGCACAAGCAAGCTTTTGGATTGAGCAGTTATAGGATATAGGAAGAAGAAATCACCGGAGGGAACTTCAATTACACCCCATAATCCCTTTGAGTCGCCACAGCCAACAGAAGGAAATGCACAGACCCGGTAGTGAAAACAAATTTGGTGGAAAGGACAACTTAAGGCTCTGTTTAACACTGCCTAGACAGGGCGCTCGAGCACACTTTGAGAATATTCCAGCGGCCCCACTGCTTGAACCATTATCACACGCCCATTCTAGAGAGCCAGCCACTTCAACCAGCTTCAGGAGCACGAAATAGAGACCATCCTGCTGGAACAACCTTCAAACGGGTCTACTTGGACCAACTTCAAGCACCATGAAAAGAAAAATTGCCCCAGAACTATGAAAACGAAGCTTTTTAACCTTGAAAATCACCTTAACAGGCTAAACCCTATTGCTAGATTGTTGGGCTCTAAAAGACCTTTCCGAAAAGGTATTATAGGCCCCGTAACTATTTATAGATCAAAAGTTACGTTCAAAATAAAATTTACCGGCAAACTTTTAAAACAAACATTGAACAGTTCAAACACATAAATTGAAACTTTCAAAACCAAGAAACCTTAAAGAGTAAGCTTAATAAGTTATCCCAGGGAAAATTTTATGAGAATATCCACTGAAACAACTTAATAAAAGATAAAAATAAAAATAAGCAAATATAGAGACAAGGATTAAGTTATCTCATAAACTCAAACAAAAAAAATAAAATAAAAAAACTATGTGACAAATATGCACAATCAAACTTATATAACCTCTTCGCAATTATGAATACTGAGATGAATAAAATTCATACTACTAGGAAATACATGCTTGTGTAATGGGTACAGAACTCATGAAAATCTGTTCCAAGAGTTCAATACTATCAAAAGTGTATAAGAAAAATAGAATTTTCTATCACCTGCACCACTGTTTAGAAGCAACTTCGTATGCTTGAAAATGTCCTACAAACTCATATATTTTCACAATTTTGTTTTTTAACAAACGAAGTAAGCTTTTTTGTAAGTTTGTAATGTTCAATTAAGGGTAGGTTGCATTCCCAATTTCACCCAAAGTGACATTTCTCACTTGATTTGCAATGGTGCTAGTGATTTCACTCTAACCCTTGTGGTCGCTCTTTCCAATAAGTTTGACCAAATAACACATTATTCTAAGCATATAAAGAGCTCGTAGACATGACACTAGATCAAGTACAAACTATGGGTAATACATATGTGATGATTTAAGAAATACTAAGATCCGAAGTAGTGTTTAAGGAGGCACCCCAAAAATATGACAATACTCATCAAGTCAATATCAAAAAGAGTGTATACAAGAATGAGAGATAAATGCAAATAAATATTAATTCTCCAAGATCATAAAATGAACATAATAACATGCCCTCGTTTATATATATATATATATATAAATAATTTGTCACTCCATGAAGAGTACTGGAATTGTTATACCTAAAGTTGAGATTAACCTCGGTTATAGATTTTCACCAGGAATTGGCAAAAAATTAAATAAATAAATAAACAATAAAAAATAAAATAAAATAAACTAAACTAACACATGGATATTAACTCAAAGAACACATTCTAAAGGATTTTCTTATAAACTTAAATCTTTGAAGATTAGGAGGTTTAGTAAAAAAATTAGCTTTCACCACTTCAAACTTAGGAACCCAAATACATCTAGTCTTATGAGAATTCTGGTCAGACTTAAAACCATAATTTTTGGAACCAAAGGAAGGAGTTCTCATGTTTGTCCTATTTTGGTTCATATAAAGGTTATAAGATATTTTCAAAATTTTTATCTCTTGAGACAAATGTTTAGTGTCATTCAAAAGATTTTAAAATCTATTTGATAGAAAATTCTTTTGTTTGTTTTGAAATTTAGATTGTTCAACCTTTCCATCAATATAACTCTTAGGCAATCTATAGAGCTTATGATAGTCTGGTTAGATATGACCCTTTAAACCACAATGGTGAGAAATAGGAATAAATCTCCTATGAGTGGTCAAAGGCTCTTGAAAAGTTTCTTTCTTTTCCCTCCTATTATTAAAAAATTATTTTTTAACTTTGCACTAGAGGGTAGAGATTTACCTTTTGTAATAGGGGTACTCACTACTACTTTCTATTTGAGTTTTTTCTCTGATGCAAGCTCATTCTCCAAAAATTTTGAACTTGATTGAACAAACTCAAGCTCCATTTTCTTCTTTGACTTTCCATCATATCCCGGTTCAGAGGTGTTCTTGGAAGGTCTTTGAACACTCAAGGTTTTATCCAATTATTTAGACTTTGCATCAAATTTAGCAAATGAAACTCGAGAATTTTTTAATTCAATTTCAAGAGAAGAAATTTTACTTCCAAGTTCTGCATTCAGAGTTTCAGTTTGCCTTTGAGAGTTTCCATTTCCTTAAGTTTTGAGAGCAAAGTAGCTTCTCTCACCCCCAAACTCAATGTTTTTCTGAATAAGTTCCTTAATTTCCATCTTCAGGCTAATTTTCTCTCTTTCTAGCTTTTACCATCAACGATAGTTTGCCTTTTTTCTTTTGGAGTTTGTGGTATTGTTTGTACAATTCGTTATACGTTTCTTGAAGATCCGATTCTTCCTCATTTGAATCTTCAAGTCCACTTATTTCAGTATCACTATTAGTGTTTCCATTGTTCAAGCTTTGTATAGATGCAAATGCCATGCAATGTTCTTGCTTAATTTTAGATTATAAAGCAGAGCCTTCATGAGTCACTTGGAGTAGGTCCCAAGTCTCTTCGGCAAAATCATAGATTGAGATTCTTTAAAACTCATCAACATTGATGGTGTTGACTATAGAATCAACTGCCTTCCTGTTCTGTCTACTATTTTCTAACTCATCCTTATCCCATTCAGAAATAGGTTTAAGGATGGTGGTACTCTTATCAATAGAGACTTTAATAGGATGACCTCCAATTGGCCTCTCGACACATACAGGTGGGACCAATTATTCCATAGTTAATTTCAATGCAGAAGCAAAATGTGTAGAAATAAATGAATGCGATGCTCCAGTATCTATAAGTACTGTGGCTCTAGAAGTAAAAATAAGAAATGTACCTCTAGTCACAATGGGTTCAACAGGTCCATCATCTCGTGTCAATGCAAAAACTCTTCCCTGTTTATGTGTCACTGACGGCTTGTTACCCTGCTGGCCCTGTTGAGGTCCACCCTGGGTTGCTCTCGAAAATTGCAGTTGCATGGTCTGCGACCCTGATGGTCTAGAACTTTGCTGGTAAGAAATTGACTGAGTAGGTTGTTGTGGTCAAACAACACTTGAAGTCCCTTGCCGTTGCAGACAACCTCTTAGAATATGACCCTGCTAGCCACACTGGTAACATGATCTCGATTCAATCCTCTGCTCAACTCTACTTGATCCTCCCTTTTGAGGGCATTCTGACTTCCTATGTCTAGGTTGCTTACACTGGAAACAAATAATTGAACTTTGTGACGTCATTCCTGCTGTAGAATGAGTAGGAGTTGCACTGCTCTGCTGATATTGTGAATTTTCTCTTTGTATCTTTTTATTTTTCTTGTCTGGTGTAGGAGCTAAACTCTTACCCTGTCTGTTATTTATCTGCTATTTCATGTTATTTAAATCTTTCTCTACTATTATAGCTCGGGATGTCAACGTTTTGTAATCCTCCAAATGTAGAAGTACTACCCTACCCCTGATGGCTGGCCTCAAACCCCTCTCAAATCTTAGGCATTTATTATACTTTGTCAAAACCATCTTTGGTGCATACTTAGAAAAAGTAAAAAACTTATGCTCATACTCCAAATTGTCATCATACCTTGGATTAGATTCATAAACTCATCTTTTTTTGCATCTCTCATTGGCAGCGGAAAGAATTATTTTCTAAACATCTCCTTAAATTTCTCCCAAGTTATTTCGCCCACATCCTGAGAATCTTCTATTGATGTCCACCAATCACTCGCCTTTCCAATCAATTGAAATGTTGTGTAAGACACTTTCACCTTATCTTGAATAATCCCCATCGTATTAAATATCCTCCCACATTGTGATAAGAAACTCTCAACCGTATCTGGATCTGCCACTCCATCAAATGTGGGTGGATTCATCCTCTTGAACGTAGTTAATGCTGAAATGGATTCATTTTTCTGTGCTCCTCCCACCATCTTCATCATTGCTGTGGCCATATTCCGTAGAAATTTTTCGGGGTTAGCTGAGCCTCCTTGAGAAACATTGCCCACTCCAGCTTGATCATTAACAGCTCGTCGTGTATTAGCCACCCTTACCTGCTCGCCTTCTGCTTGAGGCACGTCTCCAAATTCTGGTAGAACTCCAGTACCACGTGGGACCTCTACTCCCTGCGGTGCATTGGCCACTCCTAGTGGTAGCTCTGCTCTAATTCCTGCATGTGACTCTTGATCCCGAGCCACGTTAGGTTGCATGTGTATATCCTCAATTGCCGGGACTCCTCATCTTTGTCCTTGACCTCAGCCACGACCGCGACCACAACCTTGGCCATGGCCTCAACCACGGCCCCTACGGCAGGCCATGGCCTCAACCACGGCCCCTACGGCAAGCATTAGCAACATGTGGAGGCATTCTCTAACAATGGAAATCAGAAAAGGATTAAGAAACTGATTATTATCAATTCACAAGTCCAATTACTACTAACTCTCTTGAAATCCTATAAGGCACATAAGTATATCCTATCATATAGAAATTTTAGTTCCCACTATCCCTAGGTATTCTAACCTAGGCTTTGATACCAATCTATCACACCCCGAATTTTTTCACAAACTCGGGAGCGTGAACAAACAATCAACCATCACCAAACCATCAATTCAAAATAACCAGAGCCAATTGTATTTAATAATAGTGAACTAATAATCCCCAAACTTGGAAAAATTAAATAAATAAATCCATCTCTAGTCTCCCAAACCGAGACATGTACAACGATCCAAATCCAATAAAGAAAATAAACTAAAAACAAATGTGCAGTTCTCTTTCGAAAATAAAATTAATGAACTATTAAAAATCTCTACTTTGCCTAAGCGATCCCATCACGACCATTGTTTTGTGCAACACTTGCACCTGCATCTAAAGCTATAGGGGTATGAGCACAATATACCAAGGTATATTAAAATAATCAACTGGTGCTCCGAGAAAAATAAAAATTAAATAAATCATGCACGGGTGTTCTATAAATCTCCGACATGTCATGTCAACGTACATTACACATCAAAAAAAATATTTAAATTTAAATATTTTGATCACAACATTAAATGAAATATATTTTTTTGAACAATCACATTAATAATTAGTGGGTTAGGTACCACCACTCGGTTAACCTATGCCCGGTCAACCTATGTCTCAGTCATAAGTTACCAAAAATATCAACTCATCAATGTCTTGTAGGTTACTAGCCTACTGGACATGATAACCCAACCCCGCGCGGGTTTCTAGTCTTTCACCGGCGGAGCTTTTAGCACCAACTACTTATTTCGGCACTTCTCACAACCCAAAACTAAAATCGTAATAATCAATAAATAAATAATTATTTATTCGAATCCAAATCATTCTCTAAAAATACTTATTTTCTTTATTCAAGGTTCGTAATAGAATAATTTTTTTTAAAATAATAATAATAATAGTAATTTTTTTAACTTAAATTTAATTCCTCCAAATTAAAATCAATTTCTACATGCTTTTTCTATCCACAAGACAGCCACAATCACATAATTGATCACGTAATAATAAACCAAATAATCACATAAATTCACAAAATTAAACCACACATAATAAATTTAATTTTTATTTAACTCTACCCTTATCCCAAATATTAAATCTGAATTTGTTGCAAAAAGAATCCCTAATTTACCTTCACCGCTCACTTCCAGCCGCGACAAAACCAAAAAAAAAACCGAACCCAATCTTTTTTTCTTTTCTCTGCCGAATTCTGCCAACCAACGCCCCTTTTCTTCTTCTTTTTCTTCTCTTTTATTTTTTGCCGAATTGCTTACTGGGCGTTTGTCTTCTGCATACATATATATATATATATATATATGCATATTAACCGCCTCAAAGGAGTCCTAATTGGACTCAAATTTGGTTTTTTTTTTTTTTTTTTTCGAATCCTATTCTGGGCGTTCGCCCCCTCCCCCCAAAGCATATATATATATATATATAAATTAATATCACGCCTCAAGGAATGATTCAAAATTGTCATGGCCTTTTTTTTTTTTTTAACTTGCCGAATCACACAACTCCAAGAGATTTCCAAAGTCTACAACGATTAGACTCCTGCTTCCATCATTAACCGTGTAATATATATATATATATATATAACATTATTATTTAATAAATATATATAAATATTCTTAATGTGGACCAAAAAATAAAATTTTAATTAAATTAATAACTTATTAAACTAAAATATTACAATTCCCAAAAATATTTAATTACCAAAAAAAGTTCTAACACAACCCATGCATCCATAATAAAATAAATATTTAATTAATATCACAACAAAATTTAAAAAATCAAATCAAGATTTAAATTTTTAAAGTCATTACAAAAAATATGTAAAAAAGTAGAAAAAACATAAAATTCTAAATATATACATTTATTTGAATTGATTTAGAAATATATATAATTAATTAATTTCTTCCATTTTTATCACAATCTAAAAAAAATAATGCAACTTTGAAGAAAATCGAACTAAAAATATAAAAAAAAAAAAACATAACTCCTAAAAAGAATCGAAAAAGACCTAGAAAGACAAAATGATAATAAACCATAAATAGGAAGAAGGTTAAAATCGAATAAAAAAAAAAAAGTGCTAAAAGGTCTTTGTTGTTACACTTAGAAAAACAAAAAAAAAAAAAAAAAAGACAGAAGGATGAAATAGTAATGAAAACAAAAGGGGCATAATTGGAAAAATTGGCCCAAAGAGGGCCGTTAAAGCCAAAATCACATTTCCACTTATTATATAAAAAATACATTACATAAAAGAATAGAAAATGACAAAAAGGCAAAATGGTGATAAAGAAAAAATTAAAGGGGTAAAGTTGAAAAAAAGAGGCCTAAATAGATTACATGAAACCCAAAAAAAAAAAAAAAAAAAAGAAAAAACAAAGCAAAAAAAAATAAAACGGTAAAATGGTGATAAAGCAAAAATTGAAGGAGCAAAGTTAGAAAAAAAGAGACCTAAAAAGGTTATTGGAAGCTTAACCGTGATTTGCACTTATTATATAGAATAGATATTTGTACAATGAAGAGTATTATAATCACGGGTGAATCCACAATGGGTTTAGTGAGGCAGCTGCCCTTATTCAATTCAAAATTTCTCTTATACCCTTCTTAATTTTTTAATAGATAAGATTACTCCCTTATATAATTTGATAAATTTGCCCCCACTGATTTGGCAGCTTGGCTGGCCCAATCCGGCAAACACCCACAATATGACCCCCACGCAAAACGCCTCATCATGACCTAATGAACCAACACTTCAAATTCTCTAGTCAAACCATTGAATTTTCTCGTAAATCCATCATTTTTTATTTAACTAAGTTATCCAAGCAAAAGATTCTTAAATTTCTGAAGTAAATTCCTCATCTTTTTATATCTCAGTTTTGCTTTAATTAATTATTTATTATTTAAAGTTAATAATCATTGAAATATATGTTATTGTTTGGTAAATTAAGATTTCAATTTGAAATATTGTTTTAGGGTTTTATTTTAAAATTAGAGTCATTTATTTTATTTAATTATTTATTATTTGCATAAAGGATTATTTAGTTTCAAGGAATGTGTTTATCTCAATTTTTTTGGGTATATTTCAATTTTTACTTTGAGTATTTCGTGATTAGTTGAATTGAATATTTTTATTGGTTAATTAATGACTACATTACAATTTTCTTGTTGATTTATGTTTAATTTGTGTTGAATAGCAGAGATGTACATGAGAATTTCATTGTCTAAATTAAAATAATTTAAAATTTTTCTAAACTTATTATCATAATTATTTGTAAAAAATAATTTTATCATAAAATATAATTTATTTCTTTTGATCAATCAATTTTGAGTAATTTTTACCCCACTGACTAAAAAACTTAGGTCCGCCCCTGGTTATACTAATATTGATTTAATTTTATTTTTTTCCTTTTTAATTTGTTTGAATCTAGAAGTAATGTGGCATTTTTAATATTTATTTTTTAAATCTATTAAGTTAAATATTATTGTAATTTAAAGATAAATTTGTGAGAGAATATGAGAGTATTTTTTAATGTGATAGGGATTGTTTCAAAGAGCTATTTCGTAATTTTTTTCGGGGATAATTATCTTCTTAACCCTTATACCCCTAAATTTCAAAATTTTACTTTTATATTGCTTGTATTTGATATTAAAGTGAAACTATAAATGGTGTTAAATTTTTAAGTAAAAAGATAAAAATACCCACTAAAAAATTAAATAGAATTAGAGGATGTAAATGAAGGTAATATGAACTACAAGAATATAAGTGCAATTTTAAAAGTTATTAAGAGTTAAAACCGTTATCTTTGATGAATTTTTTTTAACAATTTCACTTTAATCTAAATATGAGGGGTATAAACGCAAATTTTTTAAATTCAAGGGTACAAGATTTCACCTTATACTCAATGTGAAAATTACTTATACCCCTGAATTTTAAAAATTTACTTTTATATCCCTTGTATTTGAGACGAAAGTGAAACTATATATAGTGTTAAATTTGTAAATAAAAAGACAAAAATATTCACTAAAAATCAAACAAAATCAAAGGATGTAAGTGTAGGTAATATGAACTACAAAAATATAACAGTAATTTTAAAAGTTATTAAGAGTTAAAACCATTATATTTGATGAATTTTTTTAACAATTTCACTTTAGTCTGAAGTATGAAGGATGTAAAAGTAAATTTTTTAAATTCAAGGGTACAAGATTTCACTTAATTACAAATGATATAAACACAATTATTTTGTTTTCTATAAGGTATTTTTATTCCTCTAGCACTATGTTTGAAATTGTGGATTTGATAAGAATTCTGATCAATTTTTATATTTGGAGTTAGAATAAAATTTTGTGAGTTGGATTTGATTTAATTTCATAGCTTAAATTTTGAAATTTTTGCATAATTTAAAATTTATTCTAAAATAATAGGATTTGATAAGAATTCATTATTTTCTTAAACAATCTAAGTAAGTAGATAAATTTATTCTCTTATATCATATTTATTATATTTTTTACTTCCTATTTACATGGTTAAACTTGGTATTTCACTTTAACCAAATTAATTTAATTCTTAAATTGAAAATGATTCCAAACACAAAATTTTATTTACCAAATCAAATCAAATCAAATCAAATCTTTATCTTAAAATGAAATGAATTCTAATAATGGAATGTTTTCAAACGTGGATTATGTGCTTGATATATAATTTTTCAAAATTAGTAAATAAAAATAAATAAATTTAATTAAATTTCCATATTTACAATACCCTTTCCTATATTGTCTTATATCATAGTAACGGCTACGTCGATAATATAAATGTTTTATTTCTTGTTAAAGTAGGTTATGTGCCCCTAATTAGTAAATCTTTGTACATTAAAGAGCATTTAAGATAATGTAAATCCAATTTGATATAAATGTTTCCTTTCTATTTAGATTTGGAAGCAATAATGTGGTATTGTTGATAATTTTTAAATTTATTAAATTGAATTCTAATGTAATTCAAATGTACATATATATGTACCAGAGGTTGACACAAACTATATGTGTAATTTTTATTAAATTTATTTAATTAAAATAAAATTATAAAAAATTAGTAAAAGTGACTCAAATTGAAAATAATAATAGATAAGAGTATATAAGTAAATAATAATTAATTAATGAGTATTTAAAGAGAACAAAAAAAAAGTTATAAAAATAATGGGTAATTAAAAGGTATTTCTGGAAAACAAAATATAAATGAGTGAAATTACTTAATTATGTGATCGTTATAAATAAATTGTTTTTCAATACCATTTAAAATGTCTATAAGAAGTTCAAGGATATTATGGGAAAAAGAAAAAAGATTTCACCAAAATTAAGTTCATAAATTTTAAAGATTCACCTACCTTAGTGCTTGTTTTATAATAATACTAACGAATAACTCGTTAACTAAAATTAAATATACACGCATTTAATTTTGATTTCCAGGTATCATCATTAAGACTACATTAAGACTAAATTGTCAATCAGAATGTCAAGTGATTCAAAAATTGGGCAGGAATTTGAGGAAAGATTTAATTTGTAAAAGATTTTAGCCATTGAGGAATAAAAAGCAATCTCAACTTTCGAAATTTAGTATGTAAGACATTTTTGAATTGTGTTGTATTTTATTATATAGATAGGTACATCATTCTGAACAAAATTAGTATTAAGTCAAAAATAAGTATTTTTTTCTTAATACTAGTAATGGTATTTTGATAATATATAATGTTTTACAATTTTGACTCGTGTGATGTACAGAATTATATAATATATTTATGGGTAGAATATAATTTTTAAATATATTACTAAATATTTTAGTAAAGTTGCATAATTTCATAAAATAGTTATTGAGTTATTTTTTATATGTATATTTTTATTTGCGTCAATGTTAATGAGCTGGTAGAATTAATCAAAGTCGAGTTTTCATATGAATACTAAAACTTTATATTTTACCAAATCTCAAATTGGTCCAATCCTAAAATTTGGCCGAATCTTAAAATTTAAGTCGAACTTCCATAATTCCATTTTTTATTTGCATTTGCTAATTTAATTCCTAATATATTTGAAATATATAAATTTCACAATTATTGGTCCATTTGGAAATGAAATTTTTAAGAGTTCTGGTAATTTTTCGCAAAAGTAATTAGGTGTAATTTTTTATGTGTTCATCAACTTTTAGGAACTTTTAATAATTTTTGGTTGATTGATAAAAAGTTTGAGAAATTTCCAAAAATTTTAGAAGCTTTTAGGAACTTTTACTTGTTTGGTTAAAAAAAAGTTAGAGAAATTTTAGGAAATTTTTAGCAACTTCTGAGTCTTCTTTTTTAGAAGATTTAAAATTCTTCTTTTAATTCCTTTTCCAACCCCAATTAATTGTTTAGTAATTTCACAATTACAATGAACTAGTAGGCATGTTCTATTTAAAAAACTCATGAGTTTACTTTATATTGATGAAATCACATGTCATAATAATAGTGGTTTTATAGATAAAAGAAAAAAATAAAGTTGTGATATTTATTATTGTCAAATAAAAGGAAGTAAAAATTTTATAAATGAGAAGAAAAAGCATAAAAAAATGAGAAAATAATATTTAATTCAAAGATTTGTAAAAAAAAAAAAAAGAATGGTAAATATGGAAAGTGCAGCACAAGATTTAGTGATAATTTTTTGATTGTTTTATAAAAATAACTTCAATTAAAAATTTTATTATTAATTATACAACGTGATTTATAAAAAGAAATGGTCAACCTAACCAATTTAAATTAAAGACTTTAACCATTGAAGAATAAAAAGAAATCTTAGCTTTTGAATTTTAGTATGTAAGACATTTTTGAATTGTATTGTGTTTTATTACATAGATAGACTAATAATAATTCATGCCTACGTCACTCTAAACAAAATTAGTATTAAGTCAAAGCTAGTATTAAGCTTTTTATCTAGTTAAAATTTTAGACAAAAAATTCAAATCGAAAAAATTATGATAATTCAAAGGTTTTATTTTTTTTTTCTAAAATTTTAGATCCTAACAGCTATTATATATGTTTTTGTCTTTCTTTCTCTCTTCAATTAATTTTTGATAAGTACTATGAAAAAAATATAAATTATGGTGCTTTAATTTTAAAATTTCAATTTCCTAGAAACTATAATAGGCAGAATTTAAAATGACAATTTTGATTTGTATATGATTTGTACTCTGAAATATGATGAAATTTAAAATATTTAAGTCATTTTGTGAAATAAATGATAAAGTGGTTGACTAAAATATAAATTAAGCGAGAAGTTAAAAATATAAACATGATCTCAATCATTGAATGAAAGGAAAAATAATTCTCACTTGTTGGATCTTAGTTTGTGAGATGAATATTTTAAAAAATCATTCTATTTTATGTAAATATATGATATATATATCTATATCTATATTATAATACTAAAACAATGTATTTTCTCTCTCCTCTTCTCATTCACTCCAATCCTAGGTGGCATACCTCGTTGATCACCATTTTATTCTTCCTTTTTTTTTTTATAGATTTTTGAATTATTTTTTAATTTTTTTCATTCTCCCTTTTTCTTTTCTCTTTTCTCACTCACAAAACTCTTATTTTTTTGTCTCACATCGACGAAACATTACAATTTTACTTTTTCTTTTGCTTATAAAAGCACTAGAGTTGTGGCATGTGGTTTTAATAAATGCAAAAAAACTCATGGATTTAAAAAGGAGACCCACTTTATTGGGTTTCGAGAAGGGACCTATTTTTATTAGTTTCTTAAATGGAACTTATTTATTAGTTCATTATAGTTGTAAAATTTACTAAATAATTAATTTGGTTAAAAAAATATTTAAAAATTATTAAATATTAATCAAATTAGAAAAAATATAACTTTTTTTTTAACAATAACTCTTTTTATAGATTAAATTTAAAAACACAAAAAAATGCTAAATTTTGAAAACACACAAAAATTCTGAAATATTATCTAAGATAGGGAATAATTGTTTTGTTTAGAAAAAATTTTAATTTTAAATTGAAATTGGTCATGTCACAATTTTTAACCAAATAAGAATACTTAATATTTGAGTTATTTTTATAAATCTATATTATCTATTTACTATAATACTAAAACAAATGTATTTTTTCTATTTTCTTTTCCTTCACTTCAATTTTACGTGGCATATGTCATTCTATTTTTTTATTTTTTATTTATAAATTTTTGAATTACTTTTTGAATTCATTTATTCCTTTTTTTATCTTCTCTTTTCTCATTCACAAAATCTTTATTTATTTATCCCACATCGCCAAAATACTATAATTTTACTTTTTTTTCTTAATAAAAACACTAAAATTGTGGCATATAATTTAATAAATGTAAAAAATCTCATAGGTTTTAAAAAGGATCCACTTGGTTGGATTTTGAAAAAGAACTCACTTCCTTATAAACTTCATATAAATGAACTCATGAGTCTAAAAAGGTGATTCACTTACTTATAAATTTAATATAGTCGTAAAATTTATATATTTCAAATAAATTAATAATTAAATTGAGAACACAAATAAAAATTGAAATAATTTGTTTAAACACGCAACAAAATACAAAAAAAAATGTATATCTGAAATTTGTTACATCTTAAATTAAAAAAAATTAAATAAATTTTGAAATTTTATTTAAGCCCGTGAATAATTTATTTTTAAATTAGTCATAAATAATTTTTAACTGATTAATATGATTAAGACTAATAGTATTTATGACTTTACAAAATGAGTCAAGAATTAAAAAAATAAAAATATATATTAAAACTAACAAACAGTTTAAAACAAAAAGGAGATTTGATCAATTAGGTAAATTTATGATTTAACATATATTCTAGAGCAAATTTTATTTTTTAGGATTAGATCAAATTGAATCAAATTTAGTTAAAAAAATAACTTTAACTATTTTATGAAATGATACAATTTTATTAAAATATTTGTAATGTATCTAAAAATTATATTTTATCCATAAAAATTATTATACAATTCCGTGCATCACACGGATCAATACTAGTGTATATATATATATATCTATATATATAACCATGGGCTCACCATCTACTTTCAACCTATCCATAAAGCAAATATATTATCAACATAGGCGTTACTAATCTTACAGGGTACCATGGGAAAGGCTACATTCGTCTTAACTTTGCTAATGGTTCTTGCAATAACCATTCAGTCTGACGAAGGTTTCTCTCTTCCTTTTGACTTGTTTCTACTGTTATTATTCCGTCTACATAATATTTATTTGAATTTGGGAGATTGACGTCGTTTTCAAATGTAGTTTTCAAACAACGTTATTCAGATCATCGAAATAAAATTCAATAATCTATATCTTTTTAGATTAAAAAATATAAACACATATGAGTCATTGAATTAAAAATTCAACGGTCCAAACAGCACTATTCGACAACTAATATCGATTTTGATGTCAACCTCCTCTCTTTTTATTTATTTGAGGTAATTGAGCATGACGTATGCAGTGATTTCGATAATTGACGTTAATTTATTGGGTATATCTCAGGAGGTGATGTAATTGGAGATCGGCTGCCTCACTGCAAAAAAGATAAGGACTGTCAACCGCTTTGCGGAGGTTGCGCTGTTTGTGTGTGCGGCAATGGAATTTGTGTGCACGGGTGTCCCCCGCCCCCTACGAAGCCTCGGACTCACTCATTCATCAGCCAGCAGAAAAATTAATTGATTAATTAAGCTAATAATTAAGAATAAGAATGTGCCTGATTCTATATGCTTTGATGTCCGAGCTAAAGTGCACTTGTTCTAATTAAAATTAATATTTTGAAATAAATATCATTTTTGGCATTCTCTTGTCCAAGTTTTTTCTCATGTTTTTTTGCTTCAATTTCTTTTTTTTTTTTATAAGTTACATGTTTTATACTAGCAATGAGCTCCGGTTATGTAACGCAAAATATATTAATTTTATAAATTAATTTAATAATAATTCAATTTTGAAACACAAAAATTGTGTAAATAAATTAAATTAATATATAACAACAAACACGCTTGGCAACCATTAGATTGACTAATGAGATGGTCGCCCAGTGCCCCACCAAAAGATAAGGTCGTAAATTTGTAAAAATTTTATTAATAACTTTTGAATTTTCTAGTTTAACTCTATCTATTTATGTCATAATTATCATTAATTATTATTTTTTAATTTTATTTAAAATTATCTATACATGTTATAATTTTTTCATTTAATCCATTAATTATTATTTTTTAATTTTATTAAAAATTCTACATCATGAACTTAAAGAAAAACTTTTGGACTTTTTATTTTAACTCTATCTATTTATGAAATAATTATCTCATGAATTAATTTTACTATCTTTTAATTTTATTTAAAATTCTATTAGAAACTTTTGAACTCTCTGCTCTAATTATATCATAATTATTTTATATTTAATGTATTAATTATTATTTTTTAAATTTATTTAAAATTCTATTAATTTATAATTTTATATAAGAACACCAAATAAGCTAAGCCTCGGTCACCTAGGGACTCAGATTTCTAGACATGCGCGGGCAACAAACGATAAATTCTATAATAAAACCGCTACCCCATTAATGAAAACAGTGGGTTAATATTGGAATACCAATTCATCATTATCTCTTTCTCTTTCTTTTTTCATAAATAAGTTTTTTAACCAAAAGTTTATGAGAATGCGTTGTACCTACTAACTTTGCGGATTCCAAATACTTGAAACATTTTTAAACATGAACTTGGCATAGTTATAAATTAATCCAGATAATGTTACTTTAGAGTTTATTGTTATTGAAAAAACTAAGGTTTTGCGATTAAATATATAATACTTATTTAATTAAATATTTTTACTTATTAAATTTAAAAAAAATTTCATATGCATCTATAGTTTAAGAAAGAAAAATGATAATTATACTCTTTCATTAGTTTTCTTATAATAATGTGGAGTAAGGAACCTAAAAGAGTTTAAATAGTCTCACATTTTCAAAAACAAAAACACCTGTTATATATATATATAAGATAAAATATTAAATGCATTCTATTTTTAAATTTTTGTAACTTAAAAAATATTATTTATTATGAGAAGTCGATCAAAAGTAAAGTGTGTTTAATGTTTTTAAAAAACAAAGAACAAATAATAATAATAATAATAAGTAACGTTTCACGAATTGAGACTATCCCTATGATATGGCGATATGATTCAAGTACCATAATAATATATATATACTAGTATTGACCCGTGCAATGCACGGAATTGTATAACAATTTTTATGGATAAAATATAATTTTTAAATACATTACAAATATTTTAATAAAATTGTATAATTCCATAAAATAGTTAGAGTTATTTTTTTAACTAAATTTTGATTTAATTTGATCTAATCCTAAAAAATAAAATTTGCTCTACAATATATGTTAAATCATAAACTTACCTAATTGACCAGATCTCTTTTTTGTTTTAAACTATTTGTTGGTTTTAATATATATTTTTATTTTCTTAATTCTTGACTCATTTTGTAAAGTCATAAATACTATTAGGGGGTGTAGAGGAAGTGTCGGTGGAGAAAAAACAAGTTCCACTACCTAAACTTGAAAACCACTAAAGTAGCATTATGCATTAGGTAGTATAATCCAAATAATCTAGCTTACCCTTTTTGACCATCTAACCATATAATTAAAAATAGGTGTTGGAGGATGGATGAAGATGGGTGGCATGATTCGGGAATCATGCTAACTTTTTGACAAATTAAACAATCATGCTAGCTTTTTGACAATTTAACAAAATGCTTTAAATCATGCTAGCATTCAAATAAAATGCTTTAAATCTTGTTTGCTAAATAATTTGAAAGGATGCTTTAAGGTCATCAATGTTGGGTCTTCTCTTTGTCTAATTAGTCAAATAATTTTGAAAGATTGTGAGAGTGTATGGAAGATGGAAAATGAAGTTGTTGGGAAATAATTTAGAGCAACTATTCATGAGTCAACTCATTGAGTGATAAAGTGAGTTGAAGTGAGTTGAAGTGAGTCAAAGAAAAGGGTTGACCCATGGGTTAATGGGCTTGGTTTGAACCAAATAGGTAATTGGGCTAGGAAGTGTTTGGATAAAAGTTTTAGAAAGTCTACATTAAACTCCCACATAGAGTAAAATTCAATCCGAAAATCTTTCCAACTAATTTTATTATTCCAAAAATTTTCAAATCCTTAATTTTCTAGATTTTTACTATAACAAAATCACCACCACACTTAAGCAAATTAATTAAGAGGGATAAAAAATTCAAGTTATTACAATATATGCTCTCTAGAGTTATTTTCACTGTAGATATATTAAGAACAAGGATAACTTCTATAGAAATAAGGTACGAGTACTACAGTTTCATGTGTTAGATGAAGGTGTATACCTTTCTCTTACAACAGTTAATTAGTTTTATCTCTTTTGAAGTTACCTTAAGGCATTTGGAAGGGTGAAAAACATTAAATTTATCAAGGTTGCAATGAAAATGTACAGTCACTGTAGTTAGCCAAGCATGAAAAGTGAAACAATCATGAGCATGTATAACCAAGGTGGTGTTTAGATGGTAAAAAAGTACAACAAAAATATTGAAATTTTCAAATTAAACAATCACGCATAAAGTAAAAAGAGAATAACACCAGAGAATAATGAGAAAACCCTTTCACAGGAGAAAAAACCTTAATGCAAATTCCACTATTAACGGGGTTACAAGACTCTAGTCATATTCCTTATAAGTTACTCGTACAAATTATTTGACAAACCCTAATAAGTGGACTTCCTAATTCACTTAAAAAGTTAAGAAAATAATGACAAATAATAAGAGTCGTAAATAAAATCTCTCTCGCAAAAGACTATAATATGCCCCTTAGTTGTTTTTATACATTAAGCTTAGGTGCATATATGTGTGTGTATATATATATATATAGAATTACAAAGTTCTATTCTAATTAAGACTCAAATACATAAACAAATTTCCTAAAAATAGATTTACTTAATGGAAACAGAATCTGCAAGCTAATAGATTTCCTAAATGAAAATAGAATCTTCAAGATCTTCGACAAGTCGATCTTCGATAGGTTGATCTCTCGAGCCTCCAGCACCTTACTTATGAAGATGTCTTGACCCCTTAGGTTGCCTGTGCCCGGCCTGCGGAATCTACTAGAATTTGCTCTAGGCCAAAAACCAACACAGGCGAATCCTTGTGCATCCCGCAGGCTCTCAGCACTAATGTGGCGCAACCGTGCATTCTCTGCAATTTGTCTACGATGCATACTAGAAATTTGCGCATGTCCTGATCTATGAAGTCTTCCTCGTCACTCTTATTTGGACTTAGATTGCAATTTTATCTTCTTTTGGTAATATGCAAATATGTTAAACTTGTAATAATTACTTTACTCTTCCAATTAGGAAACATACAAATCTACCATATATAATTTAAGATTTTGTATAGATTTGTCATTATAAAACCTTAAAATCTTCCCCTTAGCAATTTCATATCAAAATTTAAATTAGATTTCAAAATACATTTGTAACATTTGAACAAACATATCAAGGCATCATATGGCAAAAATTTTAAAATAACATCATTCATAGCATAATATTCAAGTTCAAATTCGAAGTTCACATGACCACAAAATATTAAAATAAAATCACATAATTTAAAAATTTCTACTCTCCTTTGACAAGCTCATAAAATAATAGGAGAATCAGAAAAATAGAAAATAAATAAAAAAAACAAATCACTAGATTTGCTTAAGACTTCAGCCCTCTAATGCCTTTCGTGCGAACTGCTTTTCAATTTCTTTTGAAAAATTATTTGAGGGCCAGTTTTTTGAACAACAAAATTTTAAACATAAAAACATTAAAAAAAAAAATTAGATAGGAAAGTTCACGACATAGATTAAAGAAATTTTACTCACCTATGTCCAAATATGTAAATCAATCCTCCAATTAGTATAAATCTAAATGAACAAAAATTCATCTTTCCAATTAAATTTCCAAGATAGCGTCATGAGATCAATTAAGCCATAAAATCAAAAGAAAATGCTTTTGCACGTGTGAGGGAATAACTGATCAAGCATATATTCTCTCCTTTAGTCAAATCACAAGATCAAAAATTAAAATTGAGGCACCAAATGAATTGAGAGCAATTTTTTTAATTATTATTTTTGGATTTTTCTTTGAGATTTTTTCATTTAATTTTCATCCAGCCACATATATATATTTTTTCTTTATGAATATCCCTTTCAAGGTTTTAGCAGCTTTCACACATTTTGTGGATAGGTAGTTGTTCCTTTAAATCATCTTAATCCAGAAGGTGGTTATTTTGATAACTGACATATCATTAAGGGACTTCTCATTGGTCCCACTAGTAGCTCTTTCCAAGATAGGGTGTAATTATTATTTTAATTGCTCTTCATCATTTTTAAATGCGTCAAATATTAATTTAAAATCTATGATAAGAAAATGAAAAGATATATACAAAATTAGTCAAGTGTTTAAAAAAGCACATCAAAATTATGGCAAAATTCATCAAAACACTTCTTTTCAATTTAAATAGAAAGTCAAAATTTTAATTCATTACAATAAATTTGATTGAATGATTGACACACATATAATGAGATAGAAGTCATAAAATATTTTCAAAACAAATAATAAACTCATATCCTTCTTTTATTTTTTTTTTTCAAAATCAGGGATATGCACAAATATGCGAAGACTTCCTAAGAGATTCAAAGTGAAGGGTGATCAAGGATATGGTAAGAAGATAAGATTTTTGAACCTAAACATCCTTAGTTTTGGTAAAAGTGGTCTTGACAGTATTTTTCATGTCTTTGCTTTTTATTAAAATTTAAATTCCTTTTCTTTGAAAACTTTTCGTATTTTGGGTTTGAAAATTTTAAATTATTTGGCTTTTGAAATTGACGTGAATTTTTAAAAGAATTTTTAGAAAAATCAGAAAAAGTTTGAAACCTATTTGTCACTTGAACTTTACGGTTTTGATTTATGGAAAATGTTTTCACATAATTCAACAAAAGTCCATAGAATTTGTGACAATTAGAACGGATGTGACCTTTGATCCCATAATGGTGGCACACAAGTATAAGAGATTGGGGATTACTAAAACGTGTGCCTTTTATAATGAGAGGAGGATACTGTTGATGTTTAGCTTTTAGAGCACTCCTCTTTGGTGGTGCTGCATGTTTTGGGAAGGTCTTTGAAGCTTCTACATGCTTTGGGGCAATCTTTGGGTCTTCTGACGAGGATATGGATGCTGTTGGTATGATATTCTCTCTAGTGTATCCTAGGCTAGATTTGTCTCAATGTGGTCTCTGTTTACTCTGTACCTTGTCAATTACGTTTGAGCTAGTTTTCATCTTCTCAGGAATCTTATCATCATTTTTTATTTTTGCTTCCAACTCTTTGATCTTTGCTTGAAGTCCCCTATAGTTTTCTCATTTGCTTCAACCTTTTTTTCTTCTTGTGAAACTTCACTTTCGTCTTTTTTGTACTTTGAGATTGAGAATTTTTATCAGATTCTAAAGAAGATAACCTACCTAAGATTGAGAATTTTCTCAATCTTCATAGCATCTTTCTTCTTCTTTAGCATACTATTCTTTTGATTCAACATTTTTTAGTATTTCTGTAGCTCACAACATTCCTTGAAGAGTTCATCGTAGGCTTCTTGAATGTCATCAACTTCTTCATCAAAATCTTCACTTTTAGATGATGTCTTAGTGTCACTAAGGGCAGTTGTCTTTCCACCTACAAAAGAATTATGAGAAGCTAAAAAAGCTATAAAGTTACATTCATCTTCAAAAGAGGCTGATGAGTTTGAATCTCCTTCACGTGGTGGATCCATCGATTAAGATTAAAGATCTTACTTAAGAATGTAGAGTGACTGCTCTGATACTAATTAAAATTTTTGGATCAAACAATCACACACAAAGTAAAAAGAAAATAACACCAGAGAATAATAAGGAAGCCCTTTCACCAGGGGAAAAACCTCAAATACAATTCCACTATCAACGGGTTTCAAGACTCTACGCAAATTCCCCATGATTCACACACACAAATTCTTTTGTCAATCTTGCTAGATTTACTCAACAAACCTTAACAAGTGGACTTCCTAATTCACTCAGAAAGTTAAGAAAATAATGAAAAATAGTAAGAGAAAGATTGTTATGCTCTCATAAATAAAATCCCTCTCTGTCAAAAAACTTTATAATATGACCCCTTAGTTGTTTTTGTACATTAAACTTGGGTACATATATATAGATTTACAAAGTTCTATTTCAACTAGGACTCAAATACATAAACATATTTTCTAAAAATATATTTACTAAATGGAAATAGAATTTGCAAGATAATAGATTTCTGAAATAGAAACAAAATCTTCAAGATCTTCGACAGGTCGATCTCTCGAGTTCCCAGTGCCTTACTTGCGAAGATGTCTCGACCTTTGGGTTGCTTGTGCCTAGCATGCGAGGTTTACTGGAATTCAGTCCAAGCTAGAAACCAACACGGACAAACCCTTGCACATCCCTCAGGCTCCCACCGCCAATGTGGCACAGCTGCACATTCCCTACTATCTGCTTGCAATGCATACTGAAATTTTACGTATGTCTTGATCTGTGCAGTCTTCTTCTTCACTCCTATTTGAACTTGGATTGCAATTTTATCTTCTTTTGGTAATTTGCAAATATTTTGGACTTGTAATAATTACTTTCCTCTTCAAATTAGGAAACATACAAATCTGATTTCCCATCATAAAACCTTACAAGTACAAAGATTTGATATAAACGTGATATGCGATGAAATTTGATTGAAAAAAAAGTACAAAAAATTAGTAAAATTTGGTGGAATTTGGTTAGTTTTGGTAAACCGAACACCCTCTAAGATTGAATGGTTATTGCTTCTACCTTTAATTTTGTCAAAAACTGTACTGTAGCTATTACTCAACTCTTTCTCGCAAATATAAATTTACCTCAATTAATTACAAATCTTGAATAGACCCTGATTTTAAGAGTTATCTTGCTTTTTCGCCATGCAACAAATCCATATACCATAAATATTGGTAACTCAGTTTTTATTTGAACTTCTTCCTTTGTGGTAACCATCCACTACACTAAACTAAGAGTTGAAAATGTTTAATTAAATAAATATTTTTTCTTTTTACCTATTCTTGAAAAATGAGTAATTGGGTAGTAAAAAATAAAAAATATAGAGAAAACCTAAAAAAAAAATACATACAAGTGAAAATAAATGAGGCAAAGGATTTAATGAGGAAAATCTTAGAAACCACTTTTGTCATGCCCCAAATTTAATAACTCGAGCACGTGAATAAAAAATAGATAATACACAATTTAACAACTTCTCCTGTCAATCGTCAGAGCCATGCACACACTCTATGGAGCAATAAAAATAAAAATAAATAAAACTAAACTTTAAATTTAAATAAATGCCGTAGTCAAAACTAACTAGGCAACAAAGCTCCAAAACTAACCCAAACAATCTCTCAAAATTAAACAATTAACTGTTACCTCACAAACAGAGGTTTATTGATTGTACTATGAAAAGTATAATCGTAAATCTTAATTTGTGACTTGTTGGGTAGATTTATATTCTAAAAAGATGAGAAAGTGTTTTTAAATGCATTTATGAGAAATTCTTGTGAATTGCAGGTGTTTGGGACTAAAATGACTGAAGTTGGATAAAAATGGAAGAAATCAATAAAGTGGTTCGAACATGTGTTGTTCAAACCAATGTTCTAACCACAAAAGGCACAATAGAAGAAGCAGCAACAAAAATTGGCTAAGTGTGGATAAAGTGGTTCGAACCTTTGTTCGAACCTTGGTTAGAACAACAAAAGCTGGTGCAGACCAAGAAGTGAAGATATCGACTAAGGCAAAGTTGTTTGAACCTTTGTTCGAACCACATGTGGTTCGAATGGTTCGAACCTTGGTTCGATCAACAGAAGGGTGACAAGCATCAGGAGCTTAAAATTTTCTAAGTATGAAATTTTGGTTCGAACCTTGGTTCGAACCAACCCTTGTTCAAACACTGGTTCGATCAACAGAAGCTATGCAAAGTCCAACTAGAGTAAAGTTGACTAAGTCCTAGAACTTGGTTCGAACCTTTGTTCGAACCATTAGTCTGTTCGAACACTTGTTCGAACCAACCTGCAATGTGAGGATTCTACAATTCAGCTTTTAAAAAAGGGGCATTTATGTACTTTCTTATGTTATATTCCATATATATAAGTGAGGTCGTTTGTAATCGGGGATACACATATGCCTTTCAGTTGAAGATTTCCTTTTATAGAGAGAGAATTTTAGATAGAGAAAGTGTATCCATCTTCAATTCATTGAATCTTTGTAGCAGAATTTCAGTTTTATGAATGGAATCAATTCATTTTCTACTGTTTTCTCCTTCCATTATGTGTGAATAGACTTTTCTCTTGGATTCAAGGCAAGTCTCGTAGTTGATATGCAAAAATTCCAAGGTAATGGGTTTAATGTTGAAATCTTATATGTTAATGGATCAATCCATGTTTGATTTGAATTTATTATTGATTTTGCATTAAGATTTCAATTGAACTCTGAATTTGTATGGTTTATGGCTTTGCCTATGAATTTTTACTTAGAATTATCATGCGTCTCGCTTGAATTTGTATGGTGATTGCTAATTTTAGAATTTGTAAGTAAAATCTATAGATTATGCATATAAGGTGTTTGATTTGAATTCTCAATCAGATTTTGCTTTTAAATTTCCATTCAAATCAGATTTAGATTGTTCCAAGTGGTTGTATATAAAGAATATCCTTCGAACTACACTTTTGAGGTGCAGATTGAGTGATTGATTTCTTAGAATTTATTGTCAATCACTACGAGCTTGTTTTGGATCCAAGGTTTTCTTTCTAATTTTTTTTTTTATCCAAACAACCATTGCTAAAAAAAAATTTAAACTCTATCATTCATTGTAGGGCTAAAATTTGTCTAAGACTTTTTCCAAGAATTGTTTGTTCACTGATTTTCGTTAAGGCTCTCTATGGACACGATCTGGTTCTCATTGGTTATTGTGCTTCAATAGACACCCTGCATTTGGGGTTGAGCCAATATTAATACATTAGAATCGAGCAAGCATTTATTAAAATCCGCTAATAAATAATTCTCTAAAGTCTAAAATAATTACATAAAATAAAGTTTTAACTCCTATGCTTAGAAAGCCCAGCACGTGACTTAAACTCATTATCTGCATCATAAGCTGTAAGGGGATGAGTACTAATACCACGTGTGCTGAGAACCCTAATAATAATATAAATGCAGTAATGCCATAGCATGCCACTACGTGAAATAATTATGCACAGATAACAAACTCAAGAAAAAAAATTAAATGTTGTGTTTTTGGGTTGAGGGGTACTGAAAATATCGGGTATACGTACCCAAGGGTTGAAAGTCCTGAAACCCGCACGAGGTTGGTTATCGATTCCAGTAGGCTAGTAACCTATGAACGAGCAGATGCCTAAGGATGGTATATTATATTCCTAAGATTTCGGTCTAGGAAGCAGACACTGAAAGATGATGTATATTGCTTGGGTCTTGTTTCTACGAGACAACCAAGCAAACATCAAAGGACAATGTATATTGGTTGGGTCCTATTTTTACAGGACAACCAAGCAGCAGTACCTTAAAATCGTATTATTTTTCTTTGATGTGTGATGTGGTGCTCAAACATAATTAATTGTAATGAAGATTTTTCTATCCCTCTAGGGTTCTCATTCCCAATAAATATAACAGTGTATATACATATATAGCAGCAAAATTTTAACCATAATAAGTTAATTAATTACCTATCACCCCAGGGGTTTTAGAAAAATTATATATTTCCCTTAAAATTTTAAAATCTCTTCAAATGTAACCAAAAATAAATCTTTTTAAATACACTTGAAAATTAAATAACAAAATTTGAAATTACTAAATTTAAATAGCAAACTAAATTAACCAAGTAAAAATATATAAATTACATCTAGGTCATTACATCCTACCCCCCTTACAAAAATTTCGTCCTCGAAATTTAAAAGATAAATAAAAAGAAAATCAAGGAACCAACTCAAGGTACCTACTCTGCATATTTGCCTCTCGCTCCCAAGTTGACTCTTCAACACCATGGTGCTTCCATAACACCCTAACTAAGGGAATAGTTTTTCCTTGAAGCACTTGCTCTTTAGAATCTAAAATTTCAATTGGTTTCACCTCATAAGTCACATCTGAGTCAACATTAGGCTGGGCCCAGTCTAACACATGCAAAGGGTCTGGTTTATATTTCCTGAGCATGGACATATGAAACACCTCATGTACTATTGAAAGCTACGGTGGCAAGGCAAGACGGTAAGCCACTTCTCCAACCCTAGCCAAAACCTCAAATGGTCCAATATACCTTGGGAATTACTTTCCTCTGTGCCTAAAATGAAACTGACCCTTCCGTGGTGAAACTTTTAAGAACACATGGTCTCCTACTTCAAACTTCAAAGGCCTTCGCCTCTTATCAGCATAGCTCTTTTCGCGACTTTGTGCTATCTCGAGTCTCTGTCGAATCACTTTGACCTTCTCAGTCATCTCCTGCACAAACTCAGGTCCAATAATTGTAGTATCCCCAACCTCAGCCCAGCAGATAGGAGATTTACATGGCCTACTTTAAAAAGTTTCAAAAAGAGCCATTTTAATACTCGACTGGTAGCTATTATTATACTCAAATTCAATCAAAATAAAGTGGTTCTCCCAACTACCATGAAAATCAAGCACACATGCCTTAAGCATATCTTCCAAAATTTGAATTATGTGTTCTAACTGCCCATCGGTCTAAGGATGAAAGTAGTACTAAACGATAAATCTGTCCCCATGGCCATTTGAAGACTTCGCCAAAATCAAGAAGCAAAACGTGGATCTCTATTTGAGACAATGGATACAGGAGCTCTATGAAGTCTTACAATTTCCTTAACATATAGTCTAGCTAAGGCATCCATAAAGTCAGTCAATTGAATTGGCAAAAAGTGAGCTGACGAAGTCAGCTTATCCACTATTACCCAAGTATCATGACCCTTAGAAGACCTCGGCAAGCCAGAAACAAAATTCATCGTAACGTTCTCCGACTTCCATTCTAACACTGGCAAAGGCTGCAAGAGATTCGTTGGTTTTTTATACTCAGCTTTAACTTGTTGACAAGTAAGGCATCTACTCAAAAATATTGCCACATCCTTCTTCATGCCTGCCCAAAAGAACTGACGGCGTAGGTCATGATACATCTTGGTACATTCAAGATGTACTGCAAATTTAGAGTGGTGGAACTCCTTTAAAACCATATCTTTAGTAGAATTTGGCACATAGAGTCTTTTTAGACACCTCAAACCATTGTCAGCACCTATCACCCATCCTGGCATCTTATCAGAACTCAGCAACTTAGCTCGAATCGCCTCACATTCAACATTAGTCCCCTGAGCTTCTATCACACGACTTAATAGAATTGGCTGAGTAGCTTTGGCACACAAAATAGTATGACCCTCATCTTCCTGAAACTCCAGATTAAACTCACCAAGACTTCTCATCATTTCCTATTTTCGCACGAAAAAGCCTGCTAAAGTACCACGAGTCTTTCGATTGAGTGCATCAGGAAACACATTTGCCTTACTAAGGTGGTACTAGAGCTCAAAATCGTAGTCCTCTATGTACTTCATCCATCTACTCTGCCTCAGATTCAGGTCCCTTTGAGTGAAAAGATATTTTAGGCTCTTATGATCAGAGAACACCTCAAATTTTTCACCATACAAATAGTGTCTCCAGCTTTTTAGAGCATATATAATTGTTGCCAATTCCGAATCATGTACTAGATAGTTATGCTCGTGCGTCTTCAATTGTCTAGATCCATAAGCTACCACTCTATCACCCTACATTAGCACACAGCCCAAACCTTCCCTAGATGCGTCACAATAAATTGAGTAACCCGATCTTTTCTCTGGGATCACAAGCATTGGTGTAAAAGTTAACCTCTTTTTTAGCTCCCAAAAAGACTACTTACACTTCTCATCCTAAACAACCTTGACATCTTTTCGAGTAAGTCTAGTCAACGGCCCAGCTAACCTCGAGAAGTCACGGACAAATCGTTGGTAATACCCTGCCAAACCCAGAAAACTTCTAATCTCAAAAACTATCCTTGGTCTTGGCCAATCCATGACGGCCTCAATCTTAGATGGATCAACTGTTACTCCTTTACCAGAAACAACATGCCCTAGAAATTTCACCTCCTTGAGCCAGAACTCACATTTGCTCAATTTAGCATAAAGCTGGTGGTCTTTCAGGGTCTGAAGTATAACTCTCAGATGCTCCTCATGTTCTTCCTCTGACTGGGAATAAACCAGAATGTCAACAATAAACACGACTACAAACTTGTCTAAATATCTGCTAAACACTCGATTCATCAAATCCATGAACACGGCAGAAGCATTGGTCAGCGCAAATGGCATCACCAGGAACTTGTAGTGGCCATACCGAGTCCTGAATGCCATCTTAGGAATGTCATCCTCCTTTACCCTCAACTAGTGGTAACTAGATCTCAAATTAATCTTTGAGAAAATGACGGAACCCTTCAGTTGATCGAACAGATCATCAATCATCGGTAAGGGATACCAATTCTTTATCGTGACCCGGTTCAACCTTCGGTAATCTATACATATTCTGAGAGTTCCATCCTTTTTAGCTGCAAATAGTGCTGATGCACCCCAAGTGAAATGCTAGGGCGGATAAATCCCTTAAAGCTCAACTCTATTAGGGATTTTAATTCCACTAACTCTGCAGGTGCCAATCTATACGGGGCTATAAAAATAGGTTCTGTGCCAGGAATCAGATCAATCCCAAATTTAACCTCCCGCTCAGGTGGTAACCCAAACACTTCTGAAAATACTTCTAGAAATTCACAAACGACTCGTGGTAATTCAACTTTGTTACTATCCTCATCCTCCAATGCCATACAAGGAAATAAACTGCACAAGTCAACTCCTCCTTGCCTATTAAGGGAAGGCAAAATTTGAGGACTACAGCGATCACCAGAAATTCGCATCTCATCTCTCTCAGGAGTAAATAAAGTTACCCGTCTCTTAGAATAGTTTATTATCGCTTGATAGACTGACAGTCAATTCATGTCGATAATCACATATTAAAACTTCCCATATCTAGCACAATCACATCAAAAATTAACAAGTGCTCCTGTCTCGAAGCCTTATCCCTAATAATGATTTCACAACCCTTACAAACTCAATTCAATACAGAGTGTCCTCTTATTGGTGTTTCAACATGTAATGGTGGAACTAACTCATCTATAGATAAATTCAATGCCGATGTAAATGATGCAGCAATAAATGAGTGAGATACTGCTGTGTCTACAAGAACTATGGATCTAGTAGCATAAATGAAAAAGGTACCTCTTATTATTATGGGCTCTGCACGTCTATCATTCTGGGCTACAGTAAAAACTTGCCCTTAAGCTGGTGTTGTTGGTGGCCTACTCCCCTTTTGACCTTGTCAGGATCCACCTTGAGCTCCTTGATGCTACTAAACACCACCTGGAACACCCATCTGAGACTGTTGTGCTCCACTTTGAGTACCCCTCTGAAACTGAGTATGCATTGATTGTGATCCTGTTGACTTGTTACTTTGTACTGACTAAGCTAGCTGTGGAGGTATTATAGTATTGCCACTATATTGCCTCTGTGGACAACACATCTACACATGACCTGGTTGGCCACAAGTGTAACAAATCTTTACCTCAGCCCTATTTTCAGATCCACCTGACACACCTTGATAAGGACAATTAAACTAATGATGCCCAGGCATAAGACCCCTACTCCTGTAACACTCCTGCAACAACAGGAACCTCATCCATAAGAGCTTTGTGGCCCTGCCTAGCTTGAATTCCTCGGCCCCTACCACGACCACGACCTTGACCCCTACCTCTATCTTTGCCTCTACCTCTACCTCTAACACCTGGAATTACACGCGGCGGCATTCTCTGAAGATCACAAAAATATACTGAGATTAATGCCTTCTTAACAATCTAAGTCCAATAAAATATCAAATTCACATATCACAATTAAATAAACTATCATGTAAGCACATAACCCCTAGAAAAATAAAAGACCCACTGTCCTTAGCTATTCTAAGCCTAGGCTCTGATACCAAGTTGTCACGTCCCAAATTTCATAACCCGAGCACGTGAATAAAAAATAGATAATACACAATTTAACAACTTCTCCTGTCAATCATCAGAGCCATGCACACACTCTATGGAGCAATAAAAATAAAAATAAATAAAACTAAACTATAAATTTAAATAAATGCCTTTGTCACGCCCTAAATTTTCCACAAACTCAGGAGCATGAACGATCAACCACAATCATCAAAACCATCAACTCAAATTAACCAGAGCCAATCATATTTAATAATAAGAATTAATAATCCCCAACTTAAAGAAATTTCAAATAAATAAATCCATCTCTAGTCTCCCAAACCGAGACATATATATACCATAAAAATCCAATAAAGAAAATAAACTGAAAACAAATGTACAGTTCTCTTCCTAAAATAAAATTAACGAACAAAAATCTCTACTTTGCCTAAGCGATCCCATCTCGACCATTGTCTTGTGCAACACTTGCACCTGCATCTAAAGCTGTAGGGGTATGAGCACAATATACCAAGGTATATTAACATAATCAACTAGTGCTCGGAGAAAAATAAAAATTAAATAAATCATGCATGGGTGTCCTATAAATTTTCAACATATCAAGTCAACGTACATCACACATCAAAATATTTAAATTTAAATATTTTGATCACAACATTAAATAAAATATATTATTTTAACAACCCCGTTATTAATTAGTGGGTTAGGTACCGCTACCCGGTCAACCTATGCCTCAGCCATAGATTACCAAAAACATCAACTCATCAATGCTTCGTAGGTTACTAGCCTACTGGACACGATAACCCAACCCCGCGCGGGTTCCTGGTCTTTCACTAGCGGAGCTTTCAGCACCAACTACTTATTCTGGCACCTCTTAAAACCCAAAACCAAAATCGTAAAAATCAACGAATAAATAATTATTTATTTATTCGAATCCAAATCCTTATTTAAGAAAATACTTATTTTCCTTATTCAAGGTTTCGTAATAAAATAATTTTTTTAAATAATCATAATAAAATTTTGAATTAACTTAAATTTAATTCCTCAAATCAAAATCAAGTTATACATACTTTTTCTATTCACAAGACAATTACAATCACATAATTAATCACGTAACAATAAATCAAATAATCACAGAATTCATAAAATTAAACCACACGTAATAAATTTAATTTTTATTTAACTCCACCCCTACCTCAAATATTAAATCTGAATTTGTTGCGAAAAGAATACTCAATTTGCCTTCACCGCTCACTTCCAGCCGCGACAAAACCAGAAAAAAATCGAACCCAATCTTTCCTCTGCCGAATTCTGCCGATCAGCACCCCTTCTCTCTGTTTTTTTTTTTTTTTTTTTTCCTCGATATTTTTTTTTCTCTGCCGAATTGGCTTATTGCCGTTGCCCCCTTCAAGTATGCACACATATATATATATATATATGCCGTGAAACCGCCTTAAAGAATCCTATTTGGATTCAATTTCGGTTTGCTGTTTGTTGTTTTTTTTTTTTTTTTTTTTTTTTCCGAATCCCATTCTGGGCATTCGCCTCTCAAAGCATATATATATATATATATATATGACGAATCAATGAATCCAACGTGGATTCAAGATTGTCTTTGCCTTTATTTTTTTTATTTTTTTTTGAATCTGCCAACTTCTTCAAATTAGAGTACATATAATATATATGTATGTATACGCGGCTTCCACTGGAATCCAACTTGATTGGAATTCTATTTCTATATATATATATAGTTCCCTGACAATTCCCAATTTCCATAGAAATCTACATAATATATATATATACATGCGGCTATAATTGTTAACTGTGGCCTTTCCAAAATAGGTATACTTTATTTAATTAATATCACAACAAAATTTAAATTAAAAAATCAAATTAAGATTTAAATTTCCCAGGTCATTACATTCTACCCTCTTTAAAAAAATTTCGTCCTCGAAATTTAGAAAATACCTGAATTATTGAACAATTCTGGATACTTATTCCTTATCTCTGACTCTCGTTCCCAAGTGGACTCCTCGACATCGTGATGCTTCCACAACACTCTAACTAAAGGAATGGTCTTTCCTCTTAGAACTTGCTCTCGTAAATCTAAAATCTTCACTGGTCTCACTTCGTATGTCACGTCCGAGTCAATCTCGAGTTCAGTCCAATCAAGAATATGTGATGGATCAGCATTATACTTCCTCAACATAGATACATGAAAAACATCATGTACACTTGATAATTGTGGTGGTAAGGCAAGATGATACGCCACATCTCCAATTTTAGCCAAAATCTCAAATGGTCCAATAAATCTAGGTGAAAGCTTCCCTCTACGACCAAAACGAAACACCCCTTTTCGTGGTGAGACCTTTAAGAACACGTGATCTCCCACCTCAAACTCTAGTGGTCTTCGTCTCCGGTCAGTATAGCTCTTTTGGCGACTCCGCGCTGTCTCAAGTCTTTGACGAATAACTTTAACTTTCTCAGTAGTTTCCCTAACGAGCTCTGGCCCAATAATTGTAGCTTCTCCAATTTCAGTCCAACAAACTGGTGATCTGCACGGCCTACCATATAACGCCTTGAAATGTGCCATTCCAATACTTGACTAGTAACTATTATTATAAGCAAACTCTATTAGTGGTAAGTAATCCTCCCAACTGCCTTGGAAATCAAGTACACAAGCTCTTAGCATATCTTCTAAAATCAGAATAGTCCGTTCTGATTGTCCATCAGTCTGCGGATGAAAGGCTATACTAAGTGTCAATTGAGTCCCCATTGCTGCTTGGAGACCCTGCCAAAATCTGGAGACAAAACGAGAATCCCTATCTGAGACAATGGAAATAGGAATTCCGTGAAGTCTTACAATCTCCTTGATATAAAGTCGAGCAAGAGCATCTATAGAATCAGTTAAGCGAATAGGTAGGAAATGAGCTGACTTTGTCAATCTATCCACCGCCACCCATATTGTGTCATGACTCTTTCGTGATCTCGGTAACCCAGACACAAAATCCATTGTCACATTCTCCCATTTCCACATTGATACTGGTAGTGGCTGTAACATACCCGCCGGTCTCTGATGTTCGGCCTTCACTTGTTGACAAGTAAGGCACCTACTAACAAATTCTGCCACCTCCTTTTTCATCCCTACCCAAAAGAATTGTCGGCACAAGTCATGATACATCTTCGTACCACCTGGATGCACTGCAAGTTTAGAATGATGAAACTCTTTTAAGACTTCGTCTCGAATAGATGCTGGTACAAATAATCTACTTTGATATCTCAAACCACTATTTGTATCAAAAGTCCAGCCTAGTAATCCTTCTTCACTAAACACCTTTGCCCGATACATGTCGGACTCAACATCGAGTATTTGAGCCTCTATAACACGAGTAACCAACGTCGGTTGTGCCACCATAGAAAAGAGAGTAGCACGTCCTTCTTCTTCTATTAAGTGAAGATCAAACTCCCCAATATCCTTAATCATATCCCATTCTCTCATTGCAAGACTAGCTAAAACATTATGAGTCTTTCGACTAAGGGCATCCGCAACCACATTTGCTTTCCCTGGATGATAGTGCAATTCAAAGTTATAATCCTCCATGTACTCCATCCATCTCCTTTGTCTCAAATTTAAATCCTTTTGGGTAAAGATATGCTTCAAACTCTTATGATCTGAGAATACCTTAAACTTTTCTCCATATAGGTAATGTCTCCAACTCTTCAAAGCATAAATTGCTGCTGCTAACTCTAGGTTATGTACAGGATAATTTTGCTCATGAATCTTTAACTGTCTTGACCCGTAGGCCACAACCCTACCTCCTTGCATAAGCACACACCCTACTCCTTCTTTAGAAGCATCACAATACACTGTGTAGCCCAATCCTCTTTCTGGAATCACTAACACTGGTGCAGAAGTTAATCTCACTTTCAACTCTTGAAATGATTTTTCACAAGCCTCATCCCACACAAATTTCACCCATTTTCGAGTTAACCTGGTCATTGGTGCAGCTAACCTCGAAAAATCCTGAACAACCTTCGATAATATCCAGCTAATCCTAAGAAACTTCTAATTTCAAATACTGTTTTTGGTTGCGGCCAATCCATAACTGCTTCTATCTTTGATGGGTCTACTGATACCCCTTTACTGGACACAATATGCCCAAGAAACTTCACTTCTTCAAGCCAAAACTCATACTTACTTAACTTAGCATAAAGTTTGTGCTCCCTTAAAGTTTGGAGTACTAATCTCAAATGCTCTTCACGTTCCTCCTTGTATCTGGAATACACCAACACGTCATCAATGAATATTACCACAAATTTATCTAAGTAAGCACTGAATATTCTGTTCATCAAATCCATAAAAGCTGCAGGGGCATTTGTCAACCCGAAAGGCATCACTAAAAACTCGTAATGCCCATATCGAGTCCTAAAAGCTGTCTTTGGTATATCTTCCTTCTTCACTCTCAATTGATGATACCCTGATCTTAGATCAATCTTTGAAAAGCACTGTGAACCTTTGAGTTGGTCAAACAAGTCGTCAATTCTCGGAAGTGGGTATTTATTCTTTATTGTCACCCTATTTAACTTCCTGTAGTCGATGCACATTCGCAAGGAACCATCTTTCTTTGTCACAAACAATGCCGGTGCTCCCCACGGTGAAGTACTTGGACGGATGAAACCTTTAGCGATCAAGTCCTCAAGCTGAGCCTTTAGCTCAACTAGTTCTGCTGGAGCAAGTCTATAAGGTGCCACAGATATTGGCTCTATGCCTGGAACTAGATCAACACTAAATTTCACTTCTCGTTCTGGTGGCAACTCAATCAAGTCTTCCAGAAATACGTCTGAAAATTCACACACAACTGGTGGCAACTCTATTTCATTACTCACTTCTTCCTCCTCCAAAGCTAAGCTGGCAAACAAACTATGCAAATCAATCCTTTTCTGTCCATCTAGAACAGGTGTGACCAAACAATCTCTACAATTGCCTGTGAAACGTATTTGGTCACCCTCAGGTGTATGCAAAGTTACTCTCCCTTTAGCACAATCTATTATTGCTCGATAAACAGATAGCCAATCCATACCGAGAATGATGTCAAAGTTGTTCATCTCTAATACAATCAAATCGAACAGTAAACGATGATTGGATGTAGAAATCTTGTCAATTATGGTGATCTCGCATGCTTTACAAATCTGAGTTAAAATAGTATGACCCCCAATTGGTGTCTCGACACGTATAGGTGGGACCAATTGCTCCATAGTTAATTTCAATGCAGAAGCAAAATGTGCAGAAATAAACGAATGCGATGCTCCAGTATCTATAAGTACTGTGGCTCTAGAAGTAAAAATAAGAAATGTACCTCTAGTCACAATAGGTTCAACAGGCCCATCATCCCGTGTCAATGCAAAAACTCTTCCCTGTGTTTGCGTCGCTGACGGCTTGTTACCCCGTTGGACCTGTTGAGGTCCACCTTGGGTTGCTCTCGAAAATTACGGTTGCATGGCATGTGACCCTGATGGTCTAGAACTTTGCTGGTAAGAAACTGACTGAATAGGTTGCTGTGGTCGAACAACACTTGAAGTCCCTTGCCGTTGCGAACAATCTCTTAAAATATGACCCTGCTGGCCACACTGGTAACATGATCTCGATTCAATCCTCTGCTCAACTCTACCTGATCCTCCCCTTTGAGGGCATTCTGACTTTCTATGCCCGGGTTGCTTACACTGGAAACAAATAATTGGACTTTGTGAAGTCGTTCCTGCTGTAGAATGTGTAGGAGGTGCACTGCTTTGCTGATACTGTGAATCTTCTCTTTGCCTCTTTTTATTTCTCTTGTCTAATGTAAGAGCTGAACTCTTACCCTGCCTGTTATCTGTCTGTTGCTTCATGTCATTTAAATCTTTCTCTACTATCATAGCTCGGGATGTCAACGTTTTGTAGTCTTCCAAATGTAGAAGTACTACCCTACCCCTGATTGCTGGCCTCAAACCCCTCTCAAATCTTAGGCATTTATTATACTCTGTCGAAACCATCTCTGGTGCATACTTAGAAAGAGCAAAGAACTTACGCTCATACTCCAACACAGTCATTGTACCTTGAATCAGATTCATGAACTCATCTCTTTTTGCATCCCTCATTGGTAACGGAAAGAACTGTTCTCTAAACATCTCCTTGAATTTTTCCCAAGTTATTTCGCCCACATCCTGAGAATCTTCTATTGATGTCCACCAATCACTCGCATTTCCAATCAATTGAAACGCAGTGTAAGACACCTTCACCTTATCCTGAATAATCCTCATTGTATTAAATATCCTCCCACACTGTGATAGGAAACTCTCAACGGTATCTGGATCTGTCTCTCCATCAAATGTGGGTGGATTCATCCTCTTAAACGTAGTTAATGCTGAAATGGATTCGTCTTTCTGTGCTCCTCCCACCATCTTCATCATTGCTGTGGTCATATTCCGTAGAAATTCTTCAGGGTTAATTGAGCCTCCTTGAGAAACATTGCCTACTCCAGCTTGATCATTGATAGCTCGTGGGGTATTAGCCACCCTTGCCTGCTCGCCTTCTGCCTGAGGCATGTCTCCAAACTCCGGTAGAACTCCAGTACCACGTGGGACCTCTACTCCCTGCAGTGCATTGGCCACTCCTGGTGGTAGCTCTACTCCAATTCCTGCATGTGACTCTTGATCCCGAGCCACGTCAGGTTGCATGTGTACATCCTCAATTGTAGGGACTCTTTGTCCCTGTCCTTGACCTCGACCACGACCACGACCTTGGCCGCGGCCTCGACCACGGCCCCTACCGCTAGCATTAGCAACACGTGGAGGCATCCTTTAAGAATGGAAATCAGAAATGGAAATCAGAAAAGGATTAAGAAACTGATTATTATCAATTCATAATTCCAATTACTACTAACTCTCCTGAAATCCTATAAGGCACGTAAATATATCATATCACATAGAAATTCTAGTTCCCACTGTCCCTAGGTATTCTAACCTAGGCTCTGATACCAATCTGTCACGCCCTGAATTTTCCACAAACTCAGGAGCATGAACGAACAACCACAATCATCAAAACCATCAACCCAAATTAACCAGAGCCAATCATATTTAATAATAAGAATTAATAATCCCCAACTTAAAGAAATTTCAAATAAATAAATCCATCTCTAGTCTCCCAAACCGAGACATATATATACCATAAAAATCCAATAAAGAAAATAAACTGAAAACAAATGTACAGTTCTCTTCCTAAAATAAAATTAACGAACAAAAATCTCTACTTTGCCTAAGCGATCCCATCTCGACCATTGTCTTGTGCAACACTTGCACCTGCATCTAAAGCTGTAGGGGTATGAGCACAATATACCAAGGTATATTAACATAATCAACTGGTGCTCGGAGAAAAATAAAAATTAAATAAATCATGCATGGGTGTCCTATAAATTTCTAACATATCATGTCAACGTACATCACATCAAAATATTTAAATTTAAATATTTTGATCACAACATTAAATAAAATATATTATTTTAGCAACCCCGTTATTAATTAGTGGGTTAGGTACCGCTACCCGGTCAACCTATGCCTCAGCCATAGATTACCAAAAACATCAACTCATCAATGTTTCGTAGGTTACTAGCTTACTGGACATGATAACCCAGTCCCGCGCGGGTTCCTGGTCTTTCACCAGCGGAGCTTTCAGCACCAACTACTTATTCTGGCACCTCTTAAAACCCAAAACCAAAATCGTAAAAATCAACGAATAAATAATTATTTATTTATTCGAATCCAAATCCTTATTTAAGAAAATACTTATTTTCCTTATTCAAGGTTTCGTAATAAAATAATTTTTTTTAAATAATAATAATAAAATTTTGAATTAACTTAAATTTAATTCCTCAAATCAAAATCAAGTTATACATACTTTTTCTATTCACAAGACAATTACAATCACATAATTGATCACGTAACAATAAATCAAATAATCACAGAATTCATAAAATTAAACCACACGTAATAAATTTAATTTTTATTTAACTCCACCCCTACCTCAAATATTAAATCTGAATTTGTTGCGAAAAGAATACTCAATTTGCCTTCACCGCTCACTTCCAGCCGCGACAAAACCAGAAAAAAATCGAACCAATCTTTCCTCTGCCGAATTCTGCCGATCAGCACCCCTTCTCTCTGTTTTATTTTTTTTTTTACTCGATATTTTTTTTTCTCTGCCGAATTGGCTTATTGCCGTTGCCCCCTTCAAGTATGCACACACACACACATATATATATATATATATATGCCGTGAAACCGCCTTAAAGAATCCTATTTGGATTCAATTTCGGTTTTTTTTTTTTTTTTTTTTCCGAATCCCATTCTGGGCATTCGCCTCTCAAAGCATATATATATATATATATATATGACGAATCAATGAATCCAACGTGGATTCAAGATTGTCTTTGCCTTTATTTTTTTTATTTTTTTTTTGAATCTGCCAACTTCTTCAAATTAGAGTACATATAATATATATGTATGTATACGCGGCCTCCACTGGAATCCAACTTGATTGGAATTCTATTTCTATATATATATATATATACAGTTCCCTGACAATTCCCAATTTCCATAGAAATCTACATAATATATATACATACATGCGGCTATAATTGCTAACTGTGGCCTTTCCAAAATAGGTATACTTTATTTAATTAATATCACAACAAAATTTAAATTAAAAAATCAAATCAAGATTTAAATTTTCCCAGGTCATTACAGCCTTAGTCAAAACTAACTAGGCAACAAAGCTCTAAAACTAACCCAAACAATCTCTCAAAATTAAACAATTAACTGTTACCTCACAAACAGAGGGTTATTAAAATCCGCTAAAAAATAATTCTCTAAAGTCTAAAATAACTACATAAAATAAAGTTTTAACTCCTATGCTCAGAGAGCTCAGCACATGACTCAAGCTCATTACTTGCATCACAAGCTGTAAGAGGATGAGCACTAATACCATGTGTGCTTGAAACCCTAATGATAATATAAATGCAGTAATGCCATAGCATGCCACTAAGTGAAACAATTATGCATAGATAGCAAACTCAAGAAAGAAATTAAATTAAGTTATCAATTTATCTTCGTTATAATTAATTGTGTTTGAGCACCACATCACACATCAAAGAAAAACAATACGATTTTAAGGTACTGCTACTTGGTTGTCTCGTAGAAAAAAGATCCAACCAATATACATCATCCTTTGATGTCTGCTTGGTTGTCTCATAGAAACAAGACCCAAGCAATATACACTATCCTTCGGTGTCTGCTTCCTAGATCGAAGTCTTAGGAATATAATATGCTACCCTTAGGCATCTGCTTGTTCGTAGGTTACTAGCTTACTGGAATCGATAACCAACCCCGCATGGGTTTCGGGACTTTCAACCCTTGAGTACATATACCCGATATTTTCAATACCCCTCAACCCAAATAAAATACAACATTTAATTTTTTTTCCACATTAAATAATTTTTCCTCAATTCCTAAGATTTAAAAAAAATTATAAATAATATATTTACTCACGTGAGCACACTATCAATCACACCTTTACATTAAAAATCAATACCACTACAATCAAAACCAATCAAAAATTTAATGTTGCAATCCCTGTACTGCCCATTATATATATATATATATATGTATGTATATATATGTTAAAATTTTGTCTTCTAGCCATGCAATCTGGGAATGATCCCACTTTTCTTTTTATGTAAATTCCACAATCATGATTTGCATCAAATAAGACAAAACATGCAAATCCCAGTCATGTTCATGTACAGCAAATTACCCAAAAAAAAATGTTCACGTACAGTAACAATAACATTCATTGATTTGACTGTGTGAGGCCCGATACAAAAAATGATAATATATATATATATATATATATTTACATATATACAACATACATTCTGTAAAAAAAATCTACTTCTCCCTATTACCATATATATATATATATATATCACATATGCATCAACGTATACAGCATACACATAAAGGAACCGCCCCTTACCATTTCAAATTGGATGCCTCTAGCAACTTCCTGCCGAGCTTCTTCAACGCTGCACCCCTTTTTTTTTTATCCGTCTAGGGTTCTTTTTCCCAATAAATATAATAGTGTATATATATATATAGTAGCAAAATTTTAACCATGATAAGTTCATTAATTACCTATCACCCTAGGGGTTTTAGAAAAATTATATATTTCCCTTAAAATTTTAAAATCTCTTCAAATGTAACCAAAAATTAATCTTTTTAAATACACTTCAAAATTAAATAACAACATTTGAAATTACTAAATTTAAATAGCAAACTAAATTAACCAAATAAAAATATATAAATTACATCTAGGTCATTACAACTTTGAAGATAAAAATCTTGAGTTTATAAGGTGACCATTCCTGAAAATTAATCCATTATAAAATTGAAGATTACAAGAGTTTACTATTCATGACTCGACTCAACACCCGTCCTAGTCTAACTACTTTTTGCTTGCTAGAACCCGTAATGAATCTTTTCCTATGTGATTGATTCCGTTCTTGAATCTAAATGGCACCTCCTAGAACCCAGAGATATTCTTGATTCTTCAAACTCTTGAAGCAACAACCGAATGTTGTTCTTTTGGTCTCTCTACTTTTGATTGCCTTTCACGTAATATTTTTTCTTTCTTCTCAAAAGCGTTAACACTAGGTTTGGCAAAATATTGTCTATTTATATCAATTTCCAATATGGAAATAGAATTAGAATAGAATATGCTAGAGATCTACTTTCTGTTTCAATCTTCGCACTGAGGAACAACTTAATCAACACAAGACTCAATACGAAAATTTACATACATTCTACACTTAATGACTCGCAATTGCCACATCTAAAAATTAAACCTTATATTCTCGCTTATGACAATTACGTGGCAAAAATCAAATAAAATACAATGACACAACGCCATGTTCAAATCCGAGCATTTGACTCCCCCTCAATACATGATTCAGATAATATTTGTAATCTCCCCCTTGACCATTGATTTGCCTTCAAATCCCTGAAACATATCATATTCTCACAACAGAATCCAAACTTATTAGTAACCAAAACCTACAAGAAAAGTTAGAGGAACAACGATAATAAATAATAACATAACCATAAAGAAAACATAGCATATTGAAAGCCAAAAAAATGAATAAATTTCATTTAATTTCACCTTATATCTCATCCCATTTTTTGTCATGCAATGTTCAATCCATAGAGAATGTTTAACCAATTCAGAAAGATTCAAATAACATATGATATTTGAGGAACTGAATTTGCAGTCACAGAGAATGGTTGTAAGGACCAGCAAATGACCTAGAATTTTAAACTATTTAAACCCAATACCTATTTGCAGATTCGTGCAATTCAATGCACCAACAGATCCAAAGGCAGTAATCTAACACAAAATGAACCCAAAGTAAAATAAGAAAATAGAAAAATCACAACCTAAACCAACCACATAAACAATAGCAACCACAAACCAACAATGGACCAAAACAACTTAGAGCAGACTCAAATCAACAAAGGACCCTTTTTTATTTATTTAATCCAGACTACAAACTGACACCATGAAGCCATGAACAACAATCTAACTTCGGCTATGAACAGTAATGAACCAAAAACACCCAAACTATAACAACAAAAAAATACCCGAACATCTATTAGTAACTTTATGCAATTCAATGCACCAACAGATTCGAAGGCATAAATTCGACACAAAATGAACTCAAATAAATAAATAAAATAACAAAATAGCAAAATCACAGCCCAAACAAACTTTAGACGAACCCAACATAGATTGAGCCAAAAACCAAGCATAATAGCATCCAACAGACAAAAAATCAATAACTAAAGATAAATAAGAAGTACGAATGGAAACTCTATAACCACGAAAGAACCACAACCCGACGAAGGAGAAAGCCTTAGAACCGTGATGTACCCATCGGCAAATATGAAGACAAACACAACGGAGGAACAATTGAACAAACTGAACGTAGAGCACAAGCAAGCTTTTGGATTGAGCAGTTATGGGATATAAGAAGAAGAAATCACCGAAGGGAACTTCAATTACACCCCATAATCCCTTTGAGTCGCCACAGCCAACAGAAGGAAATGCACAGACCGGGTAGTGAAAACAAATTTGGTGGAAAGGAAAACTTAAGGCTCTATTTAACACTGCCTAGACGGGGCGCTCGAGCACACTTTGAGAATATTCCAGCGGCCCCACTGCTTAAACCATCATCACACGCCCATTCTAGAGAGCCAGCCACTTCAACCAGCTTCAGGAGCATGAAACAGAGACCATCCTGCTCGAACAACCTTCAAACGGGTTTGCTTGGACCAACTTCAAGCACCATGAAAAGAAAAATTGCCCCAAAACTATGAAAACGAAGCTTTTTAACCTTGAAAATCACCTTAGCAGGCTAAACCTTATTGCTAGATTGTTGGGCTCTAAAAGACCTTTCCGGAAAGATATTATAGGCCCCGTAACTATTTATAGATCAAAAGTTACGTTCAAAACAAAATTTATCGACAAACTTTTAAAACAAACACTGAACAGTTCAAACACATAAATTGAAACTTTCAAAACCAAGAAACCTTAAAGAGTAAGCTTAATAAGTTATCCCAGGGAAAATTTTATGAGAATATCCACTGAAACAACTTAATAAAAGATAAAAATAAAAATAAGCAAATATAGAGACAAGGAATAAGTTATCTCATAAACCCAGACAAAAAAAAAAAAAAAAAAAAAAACTATGTGACAAATATGCACAATCAAACTTATATAAGCTCTTCGCAATTATGAATACTGAGATGAATAAAATTCATACTACTGGGAAATACATGCTTGTGTAATGGGTACAGAACTCATGACAATCTGTTCCAAGAGTTCAATACTATCAAAAGTGTATAAGAAAAATAGAATTTTCTATCACCTGCACCACTGTCTAGAAGCAACTTTGTATGCTTGAAAACGTCCTACAAACTCATATATTTTCACAATTTTTTTTTTAACAAACGAAGTAAGCTTTTTTGTAAGTTTGCATTGTTCAATCAAGGGTAGGTTGCATTCCCGGTTTCACCCAAAGTGACTTTTCTCACTTGATTTGCAATGGTGCTAGTGATTTCACTCTAACCCTTGTGGTAGCTCTTTCCAATAAGTTTGACCAAATAACACATTATTCTAAGCATATAAAGAGCTCGTAGACATGACTCTAGATCAAGTACAAACTATGGGTAATACATATGTGATGATTTAAGAAATACTAAGATCCAAAGTAGTGTTTAAGGAGGCACCCCAAAAACATGACAATACTCATCAAGTCAATATCAAAAAGAGTGTATACAAGAATGAGAGATAAATGCAAATAAATATTAATTCTCCAAGGTCATAAAATGAACATAATAACATGCCCTTGTTTATATATATATATATATATATAAATAATTTGTCACTCCATGAAGAGTACTGGAATTGTTATACCTAAAGTTGAGATTAACCTCGATTACAGATTTTCACCAGGAATTGGCAAAAAATTAAATAAATAAATAAACAATAAAAAATAAAATAAAATAAACTAAACTAACACATGGATATTAACTCAAAGAACATATTCTAAAGGATTTTCTTATAAACTTAAATCTTTGAAGATTAGGAGGTTTAGTGAAAAAAATTAGCTTTCACCACTTCAAACTTGGGAACCCAAATACATCTAGTCTTATGAGAATTCAGGTCAGACTTAAAACCATAATTTTTTGAACCAAAGGAAGGAGTTCTCATGTTTGTCCTATTTTGGTTCATATAAGGTTATAAGATATTTTCAAAATTTTTATCTCTTGAGACAAATGTTTAGTGTCATTCAAAAGATTTTAAAATCTATTTGATAGAAAATTCTTTTGTTTGTTTTGAAATTTAGATTGTTCAACCTTTCCATCAATATAACTCTTAGGCAATCTATAGAGCTTATGATAGTTTGGTTAGATATGACCCTTTAAACCACAATGGTGAGAATGAGTGGTCAAAGGCTCTTGAAAAGTTTCTTTCTTTTCCCTCCTATTATTAAAAAATTATTTTTGAACTTTGCACTAGAGGGTAGAGATTTACCTTTTGTAATAGGGGTACTCACTACTACTTTCTGTTTGAGTTTTTTCTCTGATGCAAGCTCATTCTCCAAAAATTTTGAACTTGATTGAACAAACTCAAGCTCCATTTTCTTCTTTGACTTTCCATCATATCCCAGTTCAAAGGTGTTCCTGGAAGGTCTTTGAACACTCAAGATTTTATCCAATTATTTAGACTTTGCATCAAATTTAGCAAATGAAACTCGAGAATTTTTTTAATTCAATTTCAAGAGAAGAAATTTTACTTCTAAGTTCTGCATTTAGAGCTTCAGTTTGCCTTTGAGAGGTTCCATTTTCCTTAAGTTTTGAGAGCAAAGTAGCTTCTCTCACCCCCAAACTCAATGTTTTTCTGAATAAGTTCCTTAATTTCCATCATCAAGCTAATTTTCTCTCTCTCTAGCTTTTACCATCAAAGATAGTTTGCCTTTTTTCTTTTGGAGTTTGTGGTACTGTTTGTACAATTCGTTATATGTTTCTTGAAGATCCGATTCTTCCTCATTTGAATCTTCAAGTCCACTTATTTTAGTATCACTATTAGTGTTTCCATTGTTCAAGCTTTGTATAGATGCAAATGCCATGCAATGTTCTTGCTTAATTTTAGATTATGAAGCAGAGCCTTCATGAGTCACTTGGAGTATGTCCCAAGTCTCTTCGGTAAAATCACATATTGAGATTCTTTAAAACTCATCAACATTGATGGCGTTGACTATAGAATTAACTGCCTTCCTGTTCCGTCTACTATTTTCTAACTCATCCTTATCCCATTCAGAAACAGGTTTAAGGATGGTGGTACTCTTATCAATAGGGACTTTAATAGGATGACCCCCAATTGGCCTCTCGACACATATAGGTGGGACCAATTGTTCCATAGTTAATTTCAATGCAGAAGCAAAATGTACAGAAATAAACGAATGCGATGCTCCAGTATCTATAAGTACTGTGGCCTAGAAGTAAAAATAAGAAATGTACCTCTAGTCACAATGGGTTCAACAGGTCCATCATCTCGTGTCAATGCAAAAAATCTTCCCTGTGTATGTGTTGCTAATGGCTTGTTACCCCGCTGGCCCTGTTGAGGTTCACCCTGGGTTGCTCTCGAAAATTGTAGTTGCATGGTCTGCGACCCTGATGGTCTAGAACTTTGCTGGTAAGAAATTGGCTGAGTAGGTTTCTGTGGTCAAACAACACTTGAAGTCCCTTGCCGTTGCAGACAATCTCTTAGAATATGACCCTGCTGGCCACATTGGTAACATGATCTCGATTCAATCCTCTACTCAACTCTACTTGATCCTCCCCTTTGAGGGCATTCTGACTTCCTATGTCCAGGTTGCTTACATTGGAAACAAATAATTGAACTTTGTGACGTCATTCCTGTTGTAGAATGAGTAGGAAGTGCACTGCTTTGCTGATATTGTGAATCTTCTCTTTGCATCTTTTTATTTTTCTTGTCTGGTGTAAGAGCTGAACTCTTACCCTGTCTGTTATCTATCTGCTGTTTCATGTCATTTAAATCTTTCTCTACCATTATAGCTCGGGATGTCAATGTTTTGTAATCCTCCAAATGTAGAAGTACTACCCTACCCCTGATGGCTAGCCTCAAACCCCTCTCAAATCTTAGGCATTTATTATACTTTGTCGAAACCATCTCTGGTGCATACTTAGAAAGAGTAAAGAACTTACGCTCATACTCCAAAACTGTCATCATACCTTGGATCAGATTCATGAACTCATCTCTTTTTGCATCTCTCATTGGCAGTAGAAAGAATTGTTCTCTAAACATCTCCTTAAATTTCTCCCAAGTTATTTCGCCCACATCCTGAGAATCTTCTATTGATATCCACCAATCACTCACCTTTCCAATCAATTGAAATGTTGTGTAAGACACTTTCACCTTATCCTGAATAATCCCCATCGTATTAAATATCCTCCCACATTGTGATAAGAAACTCTCAACCGTATCTAGATCTGCCTCTCCATCAAATGTGGGTGGATTCATCCTCTTGAACGTAGTTAATGCTGAAATGGATTCGTCTTTCTGTGCTCTTCCCACCATCTTCATCATTGTTGTGGCCATATTCCGTAGAAATTTTTCGGGGTTAACTGAGCCTCCTTGAGAGACATTGCCCACTCTAGCTTGATCATTAACAGCTCGTGGTGTATTAGCCACCCTTATCTGCTCGCCTTCTGCCTGAGGCACGTCTCCAAATTCTGGTAGAACTCTAGTACCACGTGGGACCTCTACTCCCTGCGGTGCATCGGCCACTCCTAGTGGTAGCTCTGCTCTCATTCCTGCGTGTGACTCTTGATCCCGAGCCACGTCAGGTTGCATGTGTATATCCTCAATTGCCGGGACTCCTCATCTCTGTCCTTGACCTCGGCCATGACCGCGACCACAACCTTGGCCATGGCCTCAACCACAGCCCCTACCGTTAGCATTAGCAACATATGGAGGCATTCTCTAACAATGGAAATCAGAAAGGGATTAAGAAACTGATTATTATCAATTCACAATTCCAATTACTACTAACTCTCTTGAAATCCAATAAGGCAAGTATATCCTATCACATAGAAATTTTAGTTCCCACTATCCCTAGGTATTCTAACCTAAACTCTGATACCAATCTGTCACACCCCGATTTTTTTCACAAACCCGGGAGCGTGAACAAACAATCAACCATCACCAAACCATCAATTCAAAATAACCAGAGCCAATTGTATTTAATAATAGTGAACTAATAATCCCAAACTTGGAAAAATTAAATAAATAAATCCATCTCTAGTCTCCCAAACTGAGACATGTACAACGATCCAAATCCAATAAAGAAAATAAACTAAAAACAAATGTGCAGTTCTCTTCTTAAAATAAAATTAGTGAACTATTAAAAATCTCTACTTTGCCTAAGCGATCCCATCACGACCATTGTTTTGTGCAACACTTGCACCTGCATCTGAAGTTGTAGAGGTACAAGCACAATATACCAAGGTATATTAAAATAATCAACTGGTGCTCCGAGAAAAATAAAAATTAAATAAATCATGCACGGGTGTTTTATGAATCTCCAACATGTCATGTCAACGTACATCACACATCAAAAAAATATTTAAATTTAAATATTTTGATCACAACATTAAATGAAATATATTTTTTTGAACAATCAAATTAATAATTAGTGGGTTAGGTACCGCCACCCGGTCAACCTATGCCTTAGTCATAGGTTACCAAAAATATCAACTCATCAGTGCCTCGTAGGTTACTAGCCTACTGGACATGATAACCCAACCCCGCGCGAGTTTCTAGTCTTTCACTAGCGGAGCTTTCAGCACCAACTACTTATCCCGACACTTCTTACAACCCAAAACCAAAATCGTAATAATCAATGAATAAATAATTATTTATTCGAATCCAAATCATTCTCTAAAAATACTTATTTTCCTTATTCAAGGTTTCGTAATAGAATAATTTTTTTTAATAATAGTAATTTTTTTAACTTAAATTTAATTTCTCAAAATCAAAATCAATTTATACATACTTTTTCTATCAACAAGACAGCCATAATCACATAATTGATCACGTAACAATAAACCAAATAATCACATAAATTCACAAAATTAAACCACACATAATAAATTTAATTTGTATTTAACTCTACCCCTATCTCAAATATTAAATCTGAATTTGTTGCAAAAAGAATACCCAATTTGCCTTCACCGCTCACTTCCAACCGCGACAAAACCAAAAAAGAACCGAACCCAATCTTTTTTTCTTTTCTCTGCCGAATTCTGCCAACCAACGCCGCTTTTCTTCTTCTTTTTCTTCTCTTTTATTTTTTTTTCCGAATTGCTTACTTAGCGTTTGTCCTATGCATATATATATATATGTAGGGATGGCCATCTCGGCCGACCCGTTCGTACCCTACCCGATCCCCGCCCTAAATGGGTAGGGGATTCGGGGATTTTTTGGGGATCGGGTAGGGTACGGGGATATTTTTTAAAAAAATTCAGGGATCGGGTAGGGTACGGGTATGAGTCTGTTCCCACCTCGTACCCTACCCTACTCGTTCCTTAACCTTACCAATATTTTCGTATATATATATATATATATATTTAATTCTTTAGTGTTTGTTACGATAGATTTCTCAGTAAGGTAGTAAATTAAGATTTTGAGTTTCTTTATCTATCACATTCCTATTAAATTACTTTGTTTTCCAGTTTACAAAGAAACTATAAATTGCGATAGATCAACTGTAAATGTTTCCTTGTTTATTTTTCCTATTTTGAACCTTAGAACCTATTATTATGGTAAGAAATAGAAACCTATTAATCTGATAGAAAAATAGAAACCTTATAAATACTTTCTAAATATATATATATGTGGTATTTTTTGATTTTTTATATATATATTAAGATTCTACTCTATTTTCTTATAAGTCATATTTTAAAATTTTTGTATTTTTATATTTTTTTTCAATTCAGATACCCATTTCCCCGTGGGAATCCCTATTCCATGTTTGGATCGGGGATGGGTGTTAAAAATAAATCTCCAATGGGGATTGGGTAAGGTATAGGGATTGATTTTAGTTTGGAGATTGGGTATGAAAATATGTGTACCCGTCCCCTATCCGTCCTATGCCCATCCCTATATATATATGCATATTAACCGCCTCAAAGGAGTCCTAATTGGACTCAAATTTAGTTTTTTTTTTTTCGAATCCCATTCTGGTCGTTCGCCCCCTCCCCCCCCCAAAAGCATATATATATATATATATATAAATTAGTATCACGCCTCAAGGAATCCAACGTGGATTCAAAATTGTCATTGCCTTTTTTTTTTAACTTGCCGAATCACACAACTCCAAGAGATTTCCAAAGTCTACAACTATTAGACTCCTACTTCCATCATTAACCGTGTAATATATATATATATATATATAATTATTATTTAATAAATATATAGAAATATTCTTAATGTGGACCAAAAAATAAAATTTTAATTAAATTAATAACTTATTAAACTAAAATATTACAATTCCCAAAAATATTTAATTACCAAAAAAAGTTCTAACACAACCCATGCATCCATAATAAAATAAATATTTAATTAATATCACAAGAAATTTTAAAAAATCAAATCAAGATTTAAATTTTCACTGTCATTACAAAAAATATGTAAGAAAGTAGAAAAAATATAAAATTCTAAATATATACATTCATTTGAATTGATTTAGAAATATATATAATTAATTAATTTCTTCCATTTTTATCACAATCTAAAAAAAATAATGCATCTTTGAAGAAAATCGAACTAAAAATATAAAAAAAAAAAAACATAACTCCTAAAAAGAATCGAAAAAGACCTAGAAAGACAAAATGATAATAAACCATAAATAGGAAGAAGGTTAAAATGGGCAAAAAAAAAAAGGTGCCAAAAAGGTCTTTGTTGCTACAGTTAAAAAAAAAAGAAAAAAAAAAAAAAGACAAAAGGATGAAGTAGTAATGAAAACAAAAGAGGCATAATTGGAAAAATTGGCCCAAAAAGGGCCGTTAAAGCCAAAATCACATTTCCAGTTATTATATAAAAAATAGATTACATAAAAGAATAGCAAATGACAAAAAGGCAAAATGGTGATAAAGCAAAAATTAAAGGGGTAAAGTTGAAAAAAAGAGGCCTAAATAGATTACATGAAACCCCAAAAAAAAAAAAAAAAAAAGAAAAAACAAAGCAAAAAAGAATAAAAAGGTAAAATGGTGATAAAGCAAAAATTGAAGGAGCAAAGTTAGAAAAAAAGAGACCTAAAAAGGTTATTGGAAGCTTAACCGTAATTTGCACTTATTATATAGAATAGATATTTGTACAATGAAGAGTATTATAATCACGGGTGAATCCACAATGGGTTTAGTGAGGCAGCTGCCCTTATTCAATTCAAAATTTCTCTCATACCCTTCTTAATAGGTAAGATTACTCCTTTATATAATTTGATAAATTTGCCCCAACTGATTTGGCAGCTTGGCTGGCCCAATCCGGCAAACACCCACAATATGACCCCCACGCAAAACGCCTCATCATGACCTAATGAACCAACACTTCAAATTCTCTAGTCAAACCATTGAATTTTCTCTTAAATCCATCATTTTTTATTTAACTAAGTTATCCAAGCAAAAGATTCTTAAATTTCTGAAGTAAATTCCTCATCTTTTTATATATCAGTTTTGCTTTAATTAATTATTTATTATTTAAAGTTAATACTCATTGAAATATATGTTATTGTTTGGTAAATTAAGCTTTCAATTTGAAATATTGTTTTAGGGTTTTATTTTAAAATTAGAGTCATTTATTTTATTTAATTATTTATTTTTTGCATAAAGGATTATTTTGTTTCAAGGAATGTGTTTATCTCAATTTTTTTAGGTATATTTCAATTTTTACTTTGAGTATTTCGTGATTAATTGAATTGAATATTTTTATTGGTTAATTAATGACTACATTACAATTTTCTTGTTGATTTATGTTTAATTTGTGTTGAATAGCAGAGATGCACATGAGAATTTCATTGTCTAAATTAAAATAATTTAAAATTTTTCTAAACTTATTATCATAATTATTTGTAAAAAATAATTTTATCATAAAATATAATTTATTTCTTTTGATCAATCAATTATGAGTAATTTTTACCCCACTGACTAAAAAACCTAGGTCCGCCCCTAGTTATACTAATATTGATTTAATTTTATTTTTTTCCTTTTTAATTTGTTTGAATCTAGAAGTAATGTGGCATTTTTAATATTTATTTTTTAAATCTATTAAGTTAAATATTATTGTAATTTAAAGATAAATTTGTGAGAGAATATGAGAGTATTTTTTAATGTGATAGGGATTGTTTCGAAGAGCTATTTCGTAATTTTTTTCGGGGATAATTATCTTCTTAACCCTTATACCCCTGAATTTTAAAATTTTACTTTTATATCCCTTGTATTTGATGTTAAAGTGAAACTATAAATGGTGTTAAACTTTTAAGTAAAAAGATAAAAATACTTACTAAAAAATTAAATAGAATTAGAGGATGTAAATGTAGGTAATGTGAATTACAAGAATATAAGTGCAATTTTAAAAGTGATTAAGAGTTAAAACTGTTATCTTTGATGAATTTTTTTTAACAATTTTACTTTAATCTAAATATGAGGGGTATAAAGGTAAATTTTTTAAATCCAAGGGTACAAGATTTCACCTTATACTCAATGTGAAAATTACTTATACCCCTGAATTTTAAAATTTTACTTTTATATCTCTTGTATTTGAGACAAAAGTGAAACTATATATAGTGTTAAATTTTTAAATAAAAAGACAAAAATATTCACTAAAAATCAAACAAAATCAAAGGATGTAAGTGTAGGTAATATGAACTACAAAAATATAACAGTAATTTTAAAAGTTATTAAGAGTTAAAACTATTATATTTGATGAATTTTTTTAACAATTTCACTTTAGTCTGAAGTATGAAGGATGTAAAAGTAAATTTTTTAAATTCAAGGGTACAAGATTTCACTTAATTACAAATGATATAAAGACAATTATTTTGTTTTCTATAAGGTATTTTTATTCCTCTAGCACTATGTTTGAAATTGTGGATTTGATAAGAATTCTAATCAATTTTTATATATGGAGTTAAAATAAAATTTTGTGAGTTGGATTTGATTTAATTTCATAGCTTAAATTTTGAAATTTTTGCATAATTTAAAATTTTATCTAAAACAATAGGATTTGATGAGAATTCATTATTTTCTTAAGCAATCTAAGTAAGTAGACAAATTTATTCTCTTATATCATATTTATTATATTTTTTACTTCTTATTTACATGGTCAAACTTGGTATTTCACTTTAACTAAATTAATTTAATTCTTAAATTCAAAATGCATTCCAAACACAAAATTTTATTTACTAAATCAAATCAAATCAAATCTTTATCTTAAAATGAAATGAATTCCAATAATGGAATGTTTTCAAACGTGGATTATGCGCTTGATATATAATTTTTCAAAATTAGTAAATAAAATAAATAAATTTAATTAAATTTGCATATTTACAATACCCTTTCCTATATTGTCTTATATCATAGTAACGGCTATGTCGATAATATACACGTTTTATTTCTTGTTAAAGTAGGTTATGTGCCCCTAATTAGTAAATCTTTGTACATTAAAGAGCATTAAAGATAATGTAAATCCAATTTGATATAAATGTTTCCTTTCTGTTTAGATTTGGAAGCAATAATGTGGTATTGTTGATAATTTTTAAATTTATTAAATTGAATTCTAATGTACATATATATGTACTAGAAGTTGGCACAAACTATATGTGTAATTTTTATTAAATTTATTTAATTAAAATAAAATTATAAAAAATTAGTAAAAGTGACTCATATTGGAAATAATAATAGATAAGAGTATATACGTAAATAATAATTAATTAATGAGTATTTAAAGAGAACAAAAAAAAAAGTTATAAAAATAATGGGTAATTAAAAGGTATTTCTGGAAAACAAAATATAAATGAGTGAAATTACTTAATTATGTGGTCGTTATAAATAAATTGTTTTTCAATACCATTTAAAATGTCAATAAGAAGTTCAAGGATATTATTGGAAAAAGAAAAAGATTTCACCAAAATTAAGTTCATAAATTTTAAAGATTCAGCTACCTTAGTGCTTGTTTTATAATAGTACTAACGAATAACTCGTTAACTAAAATTAAATATACATGCATTTAATTTTTATTTTCAGGTATCATCATTAAGACTACATTAAGATTAAATTGTCCATCAGAATGTCAAGTGATTCAAAAATTGGGCAGGAATTTGAGGAAAGATTTAATTTGTAAAAGATTTTAGCTATTGAGGAATAAAAAGCAATCTCAACTTTCGAATTTTAGTATGTAAGACATTTTTGAATTGTGTTGTATTTTATTATATAGATAGATTAGTAATAATTCATGCGCACATCATTCTGAACAAAATTAGTATTAAGTCAAAAATAAGTATTTTTTTCATAATACTAGTAATGGCTATTTGATAATATATAATCTTTTACAATTTTGACTTGTGTGATGTACGGAATTATGTAATATATTTATGGGTAGAATATAATTTTTAAATATATTACTAAATATTTTAGTAAAGTTGCATAATTTCATAAAATAGTTATTGAGTTATTTTTTATATTTATATTTTTATTTGCGTCAATGTTAATGAGCTGGTAGAATTAATCAAAGTCGATTTTTCATATGAATTCTAAAACTTTATATTTTACCAAATCTCAAATTGGTCCAATCCTAAAATTTGGCCGAATCTTAAAATTTAAGTCGAACTTCCATAATTCCATTTTTTATTTGCATTTGCTAATTTAATTCTTAATATATTTGAAATATATAAATTTCACAATTATTGGTCCATTTGGAAATGAAATTTTTAAGAGTTCTGGTAATTTTTCACAAAAGTAATTAGGTGTAATTTTTTTATGTGTTTATCAACTTTTAGGAACTTTTAATAATTTTTGGTTGATTGATAAAAAGTTTGGGAAATTTCTAAAAATTTTAGAAACTTTTAGGAACTTTTAGTTGTTTGGCTAAAAAAAAGTAAGAGAAATTTTAGGAAATTTTTAGCAACTTCTGAGTCTTCCTTTTTAGAAGATTTAAAATTCTTCTTTTAATTCCTTTTCCAACCCCAATTAATTGTTTAGTCATTTCACAATTACAATGAACTAGTAGGCATGTTCTATTTAAAAAACTCATGAGTTTACTTTATATTGATGAAATCACATGTCATAATAATAGTGGTTTTATAGATAAAAGAAAAAAAATAAAGTTGTGATATTTATTATTGTCAAATAAAAGGAAGTAAAAATTTTATAAATGAGAAGAAAAAGCATAAAAATTTGAGAAAATAATATTTAATTCAAAGATTTGTAAAAAAAAAATAGAATGGTAAATATGGAAAGTGCAACACAAGATTTAGTGATAATTTTTTGATTGTTTTATAAAAATAACTTCAATTAAAAATTTTATTATTAATTATACAACGTGATTTATAAAAAGAAATGGTCAACCTAACCAATTTAAATTAAAGACTTTAACTGTTGAAGAATAAAAAGCAATCTTAGCTTTTGAATTTTAGTATGTAAGACATTTTTGAATTGTATTGTGTTTTATTACATAGATAGACTAATAACAATTCATGCCTACGTCACTCTAAACAAAATTAGTATTAAATCAAAGCTAGTATTAAGCTTTTTATCTAGTTAAAATTTTAGACAAAAAATTCATCATTGCTGTGGCCATATTCCGTAGAAATTTTTCGGGGTTAACTGAGCCTCCTTGAGAAACATTGCCCACTCCAGCTTAATCATTAACAGTTCGTGGTGTATTAGCCACCCTTACCTGCTCGCCTTCTGCTTGAGGCACATCTCCAAATTCTGGTAGAACTCCAGTACCACGTGGGACCTCTACTCCCTACGGTGCATTGGCCACTCCTAGTGGTAGCTCTGCTCTAATTCCTCATGTGACTCTTGATCCTAAGCCACGTCAGGTTGCATGTGTATATCATCAATTGCCGGGACTCCTCATTTTTGTCCTTGACCTCAGCCATGACAACGACCACAACCTTGGCCATGGCCTCAACCACGGCCCCTACCACTAGCACTAGCAACATGTGGAGGCATTCTCTAACAATGGAAATCAGAAAAGGATTAAGAAACTGATTATTATCAATTCACAAGTCCAATTACTACTAACTCTCTTGAAATCCTATAAGGCATGTAAGTATATCCTATCATATAGAAATTTTAGTTCCCACTGTCCCTAGGTATTCTAACCTAGGTTCTGATACCAATCTATCACACCCCGAATTTTTTCACAAACCCGGGAGCGTGAACAAACAGTCAACCATCACCAAACCATCAATTCAAAATAACCAGAGCCAATTGTATTTAATAATAGTGAACTAATAATCCCCAAACTTGGAAAAATTAAATAAATAAATCCATCTCTAGTCTCCCAAACCGAGACATGTACAACGATCCAAATCCAATAAAGAAAATAAGCTAAAAACAAATGTGCAGTTCTCTTCCGAAAATAAAATTAATGAACTATTAAAAATCTCTACTTTGCCTAAGCAATCCCATCACGACCATTGTTTTGTGCAACACTTGCACCTACATCTAAAGCTCTAGGGGTATGAGTACAATATACCAAGATATATTAAAATAATCAACTGGTGCTCCAAGAAATATAAAAATTAAATAAATCATGCATGGGTGTTCTATAAATCTCCAACATGTCATGTCAACGTACATCACACATCAAAAAAATATTTAAATTTAAATATTTTGATCATAATATTAAATGAAATATATTTTTTTGAACAATCACATTAATAATTAGTGGGTTAGATACCGCCACTCGGTCAACCTATGTCCCGGTCAACCTATGCCTCAATCATAGGTTACCAAAAATATCAACTCATCAATGCCTTCGTTACTAGCCTACTGGACATGATAACCCAACCCCACGCGGGTTTCTAGTCTTTCACCAGCGGAGCTTTCAGCACCAACTATTTATCCCAGCACTTCTCACAACCCAAAACCAAAATCGTAATAATCAATGAATAAATAATTATTTATTCAAATCCAAATCATTCTCTAAAAATACTTATTTTCCTTATTCAAGGTTTCGTAATAGAATAATTTTTTCCAAAATAATAATAATAGTAATTTTTTTAACTTAAATTTAATTCCTCAAAATCAAAATCAATTTATACATACTTTTTCTATCCACAAGACAGTCACAATCACATAATTGATCACGTAACAATAAACCAAATAATCACATAAATTCACAAAATTAAACCACACATAATAAATTTAATTTTTATTTAACTCTACCCCTATCTCAAATATTAAATCTAAATTTGTTGTAAAAGGAATACCCAATTTACCTTCACCGCTCACTTCCAGCCGCGACAAAACCGAAAAAAAAAAAAAACCGAACCCAATCTTTTTTTCTTTACTCTGCTGAATTCTGCCAACCAACGCCCCTTTTCTTCTTCTTTTTCTTCTCTTTTATTTTATGCCGAATTGCTTACTGGGCGTTTGTCTTATGCATACATATATATATATATATATATATGCATATTAACCGCCTCAAAGGAGTCCTAATTGGACTCAAATTTGGTTTCTTTTTTTTTTTTTTTTCGAATCCCATTCTGGGCGTTCGCCCCCTCCCCCCAAAGCATATATATATATATAAATTAATATCACGCCTCAAGGAATGATTCAAAATTGTCATGGCCTTTTTTTTTTTAACTTGCCGAATCACACAACTCCAAGAGATTTCCAAAGTCTACAACTATTAGACTCCTACTTCCATCATTAACCGTGTAATATATATATATATATATATATATAATATTATTATTTAATAAATATATATAAATATTCTTAATGTGGACCAAAAAATAAAATTTTAATTAAATTAATAACTTATTAAACTAAAATATTACAATTCCCAAAAATATTTAATTACCAAAAAAAGTTCTAACACAACCCATGCATCCATAATAAAATAAATATTTAATTAATATCACAAGAAAATTTAAAAAATCAAATCAAGATTTAAATTTTTAGGGTCATTACAAAAAATATGTAAGAAAGTAGAAAAAATATAAAATTCTAAATATATACATTTATTTGAATTGATTTAGAAATATATATAATTAATTAATTTCTTCCATTTTTATCACAATCTAAGAAAAATAATGCAACTTTGAAGAAAATCGAACTAAAAATATAAAAAAAAAAAAAAACATAACTCCTAAAAAGAATCGAAAAAGACCTAGAAAGACAAAATGATAATAAACCATAAATAGGAAGAAGGTTATAATCGAACAAAAAAAAAAAGGTGCCAAAAAGGTCTTTGTTGTTACACTTAAAAAAACATAAAAAAAAAAGACAAAAGGATGAAATAGTAATGAAAACAAAAGGGGCATAATTGGACAAATTGGCCCAAAGAGGGCCGTTAAAGCCAAAATCACATTTCCACTTATTATATAAAAAATAGATTTCATAAAAGAATAGAAAATGACAACAAGGCAAAATGGTGATAAAGCAAAAATTAAAGGGGTAAAGTTGAAAAAAAGAGGCTTAAATAGATTACATGAAACCCAAAAAAAAAAAAAAAAAGAAAGAAAAAACAAAACAAAAAAGAATAAAACGGTAAAATGGTGATAAAGCAAAAATTGAAGGAGCAAAGTTAGAAAAAAAGAGACCTAAAAAGGTTATTGGAAGCTTAACCGTGATTTACACTTATTATATAGAATAGATATTTGTACAATGAAGAGTATTATAATTGGAAAATTGTATTTAACTCATACTTTATAATCTTTTAAGGGTATTAGTCATACAAAAAAAAAGTATTGCTTTTAAGTCACATTAATGTAGCAAGTTTTGTGTTTAAGTCAAACTTTTGAGTGGGTCCCACGAGTTTGTTTTAAATACAGTTTCTAATATACCGATAATATCCTTTATTTCTATAACTAAGTTACACAAGTTATTTCCGAAAATTTCGGGAATCATGTGAAAATATGGTTTATCGAGAATCACGCTTCTTCCATTTTTTTTTCCTTCCTTGTTTTCAGTTTCATTATTTATAGTTTTAGTCGTGAAGATATAAAGAAGATAGAACTTATTTGGCCTATCTTCTTCATGGATTGATTTTGTCGATTGGCGTTTTGAGCTATCTTCAAAACAGTAGCGGTACTGTTTCAAAAAATATGATGATATTGACTCGTATGGTTGGTTTGTGTTATGTATCAATTGATGTTTTTTAGGCAGTATGAAAATAGTACCGGTCCAAAACAGTACCAGTACTGTTTTATCGGTACTGTTTTCAAAATAGCACCATAAATTATAAGCAGATGACGAATTTTAAGGTCAAAAGAAATCCATGGGGCCGATCGGTGTTTTGAGCTATCTTCAAAAAGTACCGGTACTGTTTCAAAAAATATAATAATGTTGGCTCGTATCGTTAGTTTGTGTTATGTATCGATTGATGTTTTTTAGGCAGTATGAAAATAATACTAGTCCAAAACAGTACCGGTACTGTTTTATCAGTACTGTTTTCAAAACAGTACCGGTACTATTTCAAAACAGTACCGGTACTATTTTCAAACAACACCATGAATTATAAGCAGATGACGAGTTTTAATAGTAAGAGAAATCTATGGGGTCGATTGACATTTTGAGCTATCTTCAAAACAGTACCAGTATTGTTTCAAAAAATATGATGATGTTGGCTCGTATCGTTGGTTTGTGTTATGTATCGATTGATGTTTTTTAGGTAGTATGAAAACAGTACTGATCCAAAACAGTACCGGTTCTGTTTTATCGATACTGTTTTAAAAACAGTACCGGTATGAAAATAGTACCGATCCAATCCAATACAGTACCGGTACTGTTTTATCGATACTGTTTTAAAACAATACCGGTACTGTTTTTAAAATAGCACCATGAATTATAAGCAGATGACAAGTTTTGGGCAAGAGAAATCCATGGATTTGATTAGTATTTGAGCTATCTTCAAAACAGTATCGGTACTGTTTCAAAATCAGAAAAAAATAAATATACTTAGGAATGATGATCGATTTAGGTTTTTCCCAAACAGTTTTGATTTTGTTTCCAAAAATCGATTTTGCTTGCTTTGTAAAGAAGATGGAAAGTCGCGGAATTAGGTTTTTTCCAAACAGTTTTGATTTTGTTTCCAAAAATCAGTTTTGCTTGCTTGTAAAAAAGATGGAAAGTCGCAGAATTAGATTTTTTTCCCAAACAATTTTGATTTTGTTTCCAAAAATCGGTTTTGCTTGCTTTGTAAAGAAGATGGAAAGTCACGGAAGCTATGAGTGAAGTGTGCACTATTTTCGGATAAAACTAGCAGTTTTGAAATGTGGTGAAAAATGTGTGATGTCCTTTTTTGTCTTTTTGTTACAAGTGTGACTTATTTACAAACAAGTTTTTTAAGTATGACTTAAATCCTTATAAGTTCATAAATAGTGACTGGCCTCCAAAAACCCCTATTATAATCACGGGTGAATCCACAATGGGTTTAGCGAGGCAGCTGACCTTATTCAATTCAAAATTTCTCTTATACCCTTCTTAATTTTTTAATAGATAAGATTACTCCTTTATATAATTTGATAAATTTGCCCCCACTGATTTGGCAGCTTGGCTGGCCCAATCCGGCAAACACCCACAATATGACCCCCACGCAAAACGCCTCGTCATGACCTAATGAACCAACACTTCAAATTCTCTAGTCAAACCATTGAATTTTCTCGTAAATCCATCATTTTTTTATTTAACTAAGTTATCCAAGCAAAAGATTCTTAAATTTCTGAAGTAAATTCCTCATCTTTTTATATCTCAGTTTTGCTTTAATTAATTATTTATTATTTAAAGTTAATAATCATTGAAATATATGTTATTGTTTGGTAAATTAAGCTTTCAATTTGAAATATTGTTTTAGGGTTTTATTTTAAAATTAGAGTCATTTATTTTATTTAATTATTTATTTTTTGCATAAAGGATTATTTTGTTTCAAGGAATGTGTTTATCTCAATTTTTTTGGGTATATTTCAATTTTTACTTTGAGTATTTCGTGATTAATTGAATTGAATATTTTTATTGGTTAATTAATGACTACATTACAATTTTCTTGTTGATTTATGTTTAATTTGTGTTGAATAGCAGAGATGCACATGAAAATTTCATTGTCTAAATTAAAATAATTTAAAATTTTTCTAAACTTATTATCATAATTATTTGTAAAAAATAATTTTATCATAAAATATAATTTATTTCTTTTGATCAATCAATTATGAGTAATTTTTACCCCACTGACTAAAAAACCTAGGTCCGCCCCTGGTTATACTAATATTGATTTAATTTTATTTTTTTCCTTTTTAATTTGTTTGAATCTAGAAGTAATGTGGCATTTTTAATATTTATTTTTTAAATCTATTAAGTTAAATATTATTGTAATTTAAAGATAAATTTGTGAGAGAATATGAGAGTATTTTTTAATGTGATAGGGATTGTTTCGAAGAGCTATTTCGTAATTTTTTTTCAGGGATAATTATCTTCTTAACCCTTATACCCCTGAATTTCAAAATTTTACTTTTATATCCCTTGTATTTGATGTTAAAGTGAAACTATAAATGGTGTTAAATTTTTAAGTAAAAAGATAAAAATACTTACTAAAAAATTAAATAGAATTAGAGGATGTAAATGTAAATAATATGAACTACAACAATATAAGTGCAATTTTAAAAGTGATTAAGAGTTAAAACTGTTATCTTTGATGAATTTTTTTTAACAATTTTACTTTAATCTAAATATGAGAGGTATAAAGGTAAATTTTTTAAATTCAAGGGTACAAGATTTCACCTTATACTCAATGTGAAAATTACTTATACCCCTGAATTTTAAAATTTTATTTTTATATCCCTTGTATTTGAGACGAAAGTGAAACTATATATAGTATTAAATTTTTAAATAAAAGACAAAAATATTCACTAAAAATCAAACAAATCAAAGGATGTAAGTGTAGGTAATATGAACTACAAAAATATAACAATAATTTTAAAAGTTATTAGGAGTTAAAACCATTATATTTGATGAATTTTTTTAACAATTTCACTTAAGTCTGAAGTATGAAGGATGTAAAAGTAAATTTTTTAAATTCAAGGGTACACGATTTCACTTAATTACAAATGATATAAAGACAATTATTTTGTTTTCTATAAGGTATTTTTATTCCTCTAGCACTATGTTTGAAATTGTGGATTTGATAAGAATTCTGATCAATTTTTATATTTGGAGTTAAAATAAAATTTTGTGAGTTGGATTTGATTTAATTTCATAGCTTAAAATTTGAAATTTTTACATAATTTAAAATTTAATCTAAAACAATAGGATTTGATGAAAATTCATTATTTTCTTAAGCAATCTAAGCAAGTAGACAAAATTATTCTCTTATATCATATTTATTATATTTTTTACTTCCTATTTACATGGTCAAACTAGGTATTTCACTTTAACCAAATTAATTTAATTCTTAAATTCAAAATGCATTCCAAACACAAAATTTTATTTACCAAATCAAATCAAATCAAATCTTTATCTTAAAATGAAATGAATTCCAATAATGGAATGTTTTCAAACGTGGATTATGCGCTTGATATATAATGTTTCCAAATTAGTAAATAAAATAAATAAATTTAATTAAATTTGCATATTTACAATACCCTTTCCTATATTGTCTTATATCATAGTAACGGCTATGTCGATAATATACACGTTTTATTTCTTGTTAAAGTAGGTTATGTGCCCCTAATTAGTAAATCTTTGTACATTAAAGAGCATTAAAGATAATGTAAATCCAATTTGATATAAATGTTTCCTTTCTATTTAGATTTGGAAGCATTAATGTGGTATTGTTGATAATTTTTAAATTTATTAAATTGAATTCTAATGTAATTCAAATGTACTTATATATGTACTAGAAGTTGGCACAAACTATATGTGTAATTTTTATTAAATTTATTTAATTAAATAAAATTATAAAAAAATTAGTAAAGTGACTCCAATTGGAAATAATAATAGATAAGAGTATATAAGTAAATAATAATTAATTAATGAGTATTTGAAAGAGAACAAAAAAAGTTATAAAAATAATGGGTAATTAAAAGGTATATATTTCTAGAAAATAAAATATAAATGAGTGAAATTACTTAATTATGTGATTGTTATAAATAAATTGTTTTTCAATACCATTTAAAATGTCTATAAGAAGTTCAAGGATATTATGGGGAAAAGAAAAAAGATTTCATCAAAATTAAGTTCATAAATTTTAAAGATTCACCTACCTTAGTGCTTGTTTTATAATAGTACTAACGAATAACTCGTTAACAAAATTAAATATACACGCATTTAATTTTTATTTTCAGTATCATCATTAAGACTAAATTGTCCATCAGAATGTCAAGTGATTCAAAAATTGGGCAGAAATTTGAGGAAAAATTTAATTTGTAAAAGATTTTAGCCGTTGAGGAATAAAAAGCAATCTCAACTTTCGAATTTTAGTACGTAAGACATTTTTGAATTGTGTTGTATTTTATTATATAGATAGACTAGTAATAATTTATGCGTACATCATTCTGAACAAAATTAGTATTAAACCAAAAATAAGTATTTTTTTCATAATACTAGTAATGGCTATTTTGATAATATATAATGTTTTACAATTTTGACTCGTGTGATATACGGAATTATATAATATATTTATGGTAGAATATAATTTTTAAATATATTACTAAATATTTTAGTAAGGTTGCATAATTTCATAAAATAGTTATTGAGTTATTTTTATATTTATATTTTTATTTGCGTCAATGTTAATGAGCTGGTAGAATTAATCAAAGTTGAGTTTTCATATGAATACTAAAACTTTATATTTTACCAAATCTCAAATTGGTCCAATCCTAAAATTTGGCCGAATCTTAAAATTTAAGTCGAACTTCCATAATTCCATTTTTTATTTGCATTTGCTAATTTAATTCCTAATATATTTGAAATATATAAATTTCACAATTATTGGTCCATTTGGAAATGAAATTTTTAAGAGTTCTGGTAATTTTTCGCAAAAGTAATTAGGTGTAATTTTTTGTGTTCATCAACTTTTAGGAACTATTAATAATTTTTGGTTGTTTGACAAAAAGTTTGAGAAATTTCCAAAAATTTTAGAAGCTTTTAGGAACTTTTAGTTGTTTGGTTAAAAAAAAAGTTAGAGAAATTTTAGGAAATTTTAGCAACTCCTGAGTCTTCTTTTTTAGAAGATTTAAAATTCTTCTTTTAATTCCTTTTCCAACCCCAATTAATTGTTTAGTAATTTCACAATTACAATGAACTAGTAGGCATGTTCTATTTAAAAAACTCATGAGTTTACTTTATATTGATGAAATCACATGTCATAATAATAGTGGTTTTATAGATGAAAGAAAAAAAATAAAGTTGTGATATTTAGTATTGTCAAATAAAAGGAAGTAAAATTTTATAAATGAGAAGAAAAAGCATAAAAAATGAGAAAATAATATTTAATTCAAAGATTTGTAAAAAAAAAAAAAAATAGAATGGTAAATATGGAAAGTGCAACACAAGATTTAGTGATAATTTTTTGATTGTTTTATAAAATAACTTTAATTAAAAATTTTATTATTAATTATACAACGTGATTTATAAAAAGAAATGGTCAACCTAACCAATTTAAATTAAAGACTCTAACTGTTGAAGAATAAAAGCAATCTTAGCTTTTGAATTTTAGTATGTAAGACATTTTTGAATTGTATTGTGTTTTATTACATAGATAGACTAATAATAATTCATGCCTACGTCACTCTAAAAAAATTAGTATTAAGTCAAAGCTAGTATTAAGCTTTTTATCTAGTTAAAATTTTAGACAAAAAATTCAAATCGAAAAAATTATAATAATTCAAAAGTTTTATTTTTTTTTTCTAAGATTTTAGATCTTAACAGCTATTGTATATGTTTTTGTCTCTCTTTCTCTCTTCAATTAATTTTTGATAAGTACTATGAAAAAAATATAAATTATGGTACTTTAATTTTAAAATTTCAATTTCCTAGAAACTATAATGGGCAGAATTTAAAATGACAATTTTGATTTGTATATGATCTGTACTATTGAAATATGATTAAATTTAAAATACTTAAGTCATTTTGTGAAATAGATAATAATGTGGTTAACTAAAATATAAATTAAGCGAGAAGTTAAAAATATAAACATGATCTCAATCATTGAATGAAAGAAAAAATAATTGTCACTTGTTGGATCTTAGTTTGTGAGATGAATATTTTAAAAAATCATTCTATTTTATGTAAATATATGATATATATATCTATATCTATACTATAATACTAAAACAATATATTTTTTCTCTCATTTTCTCATTCACTCCAATCCTAGGTGGCATACCTTGTTGATCACCATTTTACTTTTCCTTTTTTTTTTATAGATTTTTGAATTGTTTTTTAATTTTTTTCATTCCCCCTTGTTCTTTTCTCTTTTCTCACTCACAAAACTATTATTTTTTTATCCCACATCGACGAAACATTACAATTTTACTTTTTCTTTTGCTTATAAAAGTACTAGAGTTGTGGCATGTAGTTTTAATAAATGCAAAAAAACTCATGGATTTAAAAAGGAGACCCACTTTATTGGGTTTTCGAGAAGGGACCCATTTTTATGAGTTCTTAAATGGAACTTATTTATTAATTCATTATAGTTGTAAAATTTACTAAAAATTAATTTGGTTAAAAAATATTTAAAAATTATAAATATTAATCAAATTAGAAAAAACATAACTTTTTTTTAAGAATAATTCTTTTTATAGATTAAATTTAAAAACACAAAAAAAAAAATGCTAAATTTGAAAACACAAAAAAATTTTGAAATATTATCTAAGATAGGGAATAATTTTTTTGTTTAGAAAATTTTAATTTTAAATTGAAATTGGTCATGTCACAATTTTAACCGAATAAGAATACTTAATATTTGAGTTATTTTTTTAAATCTATATTGTCTATTTACTATAATACTAAAACAATGTATTTTTTCTATTTTCTTTTCCTTCACTTCAATTCTACGTGGCATATGTTATTCTATTTTTCTATTTTTTTAATAAATTTTTGAATTACTTTTTGAATTCATTTATTCCTTTTTCTTCTCTTTTCTTTTCTCATTCACAAAATCTTTATTTATTTATCCCACATCGCCAAAATACTACAATTTTACTTTTTTTTTCTTAATAAAAACACTAAAATTGTGGCATATAATTTAATAAATATAAAAAATCTCGTAGGTTTTAAAAGGATCCACTTGATTGGATTTTGAAAAAGAGCTCACTTCCTTATAAATTCATATAAATGAACTTATGAGTTTAAAAAGGTGATTCACTTGCTTATAAATTTAATATAGTTGTAAAATTATATATTTCAAATAAATTAATAATTAAATTGAGAACACAAATAAAAATTGAAATAATTTGTTTAAACACGCAACAAAATACAAAAAAATGTATATCTGAAATTTGTTACATCTTAAATTAAAAAAAATTGAATAAATTTTGAAATTTTATTTAAGCCCGTGAATAATTTATTTTTAAATTAGTCATAGATAATTTTTAACTGATTAATATGATTAAGACTAATAGTATTTATGACTTTACAAAATGAGTCAAGAATTAAAAAATAAAAATATATATTAAAACTAACAACAGTTTAAAACAAAAAGAAGATCTGATCAATTAGGTAAATTTATGATTTAACATATATTCTAGAGCAAATTTTATTTTTTAGGATTAGATCAAATTGAATCAAAATTTAGTTAAAAAAATAACTCTAACTATTTTATGAAATTATACAATTTTATTAAAATATTTGTAATGTATCTAAAAATTATATTTTATCCATAAAAATTATTATACAATTCCGTGCATCGCACGGATCAATACTAGTATATATATATATATAACCAAGGGCTCACCATCTACTTTCAACTATCCATAAAGCAAATATATTATCAACATAGGCGTTACTAATCTTACAGGGTACCATGGGAAAGGCTACATTCGTCTTAACTTTGCTAATGGTTCTTGCAATAACCATTCAGTCTGACGAAGGTTGCTCTCCTCCTTTTGACTTGTTTCTACTGTTATTATTCCGTCTACATAATATTTATTTGAATTTGGGAGATTGACATCGTTTTCAAATGTAATTTTCAAACAACATTATTCAGATCATTGAAATAAAATTCAATGATCTATATCTTTTTAGATTAAAAAATATAACACATATGAGTCATTGAATTAAAATTCAACGGTCCAAACAACGCCATTCGACAACTAATATCGATTTTGATGTCAACCTCCTCTCTTTTTATTTATTGAGGTAATTGAGCATGACGTATGCAGTGATTTCGATAATTGACGTTAATTTATTGGGTATATCTCAGGAGGAGATGTAATTGGAGATCGGCTACCTCACTGCAAAAAAGATAAGGACTGTCAACCACTTTGCGGAGGTTGCGCTGTTTGTGTGTGCGGCAATGGAATTTGTGTGCACGGGTGTCCCCCGCCCCCTACGAAGCCTCGGACTCACTCATTCGTCAGCCAGCAGAAAAATTAATGGATTAATTAAGCTAATAATTTAGAATAAGAATGTGCCTGATTCTATATGCTTTGATGTCCGAGCTAAAGTGCACTTGTTCTAATTAAAATTAATATTTTGAAATAAATATCATATTTGGCATTCTCTTGTCCATGTTTTTTCTCATGTGTTTTTGCTTCAATTTCCTTTTTTTTTTTGTTCTATAAGTTACATGTTTTATACTAGCAATGAGCTCCTGTTATGTAACGCAAAATATATTAATATTATAAATTAATTTAATATTAATTCAATTTGAAATACAAAATTGTGTAAATAAATTAAATTAATATATAACAACAAACACGCGTGGCAACCATTAGATTGACTAATGAGATGGTCGCCTAGTGCCCCACCAAAAGATAAGGTCCGTAAATTTGTAAAAATTTTATTAATAACTTTTGAATTTTCTAGTTTAACTCTATCTATTTATGTCATAATTATCATTAATTATTAATTTTTAATTTTGTTTAAAATTATCTATACATGTTATAATTATTTCATTTAATCCATTAATTATTATTTTTTAATTTTATTAAAAATTCTACATCATGAACTTAAGAAAAATTTTTAGACTTTTTACTTTAACTCTATCTATTTATGAAATAATTATCTCATGAATTAATTTTACTATCTTTTAATTTTATTTAAAATTCTATCAGAAACTTTTGAACTCTCTACTCTAATTATATCATAATTCCATTTTTTATTTGCATTTGCTAATTTAATTCCTAATACATTTGAAATATATAAATTTCACAATTATAGGTCCATTTGGAAATGAATTTTAAGAGTTCTGGTAATTTTTCGCAAAAGTAATTAGGTGCAATTTTTTATGTGTCCACCAACTTTTAGGAACTTTTAATAAGTTTGGTTGATTGATAAAAAGTTTGAGAAATTTTCAAAAATTTTAGAAACTTTTAGTTGTTTGGTTAAAAAAAATTAGAGAAATTTTTACAAATTTTTAACAACTTATGAGTCTTCTTTTTTTAGAAGATTTAAAATTCTTCTTTCAAATCCTTTTCCAACCCCAATTGATTGTTTAGTAATTTCACAATTACAATGAACTATAGGCATGTTCTATTTAAAGAACTCATGAGTTATTTTATATTGAGGAAAATCACATGTCATGATAATAGTGGTTTTATAGATAAAGAAAAAGTAAAGTTGTGACCATTTATTATTTTCAGATAAAAGGAAGTAAAAATTTTGTAAATGAGAACAAAAAGCATAAGAAAATGAGACAATAGTATTTAATTCAAAGATTTGTAAAATAGAAAAAATAAAATGGTAATATGGAAAGTGCAACACAAGATTAGTGATAATTTTTTGATGTTTTATAAAAATAACTCAATTAAAAATTTTATTATTAATTATACAATGTGATTTATAAAAAGAAAACAGTCTATGCCTAAAGGCACAAAAATATGAAAATTTTACAATTACATTAAATTTGTAAGTAAGTAGGCCCCTTGTAAGAACCTATGAGTTCATTACATCTATTAAAATTATGTATCACACCTATTGTGGTCTTATAAATGCAAAAGAAAAGTGGAAAATTGTAGTCGTCCAATAAAATGAGACAAAAAAAATAAATTTTATGAATTAAAGAGAGAATAAGAGGAAATGAAGGAGGAGAGTGCACGTAAAATTAGAATGAAGAGAACAGGAGAGAGAAAATTTTATATTAAATTTAAAATTAGAATTTAGAAAAAAATTACTACGAAGACTAATATTATTCAAAAATTTTATAAAACAGAAAAGTATAATAGTGAATATAGAAAGCGCCACGTAGAAGTAAAATATTTTTATTAATTTTACTTTGTACTTTATAAAATAAAAAATATAGTCAATTTGACCAATTTGAACTTAAAATTAGAATTGAGACAAATAACTACTCCCAAGCCTAATTAATATTTAGGAATTTTTTGTATTTTTTAAATTTTAAAAATAATTATTATTACGAGAGAATTAACCTAATTATTTTTAAGTGTTTTTATTTGTATTTTTCAATATAATTTTTAATGTATTTGAAACATGTAAATTTTACATTGTATTGCATTTATAATCAAGTTGATCCTTTTTAGGGACCTATGAGTTCATTAACATCGATTAAATCATGACTGGTTTTATGCATGTAAAAGAAAAAGTAAAATTATAATCATTTACCATCGTGAAACTAATAAAGAAAACAAACTTTGGAGAAAAAAAGAAATAATGACTATTAAACAAATTTAATAGTTAAAATATATTACATAAATAAAGTTTAGAAAAAGTTTAAAAAAATTAATGTAAAAGTGACACGTAATGAAATTTGATTGGAGAAAGTTGAAAATTTTTAGAGTTTTTTCGTACCTTTTTGAAAAATTTTAGAACTCTAAACAGAGCTTATCTGTATTTAATTTTGGTCTTATCTTCATTCTCCCTCCCCATTAATATGATTAATATAGAAAGCACCTCATAGAGTTAAAAATATTATTATTAATCTTACATTGTACTTTATAAAATAAAATAAATAGCCAATGAATTTAAATATAATAAGGAAGCTCGAGAATTAAACAAATTTGGACATCACTAAATTATCATATCTAATAAGGAAGCTTAGAAATTCAAATTTATTGTATTCAAATTCAAATTTGTTTAATTTTTGAGCTTTCTTATTTAGATGTCATTGAATTATCATATCTAATTTAGTAAATGAAAATAAATAGAGGGAAGCTCAATAAGGAAGCTCAAGTTTGAATTTTTAAGCTTCCTTGTTTATCGACTGTATTTATTTATAAGGAAGCTCAATTTGAATATCACTAAATTATAATATCAAGGTGGTATTGTATATCATCATTTTGGAATAAAAATTAAGTCTGAACTTAATTTTTTTATGTTATTCAAACGAAATTATACATACACAAGAGAGAGAAAGAAATATTATTGTCAAATAATCATCACAACTAGTCCCCTATTAAAAGTATTTTGCAATAAAAGTAAATCAGTTATCTAATTTATTATTAGATATGATATTTTAGTAATATGCAAATTGAGCTTCCTTATTAAACTTCCTTATAAATAAATATAGTCAACTAAATAAGGAAGCTTAATAATTTTTTTCCAAAATGACTAATTCTTGAGTTTCTTTATAAAATAAAATAAATATAGTCACTGAAAATGTCAAGTCCCGAATTTTTCCACAAACCGGGGGGCATGAACAAACAATCACAATCATCAAAACCATCAATCCATAATAGTTAGAGCCAATCATATTTAATAACAATGAACTAATAATTTCCAACTTAAAGAAATTTCAAACAAATAAATCCATCTCTAGCCTCTCAAACCGAGACATATACCACAAAAATCCAGTAAAGAAATAAACTAAAAACAAATACACATTTCTCTTCCTAAAATAAAATTAACGAATTATTAAAAATCTCTACTTTGCCTAAGCGATCACATCACGACCATTGTTGTAATAACCCAGATTTTTCTTATTTAATTTGGATATTTTTATTTGATAAATTTAGTTTGCTAATTAAATTTAATGATTTGAAATTTTTGTTATTTTTAATTATATTTAAAAAGATAACTTTTTTGGTTATATGTGAAAGATTTCTTTTTTAAATTTTAGGGAAAATGGTGTAATTTTCCTAAACCTATGGGGAGTAGGAAATTAATTAGTTGGTTAGGGTTAAAATTCTGCTTTCATAAATATATAAAGCTGTAATTATTTTGATAAAAAAAAACCCTAGAAACGATAGAGAGAGAGAGAGAGAGAGAAAAATAGACCAAGGGAGGAAGGAAAGAAGAAATGGCGACAGTGTTGCTTCTTGCCAGAACCGGATTGATTTCTTTCAATTTTTCGAATCCAACCCAGGTAAGGGGCGGTCCCTCTAAATCTATATGTTAATGCGTATTTGGTTTTTTTTTATTTTCCGGTAGATTCGCTCGGTCAAATCTCCCAAGTCATGAATTTGCTCTGCGTGAAACGAGATTATAAATTTTGCAGGGTTGTTTTATTCACTGGGTACTCATCATGAAGTGTTAACAGGAAAACGTAGGACCACGTGCAAGTTAATTGTTTGCTGGAAAAAAAATCACTTTATATATATGTAATATATGTTTATAGATGACATGTATGCATGTTGATTGGACATCAATTGATACATATTTATACATTCAAATTACACTTGCACACATCATAAAAACATAAAATCTATGTTTTGTGCAGATTTCATCTCCATATCTCCAAAGTGGATTGTGTGTTGATTTCCATCACAAGAACAAGAAATTAAGCTACATTGAGGATGTTGAGAAGAAAGCATGCTGCACAACACATCAAAGGATTGAAGCTATTTCAGAAGAAGAAAATTCAGTTGAAATCAGTGCAAAGAAATCAGAATCACTATTCTGGAAATTTCTGCAGCAGGGGATCGTATTCGAATATGGGTTTACTGTATTCGAATATGAGCTTCTTCACAGCAACGAATTCCATGTGACCCCAACTTCCCCACGTGATGTAATCTGCAATCCAGGGAGGGCAAATCAGGAAAAGATATAGGAGAGAGAAGCCATCATGAGGGAACATTCGGTTAGAGGAGAGAAAAGATATAGGAGAGAGAAGGAAAAGGGAGAGACCCACGCGACAAGAGAGCATTTGCTGGGAAGAAATTCAGATTTGAGGAGAGAGTTTTGAGAGTTTTTCATTGAGAGTTCAGAGTTTATATTGGAATTTTAATTCAGCATTGGAGTTTTGGAGATTTACACATTGAATTCATTCCAATTTCTGTAATCAGATTTTGAAGTCTAAATCCATTTAACTTTCAATTTCAGATTGCAATGTCTTCCAATCAGATTTCCATTTCTGTTTTTCTTCTTTTCAACATGCTCGGCTAAGTTTTCTTGAGCCAAGGCAAGGGTAATGCCCTTCCAATGAATCTCAAGTGGCCGAACTTCATGAATTTACCTTGAGTTTTTATGGTTATCAAATCAATTTGCAGCTGGGTGTCTTAGAACTCATTGATTCAAGACCCGATTAATCCAACTTTGTATATCCTATTGATGAGTTCATAGGTGTTGCTTAACTTAGAACTCTCATGACATTGTTGTATGTGGGTTGCTAGAATTAGAACTCCTATTGTCCTTAAAATAGGTTATGCACATTGAGTGTTTAATCCATGGTTTGTTTCAATTGAAATTAATTTTCTCAAAAATCAGTACAAATTGATTTGGTAATTTATAAGCTCTTGGCACTTGAAATTCATTTGGATTGGTATTAAACTTGCCTTGCTCAACCTTTTTATCATTTAATCTTTTAGTTTAAATTCACTTTGCTTTTGGAAAGTTAGTTCAAAATCATCAACCAACCAAATCAGATTTTAATTTTCTATTTTACATTTTTCTGTGAGTAGTGTTTTGCCAAATTAATCTCCATTAGAGTCATTCACTTCATTGCTCCCTAGATCCCTGTGGAAATGACCTGGGACTTACCAGTTATTTTGTGCTTCAACCACACCTTGCACTTGGGGGAAAACTTGTCTTGACTTACCTCACTTAACATTTTCTTTAACTTTGAATTTATAATCTGAATTTTCATTTGAGCTTTTATCTTGAAGTGAGGTAATTAAACAAGAACAAGCACAAATTTATGGCGCCGTTGCCGGGGATCTTTGAGAAGCAATGGTGTTTTGAGCCTTTGGAGCATTGACTGGCAGTACATCTCACCATCATCTTCAACAACAGAGCTGCTTAACTTGTTGAGTAACTTTGTTTCATCTCTATTTCTATTTCTTTTATAGTTTTAGTTGTTAGTTTAGTTTTAGAACTGCTTGCATCTGAATCCTGAAATTCTGATTCGAATCTATTTCATCTGATATTCGAATACGGCTGCATTTCTTTGCTGAGAGCTGTAGTTGCAATTCTCTGTGAATCAGTAGATGAAATTGTGAAGTTAGGAGTTTAGATTGGTTTTGTGTCAGTCTGAATTTCTGTTTATGCTTTTAAGGTCTGGTAAACTTGTTGGAAACAGATCTGAATTGCATTCTCCATCTTCTCTTGCTGAATTGATTGAATTTGCTGCACTACATTCCCAATCTGAATTTTCTGTTGCACATATGGATCCACCACCTGTTCTGCCGGAAGGAAGTGTTCAAGGAGAGAATGATCAAATGGATCAAAACATCCTTAGACCTCTCCGGAATATCTTTATCCAGCTAGACAAACCACTCCATCTTGCATTGTTCTTCCAAATGGACATCAGAATTTTTATCTTAAACCTGGAACAATTCAGCTGTTACCAACTTTTCATGGCATGGACTCAGAAAATCCTTATATGCATATGAAAGAATTTGAAGATGTTTGTGGAACTTGCATGGATAGGAATGTTAATGAGGACATGGTTAGGCTTAAATTATTTCCATTTTCATTGAAAGACAAGGCAAAAATGTGGTTGAATTCACTTGAGCCTAGATCAATAGGTACTTGGAGAGACATGCAAACAAAATTTTTGAAGAAGTATTTTCCTGCAAATAGAACTGTGATTCTTCAACAGCAATGAATTTTGTGTGTAAATCCAATGAAACATTTGCTCAAGCATGGGAAAGATTCAAGGAATTATTGCAAGCATGTCCACATCATGGTTTTGAATCTTGGAGAATTGTTAATTTTTTCCATAATGCATTAACTCCAAATCTGAAAATGTTGGTTGCCACCATGTGTAATGGTGAATTCTATGACAAAACTGCTGAAGAGGCTTTACATTTCTTTGATGCTTTAGCTGAAAACACTAAACAGTGGGAGGTAGTCTCCCCATTTTGTTCTGAATTTTCTGACAGATCAAATGATAGAGGAAAGCTCCATCTCAATGAGGCAGATGATGTTGGAGCTAGGCTGGCTGCATTGTCAAGAAAGATTGAATTGATGGAGCAAAAGAAGCAAACATTGAAGGAGAGTGAAGTTAAGTGTGATGTGTGAAACCGCAGACCACAGGACTGATGATTGCCCAACACTTCCAGCCTTTAAGGAAGTTCTCTATGGTCAAGCAAATCCCACACAAGCTGCAAGACCCTTCAATCAAAATCAGGGATGAACACATATTCGCAAGGCCATAGTCCATATTCGAATAGCTACAACCCTGGCTACAGAAATCATCCAAACCTTTCTTGGAAAGCAGAAGCACAGAACCAACAATACCAACCTCAACAAAATGTGCAACCCCAACCATTTCCTCTCAGCCTTTTCAACCTCAGCAGAATTCAAATTTTTATCAGCCACCTCACAAAAGATCTTTGGAAGACACCTTGCAACAATTTATGCAAGGGCAGATTGGAACCAACAATCAGAATTCCAAGTTTCAAGAGCAGACAAACAGGGCCATGGAAGACATCCGAAGTCAATTGTCAAAGCTAACTCAAGCTTTAACTATCAGAGAATCAGGAAAGCTTCCATCTCAGCCAAGACCAAATCCTACAAGCCAAGTTCATTTCAGTGAATCATCTTCATCTGCTGCAAATGAAAATCTGGAGCATGTACAAGCTGTTTCAACATTGAGAAGTGGTAAGCAAATTGTCAAGCCAGATTACAAACCACCTGCTGAAGAAATTGAGGAAGAAAATGAGCAAGAAATCATGAAAAATGAAGAAGATGCAGCTGAAACAGAAATTGGACAGCAAAACAGAAAGTGAACAAAACAGAAATTTAGCACTTCTGAGAAAGAAGTCATGTTTCAGAATGAAGAGCAAGAATTGAAGCAAAATGAAAGACTAATTGGGGACAACAAGTTGGACAGACAATTTGAGGAAAAGCAGAATCTGAATCAAGAAAATCAGGAAATTCTGATGCAGCCAGAGGGATATTCGAATACCAGCAAGCAACATTCGAATAGCAGTAAGCAGCAAATCAGAATCCAGAGAACAAGCAGGTAAATTCTGAAAATAAAGAGGAAATTTCTGACAATAAGAAAAAAATTTCTGAGAGAAAATCAGTTTGAAAAGAGTGAGAAAGATTTTGAAAATAAAGAAATTTTGAATGAAACCAATTTGGACAAATCTGAATTTTTTCCAAAACTTCCATTTCCACAAAGATTGAACAAAGCCAAGAAAGAGAATTTGAATTCTGACATCTATGAATTGTTCAAACAAGTCAGAATCAATATTCCCTTACTTGATGCAATTAAACAAAATCCATCATATGGAAAATTTTTGAAAGATTTGTGCACTGTCAAGAGGAAAATGAATGTGAAAGAAAGAGCATTTTTGACTGAACAAGTGAGCTCCATTTTGCAATTTAAAACTCCTCCCAAATATAAAGATCCAGGTTGCCCCACCATAGCCTGCTTAATTGGGAATCAAAGGGTAGATCAAGCTTTGCTAGATTTAGGTGCAAGTGTCAACCTCTTACCATTCACTGTTTACAAACAGCTGGGGTTGGGAGAACTTAGACCTACAAGGGTGACATTACAACTTGCTGATAGGTCAGTTAAAGTCCCTAGGGGTGTGGTTGAGGATGTCTTGATTCAAGTGGATCATTTTTACTTTCCAGTGGACTTCATAGTGCTAGATACTCAGCCTATTCAAGGAAACCAACCAGCTGTACCTGTTATCCTAGGAAGACCATTTTTGGCCACCTCAAATGCCTTGATCAATTGTAGAACTGGAGTTATCAAGCTCTCCTTTGGAAACATGACAATTGAGAAAAACATCTTTAAGGTGACCAAGCAGCCGAGTGATTATGAGGAGGTAGAGGAAGTTGATTGGATTCAAACAACCACTCAAGATCACTTTGATAGAGAGTATTTTGATGACCCTTTGGAGAAAGCTTTAGTGAATAATGAGCAAGTAGATTTCCTAGCTGATTTTGACTTGGAGAATTGTGAGGGAGGAGAATTTGAGGAAATGAAAAATTCAGTGCTGATGATGAATCAGTGGAGACCAACTGTTGAGTCTTTAGAGCTGCCCATAGCCAAGCCTTTGTCATTTTTGGACCAGCCACCAAAACCTGAGAGAAAACCTTTGCCAAGTGACTTGAAATATGTATTTTTAGGTGAGGGAGAGTCCTATCCAGCTGTCATTTCATCTCAGCTGAGTTTGGACCAAGAAAATAGACTTGTGGAAGTCTTGAGGAAGCATAGAGGAGCTTTGGGCTGGACCATAGCAGACCTGCAAGGAATCAGTCCATTGATTTGCACCCATAGGATATTTTTGGAGGAGGAGGCCAAGCCTATTAGGCAAATGCAAAGGAGACTCAATCCCAACATGAAAGAGGTTGTTAGAGGGGAGGTAATCAAGCTTTTGGATGCTGGAATTATCTACCCCATCTCAGATTCTAAGTGGGTGAGTCCAACTCAGGTAGTGCCTAAGAAATCTGGAGTGACTGTGATTAAGAATGAAAAAGAGGAATTAGTTCCAATGCGCATCCAAACAGGATGGCGCATGTGCATAGATTATAGAAAGTTGAATGCAGTCACAAGGAAAGATCATTTCCCTCTTCCATTCCTAGATCAGGTATTGGAAAGAGTGGCAGGGCATGCATTTTACTGTTTCTTGGATGGTTACTCTGGGTATAATCAGATTGAGATTGCATTGGAGGATCAGGAAAAGACCACATTCACTTGCCCATTTGGCACATTTGCATATAGGCGTATGCCTTTTGGTCTTTGCAATGCTCCTGCAACATTTCAGAGATGTATGATGAGTCTGTTTAGTGATTTTGTAGAGAGATTCCTTGAAGTTTTTATGGATGACTTTTCAGTATATGGCAGTGACTTTGATACATGTTTGGGAAACTTAGAGAAGGTTTTGATTAGATGTGAGGAGAAAAACTTGGTTTTGAATTGAGAAAAATGCCACTTTATGGTAACTCATGGAATTGTCCTTGGCCACATAGTGTCTTCTAGGGGGATAGAAGTAGACAAAGCTAAAGTGGAAATTATTCAAAAACTTCCTACCCCTAGATGTGTTAAGGATATCAGATCATTCCTTGGTCATGCTGGGTTTTATAGAAGGTTTATTGCATCATTCAGTGCCATTGCTAGACCTTTGTGCAACCTTCTATCCCAGGATGTTCCCTTTGATTGGACACCAGAGTGTCAGGCCTCATTTGATAGACTTAAGAGTTTGCTCACCTCAGCTCCCATTATGCAGCCACCAGACTGGACTTTACCATTTGAGATCATGTGTGATGCTAGTGATTGTGCCATTGGTGCAGTGCTAGGACAGAGGAGGGATAGGAAACCACATGTGTTGTACTATGCTAGCAAAACCCTTAGTGAAGCACAAAGGAATTACACTACTACTGAGAAGGAGTTGCTAGCAGTAGTATATGCCTTGGACAAGTTCAGATCATACCTGGTAGGTTCTCATGTCATAGTATACACTGACCATGCTGCTTTGAAGTATCTCTTGACCAAACCTGATGCTAAGCCTAGACTTATTAGATGGATTCTTCTGCTTCAAGAATTTGATTTAGAAATCAAGGACAAAAAGGGAGTTGAAAATGTAGTTGCTGATCACCTTTCTAGACTCCCACATCAAGATTTAGCATCCTTTGATTCTCCCATCAATGAGACATTCCCTGATGAGCAGTTGTTCCACATAGACTCTTCTGAGGTACCTTGGTTTGCAGATATAGCCAACTACCTAGCTTCAGGTATTGTGCCTTCTCACTGGACCATGTTGGATAGAAGAAAGTTCTTTAGGAATGTGAGACACTTTTTCTGGGATGACCCTTATTTGTTTAAGTATTGCTCAGATCAAGTCATAAGGAGATGCATACCCGAGAGTGAAGTACAGAGTGTCATTAGTTTTTGTCATACTCTTGCATGTGGAGGTCATTTTTCAGCTAGGAAGACAGTGGCAAAGATTTTACAGAGTGGATTGTTTTGGCCTACCATGTTTAGGGATGTGCATGCCTTTTGTGTTGCTTGTGATAGGTGTCAAAGGCTTGGTAAGATCACTAGGAGAAACATGATGCCACTTCACCCCATTTATGTGCTTGATATCTTTGATTGTTGGGGTATGGATTTTATGGGACCATTTGTGAATTCATTTGGCAATGAGTATATCTTAGTGGCAGTGGATTATGTTTCAAAGTGGATAGAAGCTATACCAACTAAGACCAATGACCATAAGGTAGTGATAAAATTTTTGAAGGAAAATGTGTTTTCAAGATTTGGAATGCCAAAGGCCATGATAAGTGATAGGGGAACACATTTTTGCAATAGACATGTTGGTCTTTTGATGAGGAAGTATGGGGTTGTGCATAAGGTTGGAACATCATATCATCCCCAAACAAGTGGACAAGCCGAGTTGGCCAATAGAGAGATCAAGAGAATCATTGAAAAAACAGTGAATCCCACAAGGAAAGATTGGTCTTTGAAATTGGTTGATGCACTTTGGGCTTATAGGACTGCCTACAAGACTATCCTAGGCATGTCTCCTTATAGGTTAGTGTATGGAAAAGCTTGTCATCTTCCTGTGGAACTTGAACACAAGGCCTTTTGGGCAGTGAGACATTTTAATGAGAGCATCACTGAATCTGGTTTTCAAAGAAAATTGCAACTAAATGAGCTTGAGGAGATTAGAAATGATGCATATGAGAATGCTAAGATCACCAAGGATAGAGTGAAGAAATGGCATGATACACATATCCTCAAAAGAGAGTTGTTTGTGGGTCAAAAGGTCTTGTTGTATGACTCAAGGTTACACTTGTTTCCCGGGAAATTGAAGTCCAGATGGAGTGGTCCATATGTGATTCAGAATATCACTGAGTTTGGGGCTGTTGACATTCAAAATCCAACCTCCAAAAATGTTTTTAGAGTGAATGGACAGAGATTGAAAGAGTATCATGAGAATTTTGTTGCTGAAGTGGAGAGTTGGGATCTTGAAGATCCCCCAAATTCTGTTTGAATGGAGGAAGAATTCTGATTTTGTATCATAGTAGTGTAGGTTCTGTTATGTTTTTGAATTTCTGTTTTCTTTGGTTTTTGTAATTTTCTTTCTTTCATCTAAAAAAAAAAAAAAAATTTCAGTTTGCAAGTTTTAACACATTGGTTTCAGCAAGTTTCATGAAAAATTGAGAATTTCTGCTTTATGTTTTACTGATATTTGAATTTTCAAAGGTTGAAACTGACATGTGCTATTTGAGGTAGCAACATCATTTGTGGTGGACCTACTTGAGAGTCAAATGGAATAAATACATTTGCTTGATTTGTTTTGGGAGTATAATGCATTAACCAAATTGGGTAGCACATGTTTTTCAAAGTGTTTCAGAATGCAGCTAAAGAATTTCAATTGAGCAAGCTTCATTAAGGATCAAGTCACATCAGCAGGTGCAACAAAAACTGATCAAATCTGGTACTGCTATTAAGTCCAAATCAGATGAGAAACTCATTTCATTCGAATAGCTGAACAGTCATTTGAATAGGCCATCTTAGCACAAAATCTCATCTGTGAACAGCAACTCATCTTGCATACTTACTGATTTCTTGCATCTTGGTTGTTTGTGATACTTGGCAGAACCTCACTGATTCTTAATTACACTCAACCCATTTTGTATTGTTTTGGTTCTACTGAGTTGCATTTTCTTTGAGAATATTGCATTGAACAAGTTGGGGGGAGCAATTGTTTTGGTAATACCTTGGAGTTTCAGCTGGTCTACATCACTCAAACATGTTAACCTTAAACTCAGCAGGTACCCTTTTTCCCTTTGCACTTTATTCCAAATTGATTGACTTGTTTGTGCATTGAGGACAATGTTTGTTTTAGTTGGGGGGGGACACAATCTGAGTTTGTGAATGTGAATAATTTTGCTGAAATTTGCTGAATTGGGTGATTGGATATGATCAGAATGTTTTGAATATGATTTGGAATTGCTTGAATTGAATTAAGATCATGCTTATGTCAGTTTGAGTTTGCATATGTTGAAAATTTGAAAAAAAAAAAAAATTTTTTGAAACTTTGGAAAAATTGCAAAACTTCTTCTTGAATTAGTTGTTCTTTTGAAATAATTTTCGAATCTTAGCTGTTGGCAAAACTTAATTTGAGTATTCTTAAGAAATGGAGAAGAATTTCTGGTTTTCTGGACACTGGAATTGCAAAGTGCTGATAACCCGTATTCGAATATGGGTCTGGGTATTCGAATATGATGTCAGTTTTAAATCCTGTATATACCCGTAAGTGGCCCCATTTAAGGTCCTGTTCTATTCGAATACGAGCCCTGGTGCCCACAACCCTGAAACCTTCACCATTCCACATCTTCTTCCAGCCTTTTACTTTCAGATTATCTGAGTGAGATTTTGAGTTGACATTGAAGGGAAGATTCAGATACAGAGCTGCGATTGAAGAAGCTAGGGTTTACAGCTTTGGAGAATTTCTGATAAAGGGTGAAAAATCAAGTGAAGCAAAATGCCACCAAAGAGGATGAAGAAGATGGCTTACAAAGGAAAGGCTAAGAGAAGGAGCATGAGGATTTTGAGCCAACATGGTAAGGGTTCTTCACTTGTTGTTCAGGAACCCATAACTTATGAACTGTCATCCTCTAAATCAGACCGTAGGTCTTCCTCTAGAACAGAATCATTCCATTCTGTAGGCAATGAGAGTTTGAGTGAGAGACATGAAACTCATGTCTCTAATGTTGAAAAGGAAAACTCTGTTGGAGTTCCTGAGAATGTGCCGATTGAGGAACACACCTCTGCTCCTGAGGATGAGGTCCACACCTCTGAAAAGGTTCCTGAAGATGAACCTGAAGCACAACCTGGCCATGATCTGTTTGATGAGGGTTCTTTTGATAATTTGAGGTTTTCCAACAAAGCTTCAAAGCTGAAATTTGATGAGAACTACAGCAAGAGAGCTGTGTTGACTGAAAGAGGAATTAAATTGGAGGATTACAATGAACCACCCTATGAATTGTTAGAGTTATTTGAGCAAAGGGGCTGGGTACATTGGGTTACAACCAGTAGGAGGGCTGTGGTACCATATGTGAGGGAATTTTACTCAAATGCTGAACTGGGTATGATTCATGGGAGACCTGAGATAAACTCTAAGGTTAGAGGGAAGAGAATTAGTTTGAATCTTGAGAAGATTTCCTTCATAGGTCATTTGCCTGTTGAAAGAATACCCGAATCCACACCTAAACAAAAAGCAAAATGGGAGAAGCAATTGCATAAGGACAATTTGGCTAAGCTCTTCACAGCCAACCCTCGAGCTCAATGGACCACTTCTAGGATGTCCAAGTCAGGAATTACTCCCAAAAGTAATATCCTTCACATGCTGGTCTGTTCTTTATTTCTGCCCCATGCTTACAAGTCAACCATCACTCTTGAACAAGCCATGATTATGGGAAAGATGTTGTTAGGCATTCCCATGGATTTACCTTACCACATTTGGTTGGTTATTTCTCATGTGGTAGAGAAACCAGAATCCACTGCTGGGCTGCCTTTTGGAGGTTTAATTACAGAGATAATTGAGCACTTTTTGGGAATAGAAGAAGAGGCAGGAATGGCCATTGTGAAAGCTGCTCCTTTGATAGACAAAATATCCATGAATCGAAGTCAAGGACAATTGAAGAAGGCTACTCCACCTGCAGTTGAGAACAACCAGCAGCAGCCAGCAGAGGAGGAGACAACTGAAGCAGCCCCCATGAGCACAGAGGAGAAGTTGAAATTAATCCAGAAAAATCAAGAAGTGCTGATGAGGGAAGTGAGTGAGCTGAGACAGGGGCAGCAGAAGCTTATTCGAATGGTGGAAAGCATATTCGAATGGAGTCAAGAAGGGAGAAATGCTTAATTTCAGTACTTCAGCCATGATCCAGACTCTTTTGTCCTTGAAACCAGATTTTTGACAACAAATCTTCAGAATATTTCAAATATGTTTTGTCAACAATAGGATTTGGATTAATGTTCTTGCTGTTTGTTTCTTTTGATTAGGATTAAGTTGTTTTGTTTTACTTTTGCTACCTAGGACTTTGAACTTTCAACTTGGAATGAATGAAATTTCTGTTTTCTTGGAATTAGTAATGTCATTTGCATAATTTGGATTGAGCTGAGTTGAAGTATGAAATTTTAAGAGTTGTTGTGGTTGCCATGTGTTTTTAAGTTGAAAAGTGTGTGAATGAATTTAGTTTGAGGATTGTTGATCTAACATTTGTCTTGAAGAATGAATTTATGAATGAATAATGTGTTTTATGGATTTCCAGATATAGTGGAGACTTAAAACCTGAAGTGAGATATTTGAGCCTTAAACTTTGTCATGAGAGACTTCATTTACTCTAAGGGCTTTCCAAAAGCTCAAGCTTTTTGCACTTCAAATTACTTCAATAACTCCACTTATATTATTTTGCTTTGGGTGTTTGTGAAGTGATGGATGAATGGAACTAGACTTCTGATTCTTAACTTTTATGGTTGAATAGAATGAAATCATAGAAATGATATTAGGCCATTTTTCTTAACATTTGAGCTTGGAATGCCTTTCTTTGATGAACATCATCCTTGGAGCCAAGTTTGAGCTTTATTAGAGCATTCATACTTCTTTATTCTTACCACATCATACCTTTAACCATTATGAATGCTCTTTAGCCTTCCCTAACAGATTGGAATACACTGAAAATATTAAGGAAGAGAAATGAACAACACTTTAGGATTTTGAGGTGAGAAGAAAGAAAATGAATGGAATGAGGAAAAGAAAATGTTAAGGGAAATTGTTGATAAAAAGAAAATCAAAAAGGTGAAAACTATTTTACTTTTGAAAAACATTCACTTGAGGTCAATTGCAAAAAAAAAAAAAAAAAAAAAAAAAAAAAAAAAAAAAAAAGAGAAGAAGAATTGAAGAAGGGTGGAAGAAAGTTTATTTCAGTGTTCCAAATCAGTTTTTGAATTCCTTATCCTTCCCTTCTATTACCTTATTAAACCTCATGGCCCCATTACAACCCATTGCAAGTCCTAATTGATCTTTGAAAGAATTTTCATTCAATTGTGAAATTTAAGAATTAAGGAATCATGGTGAAAATTCTGAAATTATTTTGCTACATCATTCCTTCATGGAGTTATGCCAAGTCTAATTCTTTCTTGAATACATCATTTTTGACTTGTTGATGCCACCTTCTAGAATTTGATGAACATTTACTCTTAATAGGGGCATCTTGAGTGAAACCTTGTGTGCTCTATTTTCTTTGGAGTGAATTCCAAGGTGAGATTTGAAGTCAAAACTTGGGAATGAAATGGAATGCAAAGTTCAGGATTAAATGAAGTTCTAAAAGTTGTATGTTAAGATTGATAGAGTTAAAAGCTGCTATTCATTCACATTCATTTCACACATTTGGCAAGTTTCACATCTCTTATAAAATTTTAAATTTTAAACTTTGCTTATGAAAATTTTTGCTCATGGTGTTGACTAATTCCATATGAATAGCTGAAATATCATTCAAATTGAAATGAAATTAATGCTTTTGTATTTCTCCCCTATTTCTTCTATTTAGAAGCATTACTAGGGACTAGTAATGTTGTAGTTGGGGGGTGTGTGATTGGACATCAATTGATACATATTTATACATTCAAATTACACTTGCACACATCATAAAAAGACATAAAATCTATGTTTTGTGCAGATTTCATCTCTATATCTCCAAAGTGGATTGTGTGTTGATTTCCATCACAAGAACAAGAAATTAAGCTACATTGAGGATGTTGAGAAGAAAGCATGCTGCACAACACATCAAAGGATTGAAGCTATTTCAGAAGAAGAAAATTCAGTTGAAATCAGTGCAAAGAAATCAGAATCACTATTCTGGAAATTTCTGCAGCAGGGGATCGTATTCGAATATGGGTTTACTGTATTCGAATATGAGCTTCTTCACAGCAACGAATTCCATGTGACCCCAACTTCCCCACGTGATGTAATCTGCAATCCAGGGAGGGCAAATCAGGAAAAGATATAGGAGAGAGAAGAAGCCATCATGAGGGGAACATTCGGTTAGAGGAGAGAAAAGATATAGGAGAGAGAAGGAAGAAAGGGAGAGGACCCACGCGACAGAGAGAGCATTTTGGGAAGAAATTCAGATTTGAGGAGGAGAGTTTTTGAGAGTTTTTCATTGAGAGTTCAGAGTTTTTATTGGAATTTTAATTCAGCATTGGAGTTTTGGAGATTTACACATTGAATTCATTCCAATTTCTGTAATCAGATTTTGAAGTCTAAATCCATTTAACTTTCAATTTCAGATTGCAATGTCTTCCAATCAGATTTCCATTTCTGTTTTTCTTCTTTTCAACATGCTCGGCTAAGTTTTCTTGAGCCAAGGCAAGGGTAATGCCCTTCCAATGAATCTCAAGTGGCCGAACTTCATGAATTTACCTTGAGTTTTTATGGTTATCAAATCAATTTGCAGCTGGGTGTCTTAGAACTCATTGATTCAAGACCCGATTAATCCAACTTTGTATATCCTATTGATGAGTTCATAGGTGTTGCTTAACTTAGAACTCTCATGACATTGTTGTGTGGGTTGCTAGAATTAGAACTCCTATTGTCCTTAAAATAGGTTATGCACATTGAGTGTTTAATCCATGGTTTGTTTCAATTGAAATTAATTTTCTCAAAAATCAGTACAAATTGATTTGGTAAGTTTATAAGCTCTTGGCACTTGAAATTCATTTGGATTGGTATTAAACTTGCCTTGCTCAACCTTTTATCATTTAATCTTTTAGTTTAAATTCACTTTGCTTTTGGAAAGTTAGTTCAAAATCATCAACCAACCAAATCAGATTTTAATTTTCTATTTTACATTTTTCTGTGAGTAGTGTTTGCCAAATTAATCTCCATTAGAGTCATTCACTTCATTGCTCCCTAGATCCCTGTGGAAATGACCTGGGACTTACCAGTTATTTTGTGCTTCAACCACACCTTGCACTTGGGGGAAAACTTGTCTTGACTTACCTCACTTAACATTTTCTTTAACTTTGAATTTATAATCTGAATTTTCATTTGAGCTTTTATCTTGAAGTGAGGTAATTAAACAAGAACAAGCACATGTATATATGTAATATAGATATTATGCACATCAAATTCATGATGGTGAGTGACGTTTGATTAATTAATTATTATGATTAGAAATTTTCTTTTGGTAAATAGAAAACTTCCTAGGTGACCAGAAGTTTGATTGATTCGTGGAAATCGTGAAAAAAAAAAAAAAAAAAACTAACTAAATGAATTGTTTCATCTTTTCTCCTGTTTTGTCCTTTCTTCTGTTTTGTCTTTTCTTTTATTTAGATGGACCATACAGCCATGGTATTTATGTATATATGTGCACTGTTTGTGCGTTGTTGTTTTGTTTCGGCTGCATTAGCTTGCTGAATATGATTTTAATTAAATACCTGAAACGTGAAATCGGTTGTTGGGTGGAATTATAATTTTGTGTTTTAATGTATTGGTGAATCGAGAGTTAATAAGGCTTAAAACCTTCATAAAAAAGAAATTAATTAATTAATGTGGAATTAAAAAGGGAAATTTGATGTTGTGTTTTGTTTGGGTTGAGGGGTACTGAAAAAAATATCGAGTATACGTACCCAATGGTCGAAAGTCCCGAAACCTGCGCAGGGTTGGTTATCGATTCCAGTAGGCTAGTAACCTACGAACGAGCAAATGCCTAAGGGTGGCATATTACATTCCTAAGGTTTTGGTCTATGAAGCAGACACCGAAGGATGGTGTATATTGGTTGGGTCCTGTTTCTACGGGACAACCAAGCAGACATCAAGGAATGATGTATATTGGTTGGGTCTTGTTTCTACGAGACAACCAAGCAGCAATACCTTGAAATCAAATTGATTTTTTTACGTGTTATGTGCTAAAACACAAGTGAATGTAACGCAGATAAATAAATAAATTTAATTTCTTTCTTGAGTTTGCTACTTGTATATAATTTTTTCACTTAGAAGCATGTTAGGGCATACTGCATTCATATTATTATTATTAGGGTTCCGAGCACACGTGGTATTAGTGCTAAACCCCTTACAGCTTGCGATGCAGGTAGTGAATTTAAGTCACGCGCAAGACCTATTCACCATGGAAATTATTATTTTATTTATTTGTTTTTACTTAATTACATTAGAATTTTCTTTAGAGAATTGTTTTTAGTGAATTGTAATAAGCCTCTGTTTGTGAGGTTATTATAATTTTTTTTTCTAGCCTTGAGAGATTGTTTGGATTAGTTTTGGAGATTTAGTTTTGACTAAGGCATTTATTTAAATTTAAAGTTTAGTTTTATTTTATTTATTTTTATTGTTCCATAGAGTGTGTGTATGCTTTGACGAATGATAAAGAGAAGTTGTTGAAACGTGTATTATTTATCTTTTATTCACATGCTCTAGTTATGAAATTCGAGGCGTGACAACTTGGTATCAGAGCCTAGGTTTAGAATACCTAGGGATAGTGGGCCTTTTATTTTTCTAGGTTTTATGTGTTTACACGATAGTCTATTTAATTGTGATATGTGATATTGATATTTTGTTGAACTTAGATTGTTCAGGAGGTGTTAACCTTAGTATATTTTTTTGTGAATCTTTAGAGAATGCCGCCACTTGTAGCTCCAAGTGCTAGAGGTAGAGGCAGGGGCCATGGTCGTGGCAGGGGCCGAGGCCGAGGAATTCAGGCTGGGCAGGGCCATGAGGCTCCAGTTGATGATGTTCCCGTTGCTGCGGGAGTGTCACAAGAGTAGGGGTCATATGCTGGGGTTGGAGCAGAGGTTCCATTAGGGGTACCTCATGTGGCTGAGGTGCAATCTGAAGCACCAAGTGTGCCGCAGCTAGGAATGGTGGACCCACAGATGTGGATGCAACAAATGGCTACAATGTTTGCTAGAGGAATGCAAGCGAGTCAGCCTACAACTCCATATGAGAAGTTTAGGAGAATGAAACCTCCTACTTACTCTGGCACAGTAGACACTGAAGAGGTTGAGAAATTTTTGCATGAGAATGAGAAAATATTTGAAGTGATGTAGTTAAATGAAGACAAGACCAGAGTTCTGCTTGTTGCTTTTCAGTTGGAAGGTGCTGCAGCGAATTGGTGGAGTACTGTGAAGGGGTCTTGTGGGGCGTCTGCACTTACTTGGGATGATTTTAAGGAGCATTTCAGAGACTACTTCTTCCCACAGTCTCTGAGAGATGCTAAGCTTGACAAGTTTTTGAATTTGACTTAAGGGCCAATGACTGTGTTGGAGTATGGGCATAAATTTACCTCATTGGCCAAATATGCTAAGGAGTTAGTGTCCACTGAACGCACCAAGTGTAGATAGTTTGAGAAGGGATTAAGGTCTGCTGTCAGAGATCGGATAGTGCCTTTGGGGCTTAATGAATATGAGACCTTGGTTGATCGAGCAATGGCAGTGGAGAAGAATTTGGCAGATACCAGGCACAGAATGAAGCTAGGCAAGAAATGACTCAGCACCAGGAGAACAGACCCACCAAAAAGCAGAGAGAGAATTTACATGGGGCACAGTCTCAGCAATTTCAGCAGAGGAGTATGGTCCCAAGTAAGTCAGTGGCAACTGGAGTTTCTGCACAGAGTCCTATTATTTGTCATAATTACAGACAGCCTGGGCATCGTCAGTTTAACTGTCCTTACAAAGGTGTGTCGAGTGAATCTGAAAATAGGGCCGAGGTAAAGACTTGTTACACGTGTGGCCTACCAGGTCATGTGCAGAGGCGTTGTCCGCAGAGGTAAGGTAATGGAAGTATTATGAGACCTCCATAGCCAGCTCAGTCAGTACAGAGTAGTAGGCTAGCAGGGTCACAATCAGTGCGACTCGTTTTAGAGAGGTACTCAAGGAGGGGCACCGCAGTATCAGATGGGTGTTCCAAGTGGTGTTCAGCAGTATCAAGGAGTTCAGGGTGGATCCTAGTAAGGACAAAAGGGGGGTAGACCACAAACGGCACCAGTTCAGGTACAAGTTTTCACTGTGGCCCAGAATGATGGACGTGCAGAGCCTATAGTGACGAGATGTACCTTTCTCATTTATGCTACTAAATCCACAATCCTTGTAGACACAGGAGCATCTCATTCATTTATTGCTACATCGTTTATGTCTATATTAATTTGTCTATGGACGAGTTAATTCCACTATTGCACGTTGAAACACCGATAGGGGTCATTCTTTGTTGAATCGAGTTTGTAAGAATTGTGAGATCACTATTAGGGATGAGACTTCGGGACGGGAGCACTTGTCAGTTTTTGACCTGATTGTGATAGACATGGGAAGCTTTGATATGATTCTTGGCATGAACTGGCTGTCAGTCTTTCGGGCGATGATAGATTGTGCTAAGAGTCGAGTGACCTTATTTACTACAGAGGGAGATCAGATACAATTTTCTGGTGATCGTTGTAGTCCTCAACTCTTGCCTTCCCTCAATGGGTAAGGACGACTTGTGTAGTTTGTTTGCTTGTATGGCTCTGGAGGACAAGGATGGTGACAAGATTGAGTTACCACGAGTCGTTTGTGAATTTCTAGAAGTATTTTCAGAAGTATCTGGATTACCGCCTGAACGGAGGTTTTTGGGATTGATCTGATTCCTGGCACAGAACCAATTTCTATAGCCCCGTATAGATTGGCACCTGCAGAGTTGGTGGAGTTAAGATCCCAGATAGAGGAGTTGAGCTCTAAGGGATTTATCCGCCCTAGCACTTCACCTTGGGGTACACCAGTACTATTTGCAGCTAAAAATGATGAAACTCTCAGGATGTGTATAGATTACCGAAGGTTAAACCGGGTCACGATCAAGAATCGGTATCCTTTACCGAGGATTGATGATCTGTTCGACCAACTGAAGGGTTCAGTTATTTTCTCAAAGATTGATTTGAGATTTGGTTACCACCAGTTGAGGGTGAAGCAGGAGGACATTTCTAAGACAGCATTCAGGACTCGTATGGGCACTACGAGTTCTTAGTGATGCCGTTTGGACTGACCAATGCTCCTGTAGTGTTCATGGACTTAATGAACCGGGTGTTCAGAAGATATTTGGACAAGTTTGTAGTGGTGTTTATTGATGATATTCTGGTTTATTCCCAGTCAGAGGAGGAACATGAGGAGCATCTGAGAATTGTACTTCAGACCTTGAGAGACCACCAGCTCTATGCTAAATTGAGCAAGTGTGAGTTCTGGCTCAAAGAAGTGAAATTTCTCGGGCATGTTGTTTCTGAAGAGGGAGTTATAGTTGATCCATCTAAGGTTGAGGTAGTTATGGATTGGCAAAGACCGAAGACAGTTTTTGAGATTCAGAGTTTTCTGGGTTTGGCAGGGTATTACCGAAGATTTGTCTGTGATTTCTCGAGGTTAGCCAGGCCGATGACTAGGCTAACTCAAAAAGGGGTCAAGTTTATTTGGGATGAGAAGTGTGAACAGTCTTTTCAGGAGTTAAAGAAGAGGCTAACTACTGCACCAGTACTTGTGATTCCTGAGAGAGGATTGGGTTATTTAGTTTTATTGTGACGCATCCAAGGAAGGTTTAGGCTGTGTGCTGATGCAAGGTGACAGAGTAGTAGCTTATGGGTCTAGGCAATTGAAGACTCACGAGCGTAACTACCCAGTACATGATTTGGAGTTGGCAGCAATTATTTTTGCTCTAAAAAGCTGGAGACACTATTTGTATGGTGAAAAGTTTGAGGTATTTTCTGACCACAAGAGTTTGAAGTATCTTTTCACTCAAAAGGATCTGAATTTGAGGCAGAGGAGATGGATGGAGTATATGGAGGACTACGATTTTGAGCTTCAGTATCACCCTGGTAAGGCAAATGTAGTTGCTGACGCACTTAGTCGAAAGAGTCAGGGTACTTTAGCGAGTCTTTTCGTGCAAGAGTGGGAAATGATGAGAAGCCTTAGTGAGTTTGATCTGGAGTTGCAGAAAGATGAAGGTCATGCTATTTTGTGTGCCATGGCTACTCAGCCAATTCTATTAAGTCGTGTGATAGAAGCTCAGGGGACTGATGTTGAATGTGAGGCGATTCGAGCTAAGTTGTCGAGTCCTGATGAGATGCCAGAATGGGTGATTGGTGACGATAACGGTTTGAGGTATTTGGGGACTTTTCGTGCCCATCTCTGCTCGAGATATAGTTTTAAAGGAATACTATCACTCTAAATTTGTAGTACATCCTGGAGGTACTAAGATGTATCACGACTTACGTCGTCAATTCTTTTGGGCAGGTATGAAGAAGGATGTGGCAGAGTTTGTGAGTAGGTGCCTTACTTGTCAGCAAGTTAAGGCAGAGCATCAGAAACCAGCGGGTCTCTTGCAGCCCTTGCCAGTGTCAGAGTGGAAGTAGGAGAACATTACAATGGATTTTGTTTCTGGCTTATCGAGATCACCGAAAGGCTATGATACTATTTGGGTGATAGTGGATAGGTTGACGAAGTCAGCTCACTTTTTGCCAATTCGATTGACTGACTCTATGGATGTCTTGGCTAAATTATATGTCAAGGAAATTGTGAGGCTTCATGGAGCTCCTGTATCCATTGTCTTGGACAGGGATTTGTGTTTTGTTTCTCGATTTTGGTAGAGTCTCCAGGTGGCCATGGGGACAGAATTGTTGTTTAGTACTACCTTTCATCCTCAGACTGATGGACAGTTAGAACGTACAATTCAGATCTTGGAGGATATGCTCAGGGCATGTGTGCTTGATTTTCGTGGCAGTTGGGAGAGCCATCTTCTTTTGATTGAATTTACGTATAATAATAGCTACCAGTCGAGCATTGGGATGGCTCCTTTTGAAGCTTTGTATGGTAGACCGTGTAGATCTCCTATCTGTTGGGCTGAGGTTGGAGAAACTGCAATTGTTGGGCCTGAGTTTGTGTAAGAGACGACTGAGAAAGTCAAACTAATTCAACAGAGACTGGAGACAGCAAGGAGCCGTCAAAAGAGCTATGTTGATAAGAGGCGAAGACCATTGGAGTTTGAGGCAGGAGACTATGTGTTCTTCAAGGTTTCACCACGGAAGGGTCAGTTTCGTTTTGGGCGCAGAGGGAAGTTGTCCCCGAGATATATTGGGCCATTTGAAGTTTTGGCTAGGGTTGGAGAGGTGGCTTATCGTCTTGCTTTGCCACCGCAGCTTTCAGGAGTACATGAAGTGTTTTACGTGTCTATGCTTGAAAGTATAACCCGGACCCTTCACATGTATTAGATTGGACTGAGCTTGATGTTGACTCAGATGTGACATATGAGGTGAAACCGGTGGAAATTTTGGACTCTAGGGAGCAAGTGCTTCGAGGGAAGACTATTCCCTTAGTTAGAGTGTTATGGAAGTATCGTAGTATTGAGGAGTCGACTTGGGAGTGAGATGCAGATATGCAGAGTAGGTATCCAAAGTTGTTTCTTTAATTTTCTTTTCTTTACCTCCTAAATTTCGAGGACGAAATTTTTGTAAGGGGGTAGGATGTAATAACCCAGATTTTTCTTATTTAATTTGGATATTTTTATTTGATAAATTTAGTTTGCTATTTAAATTTAATGATTTGAAATTTTTTTTATTTTTAATTATATTTAAAAAGATAAATTTTTTGGTTATATGTGAAAAGATTTTTTTTTAAATTTTAGGGAAAATGGTGTAATTTTCCTAAACCGATGGGGAGTAGAAATTAATTAGTTGGTTAGGGTTAAAATTCTGCTTTTATAAATATATAAGCTGTAATTATTTTGATAAAAAAAATCCTAGAAACGATAGAGAGAGAAAAAAAGACCAAGGGAGGAAGGAAAGAAGAAACGGCGGCAGTGTTGCTTCTTGCCGGAATTGGATTGATTTCTTTTCGATTTTTCGAATCCAACCCAGGTAAGGGGCGGTCCCTCTAAATCTATACGTTAATGCGTATTTGGTTTTTTTTTTTTATTTTCCGGTAGATTCGCTCGGTCAAATCTCCCAAGTCATGAATTTGCTCTACGTGAAACGAGATTATAAATTTTACAGGGTTGTTTTATTCACTGGGTACTCATCATGAAAGTGTTAACAGGGAAACGTAGGACCACGTGCAAGTTAATTGTTTGCTGAAAAAAAATCATTTTGTATATATGTAATATATATGTTTATATATGACATGTATGCATGTATATATGTAATACAGATATTATGCACATCAAATTCATGATGGTGAGTGACGTTTGATTAATTAATTATTATGATTAGAAACTTTTTTTTAGTAAATAGAAAACTTCCTAGGTGACCAAAAGTTTGATTGATTCGTGGAAATCGTGAAAAAAAAAACTAACTAAATGAATTGTTTCGTCTTTTCTCCTGTTTTGTCCTTTCTTCTGTTTTGTCTTTTCTTCTATTTAGATGGACCATACGGCCATGGTATTTATGTATATATGTGCACTGTTTGTGCGTTGTTGTTTTTGTTTCGGCTGCATTAGCTTGCTGAATATGATTTTAATTAAATACCTGAAACGTGAAATCGGTTATTGGGTGGAATTATAATTTTGTGTTATTTAATGTATTGGTGAATCGAGAGTTAATAAGGCTTAAAACCTTCATCAAAAAGAAATTAATTAATTAATGTGGAATTAAAAAGGAAAATTTGATGTTGTGTTTTGTTTGGGTTGAGGGGTACTGAAAAAAAAATCGAGTATACGTACCCAAGGGTCGAAAGTCCCGAAACCCGCACGGAGTTGGTTATCGATTCCAGTAGGCTAGTAACCAACGAACGAGCAAATGCCTAAGGGTGGCATATTACATTCCTAAGGTTTTGGTCTAAGAAGCAGACACCGAATGATGGTGTATATTGGTTGGGTCCTATTACTACGGGACAACCAAGCAGACATCAATGAATGTATATATTGGTTGGGTCTTATTTCTACGAGACAACCAAGCAGTAGTACCTTGAAATCAAATTAATTTTTTTTACGTGTTATGTGGTGCTAAAACACAAGTGAATGTAATGAAGATAAATAAATAAATTTAATTTCTTTCTTGAGTTTGCTACTTGTATATAATTTTTCACTTAGAAGCATGCTAGGGCATACTGCATTCATATTATTATTATTAGTGTTCCGAGCACACGTGGTATTAGTGCTAAACCCCTACAGCTTGCGATGCAGGTAGTGAATTTGAGTCACGCGTAGGACCTATTCACCATGGAAATTAATTATTTTATTTATTTGTTTTTACTTAATTACATTAGAATTTTCTTTAGAGAATTGTTTTTAGTGAATTGTAATAAGCCTCTGTTTGTGAGGTTATTATTAATTTTTTTTATTAGCCTTGAGAGATTGTTTGGATTAGTTTTGGAGATTTAGTTTTGACTAAGGCATTTTTTAAATTTAAAGTTTAGTTTTATTTATTTTTATTTTTATTGTTCCATAGAGTGTGTGTATGACTTTGACGAATGACAAAGAGAAGTTGTTGAAACGTGTATTACTTATCTTTTATTCACGTGCTCGGGTTATGAAATTCGGGGCGTGACAATTGTCTTGTGCAGCACTTGCACCTGCATCTAAAGCTGTAGGGGCATGAGCACAATATACCAAGATATATTAAAATAATCAACTGGTGCTTGGAGAAAAATAAAAATTAAATAAATCATGCACAGGTATTCTATAAATCTCTAACATGTCATGTCAACGTACAACACACATAAAAAATATTTAAATTTAAATATTTTGATCACAACATTACTGAAATATATATTTTAGCAATCACATTATTAATTAGTGGATTAGGTAGCGCTACCCGGTCAACCTATGCCTCAGTCATAGGTTACCAAAAATATCAATTCATCAATGCTTCGTAGGTTACTAGCCTACTGGACACGATAACCTAACCTCGCACAAGTTTCTGGCCTTTCACCAGCGGAGCTTTCAACACCAACTACTTATTCCTGTACCTCTTACAACTCAAAACCAAAACCGTAATAATCAATGAATAAATAATTATTTATTCGAATCCAAATCATTATCTAAAAATACTTATTTTCCTTATTCAAGGTATCGTAATAGAATAATTTTTTAAAAAAAATAATAATAAAAAATTGTATTAACTTAAATTTAATTCTTCAAAATCAAAATCAATTTATACATACTTTTCTATTCACAAGACAGCCACAATCACATAAATTCACATACAATAAACCAAATAATCACATAAATTCACAAAATTAAACCATACATAATAAATTTAATTTTTATTGAACTTCAGCCCTACCTCAAATTAATTCTAAATTTGTTGAAAAGAATACCCAATTTCCCTTCACAGCTCACTGCCAACCGCGACAAAACAAAAGAAACCGAACCCAATCTTTTTTTTTTCTCTGCTGAATACTGCCAACCAGTGCCCCTTCTATTCTTCTTCTTTTTTTTTTTTTTTTTTTGGCCGAATTGTTTACTGGGCATTTGTCTAATGTATATATATATGCATATTAACCGCCTCAAGGGAGTCCTAATTGGACTTAAACTCGATTTTTTTTTCCTAAATTCCCTTCTGGGCATTCGCCCACCCCCAAAGTATATATATATCACCGCCTCAATGAATCCAACGTGGATTCAATATCACTTTTTTTTTTTTTATAGGCAGCTGAATTCCTAGGTTCAACTGAATTGCATATAACATGCCTATATATGTATATAGGTGGCTGTGATTGAAAGTCAATTTGAATTGAAATTCTATTCTTTTTTTTGGTTGCTTGCCGAATGCCTAGGCCCTATGGAGTTAGACTTCAATTTAGGATGGACATCTATATTATTATTGTTTTTAAATACTCAAATACTCAAATTTAAAAACTCAAATAAAATTCTCATACCCACTATGCATCCATAATAAAATAAATATTTAATTAATATCACAACAAAATTTAAATAAAAAAATTAAATCAAGATTTAAATTTCCTGGGTCATTACATCCTACCTCCCTAAAAAAAATTTCGTCCTCGAAATTTAAAAAATACTTAAATCATTGAACAATTCTGGATACTTATATTTTCCTTATTTCTGACTCTTGTTCCCAAGTCGACTCCTCGACATCATGGTGCTTCCATAACACTCTAACTAAAGGAATAATCTTTCCTCTTAGAACCTGCTCTTGTGAATCTAAAATCTTCACCAGTCTTACTTCGTATGTCACATCCGAGTCAATCTAAAGCTCGGTCCAATCAAGAACATGTGATGGATCAACATTATACTTCCTCAACATAGATACATGAAAAACATCATGCACACCTGATAATTGTGGTGGTAAAGTAAGACGATACGCCACATCTCCAATTCTAGCCAAAATCTCAAATGGTCCAATAAATCTAGGTGAAAGCTTCACTCTATGACCAAAACGAAACACTCTCTTTCGTGGCGAGACCTTTAAGAACACGTGATCTCCTACCTCAAGCTCTAGTGGTCTTTATCTTCGGTTAGCATAACTCTTTTGGTGACTCCGCGCCATCTCAAGTCTTTGGCGAATAACTTTAACTTTTCCGCGCCATCTCAAGTCCTTGACGAATAACTTTAACTTTCTCAGTAGTTTCCCTAACAAGCTCTGGCCCAATAATTGTAACTTCTCCAATTTTGGTCCAACAAACTGGTGATCTACATGGCCTACCATATAACGCCTCAAAAGGTGCCACCCAATACTTGACTGGTAACTATTATTATAGGCAAACTCTACTAGTGGTAAGTAATCCTCCCAATTGCCTTGGAAATCAAGTACACAAGCTGTTAGCATATCTTCTAAAATTTGAATAGTTCATTTTGATTGTCCATCAGTCTGTAGGTGAAAAGCTATACTAAGTATCAATTGAGTCCCCACAGCTGCTTGAAGACCCTGCCAAAATCGGGAGACAAAACAAGAATCCCTATCTGAGACAATGGAAATAGGAACTTCGTGAAGTCTTACAATCTCCTTGATATAAAGTCAAGCAAGAGTATCTATAGAATCAGTTAAGCGAATAGATAGGAAATGAGCTGACTTTATTAATCTATCCACCACCACCCATATTGTGTCATGACTCTTTCGTGATCTTGGTAACCCATACACAAAATCCATTGTCACGTTCTCCCATTTCCACATTGATATTGGTAGTGGCTGTAACATACTCGCTGGTCTTTGATGTTCGACCTTCACTTGTTGACAAGTAAGACACCTACCAATAAATTCCACCACCTCCTTTTTCATCCCTACCCAAAAGAATTGTTGACACAAGTCATGATACATCTTTGTATCACCTGGATGCACTGCAAGTTTGGAGTGATGAAACTCTTTGAAGACCTCATCTCGAATAGATGTTGGTACAAATAATCTACCTTGATAGCTAAAACCACTATCTGTATCAAAAGTCCAGCCTGGTAATCCTTCTTCAGTTAACACCTTTGCCTGATACATGTCAGACTCAACATCGAATCTTTGAGCCTCTATAACATGAGTAACCAACGTCGGTTGTGCCACCATAGAAAAGAGAGTAGCACTCCTTCTTCTTCTATTAAGTGAAGATCAAACTCCCCAATTTCCTTAATCATATCCCATTCCCTCATTGCAAGACTAGCCAAAACATTACGACTCTTTCGACTAAGGGCATCCGCAACCACATTTACTTTCCCTGGATGATAGTGCAATTCAAAGTTATAATCTTCCATGTACTCCATCCATCTCCTTTGTCTCAAATTTAAATCCTTTTGGGTAAAGATATACTTCAAACTCTTGTGATCTTAGAATACCTCAAACTTTTCTCCATATAGGTAATGTCTCCAACTCTTCAAAGCATAAATTACTGCTGCTAATTCTAGGTCATGTACAGGATAATTTTGCTCATGAATCTTTAACCGTCTTGACTCGTAGGCCACAACCCTACCTCCTTGCATAAGCACACACCCTAATCCCTCCTTAAAAGGATCACAATACACTATATAGCCCAATCCTCTTTCTGGAATCACTAACACTGGTGCAAAAGTTAATCTCACTTTCAACTCTTGAAATGACTTTTCACAAGCCTCATCTCACACAAATTTCACTCCTTTTCGAGTCAACCAGGTCATTGGTGCAGCTAACCTCGAAAAATCCTAAACAAACCTTCGATAGTATCCAACTAATCCCAAGAAAATTCTAATCTCAAATATTGTCTTTGGTGGCAGCCAATCCATAACTACTTTTATCTTTGATGGGTCTACTGATACCCCTTTACTGGACACGACATGCCCAAGAAACTTCACTTCTTCAAGCCAAAACTCACACTTACTTAACTTAGCATAAAGCTTGTGCTCCCTTAAAGTTTGGAGTACTAATCTCAAATGCTCCTCATGTTTTTCCTTGCATCTGGAATACACCAACACGTCATCAATGAATATTACCACAAATTTATCTAAGTAAACATTGAATATTCTGTTCATCAAATTCATAAAAGCTACAGGGCCATTTGTCAACCTGAAAGGCAACACTAAAAACTCGTAATGCCTATATCGAGTCCTAAAAGCTGTCTTTGGTATATCTTCCTTCTTCACTCTCAATTGATGATACCTTGATCTCAGATCAATCTTTGAAAAGCACTGTGAACCCTTGAGCTGGTCAAACAAGTCGTCTATCCTCGGTAGTGGGTATTTATTCTTTATTATCACCTATTTAACTTCCTGTAGTCAATACACATCCGCAACGAACCATCTTTCTTTGTCACGAACAATGCCAGTGCTCCCCACACTGAAGTACTTGGACGAATGAAACCTTTAGCAATCAAGTCCTCAAGCTGAGCCTTTAGCTTAACCAGTTCTGCTGGAGCAATTCTATAAGGTGCCACGGATATTGGCTTCGTGCCTGGAACTAGATCAATACTAAATTCCACATCCCGTTCTGGTGGCAACTCTGTCAAGTCTTCCAGGAATACATCTGAAAACTCACTCACAACTGGTGGCAACTCTACCTCATTACTCACCTCATTCTCCTCTAAAACTAAGCCGTGAACAAGCTATGCAAATCAATCCTTTTCTGTCCATCTAGAAAATGAGTGACCAAAGAATCTCTATGATTGCCCGTGAATCGTATCTGGTCACCCTCAGGTGTATGCAAGGTGACTCTCCCTTTGGCACAATCTATTATTGCTCGATAAACAGATAGCTAATCCATACCGAGAATAATGTCAAAGTTGTTTATCTCTAACACAATCAAATCGAATAGTAAACGATGATTGGATGCAGAAATCTCGTCAATTATGGTGATCTCGCACCCTTTACAAATTTGAGTTAAAATTGTATTACCCCCAATTGGCGTCTTGACACGTACAGGTAGGACCAATTGTTCCATAGTTAATTTCAATGCAAAAGCAAAATGTGTAGAAATAAACGAATGCGATGCTCCAATATCTATAAGTACAGTGGCTCTAGAAATAAAAATAAAAATTTACCTTTAGTCACAATGGGTTCAACAGGCCCATCATCTCGTGTCAATGTAAAAACTCTTCCCTGTGTTTGTGTCGTTGACGGCTTGTTACCCCGTTGCCCCTGTTGAGGTCCACCTTGGTTGCTCTCGAAAATTGCGGTTGCATGGCCTGCGATCCTAATGGTCTAGAACTCTGCTGGTAAAAAACTGACTGAGTAGGTTGTTGTGGTTGAACAACACTTGAAGTCTCTTACCGTTGTAGACAATCTCTTAGAATATGACCCTGTTGGCCACACTGGTAACATGATCTCGATTCAATCCTCTACTTAACTCTACTTGATCCTCCCCTTTGAGGGCATTCTAACTTTCTATATCTGGGTTGCTTACACTGGAAACAAATAATTGAACTTTATGATGTTGTTCTTGCTGTAGAATGAGTAGGAGGTGCACTGCTATATTGATACTGTGAATCTTCTCTTTGCCTCTTTTTATTTTTCTTGTCTAGTATAGGAGCTGAACTCTTACCCTGCCTATTATCTGTCTGCTATTTCATGTCATTTAAATCTTTCTTTACTATCATAGCTCGGGATGTCAACGTTTTGTGTAGAAGTACTACCCTACCCCTGATGGCTGGCCTCAAACCCCTCTCAAATCTTCGGCATTTATTATACTTTGTCGAAACCATCTCTAGTGTATACTTAGAAAGAGCAAAGAACTTACGCTCATGCTCTAAAACGGTCATCGTACCTTGAATCAGATTCATGAACTCATCTCTTTTTGCATCCCTCATTGGTAGCGAAAAGAATTGTTCTCTAAATGGCTCCTTGAATTTTTCCCAAGCTATTTCGCTCACATCCTGAGAATCTTCTATTGATGTCCACCAATCACTCGCCTTTCCAATTAATTGAAATGCAATGTAAGACACCTTCACCTTATCCTGAATAATCCCCATTGTATTAAATATCCTCCCACTGTGATAGGAAACTCTCAACCGTATCTGGATCTGCCTCTCCATCAAATGTGGGTGGATTCATCCTCTTGAACGTAGTTAATGTTGAAATGGATTCGTCTTTCTGTGCTCCTCCCATAATCTTCATCATTGCCGTGGCCATATTCCGTAGAAATTCTTCGAGGTTAACTGAGCCTCCTTGAGAAATGTTGGCCACTCCGGCTTGATCATTAATAGCTTGTGGTGTATTAGCCACCTTTGCTTGCTCACCTTCTGCCGGAGGCATACCTCCAAACTCCGGAAGAACTCCAGTTCCAGGTGGGATCTCTACTCCTTGTGGTGCATCGGCCGCTCCTGGTGGTAGCTCTGCTCCAATTCCTGCATGTGACTCTTGGTCTCGATCCACGTTAGGTTGCATGCGTATATCCTCAATTGCCGGGACTTCTCATCCCTGCCCTTGACCTCGACCACGACCGCAACCTTGGCCACGGCCCGCCTCGACTAGCATTAGTAACATGTGGAGGCATCTTCTAAGAGTAGAAATCAAGAAGAGAATAAGAAACTAATTATTATCAAACCACAATTCCAATTACTAACTCTCTTGAAATCCTATAAGGCACGTAAGTATATTCTATCACATAGAAACTTTAGTTCTCACTGTCCCTAGGTATTCTAACCTAGGCTCTGATACCAATCTGTTAAGTCCCGAATTTTTCCACAAACCCAGGGGCATGAACAAACAATCACAATCACCAAAACCATAAATCCATAATAGTTAGAGCCAATCATACTTAATAACAATGAACTAATAATTTTCAACTTGAAGAAATTTCAAATAAATAAATCCATCTCTAGTCTCCCAAACCGAGACATATATCATAAAAATCCAATAAAGAAATAAACTGAAAACAAATGCACAATTCTCTTCCTAAAATAAAATTAACGAATTATTAAAAATCTCTACTATGCCTAAGCGATCCTATCACGACCATTGTCTTGTGCGACACTTGCACCTGCATCTAAAGCTGTAGGGGGTATGAGTACAATATACCAAGGTATATTAAAATAATTAACTTGTGCTTGGAGAAAAATAAAAATTAAATAAATCATGCACGGGTGTCCTATAAATCTCTAACGTGTCATGTCAACGTACATCACACATAAAAAATATTTAAATTTAAATATTTTGATCACAACATTAACTGAAATATATTATTTTAGCAACCACATTAGTGGATTAGGTACTACTACCCGGTCAACCTATGCCTCAATCATAGGTTACCAAAAATATCAACTCATCAATGCTTCGTAGGTTACTAGCCTACTGGACACGATAACCCAACCCCACGCGGGTTTCTGGTCTTTCACCAGCAGAGCTTTCAGCACCAACTACTTATCCCGGCACCTTTCACAACCCAAAACCAAAACCGTAATAATCAATGAATAAATAATTATTTATTCGAATCCAAATCATTCTCTAAAAACTTATTTTCCTTATTCAAGGTCGTAATAGAATAATTTTTAAAAAATAATAATAATAAAAAATTATATTAACTTAAATTTAATTCTTCAAAATCAAAATCAATTTATACATACTTTTTCTATCCACAAGACAGCCACAATCATATAATTGATCACGTAACAATAAACCAAATAATCATACAAATTCACAAAATTAAACCATACATAATAAATTTAATTTTTATTTAACTTCACCTCTACCTCAAATTAATTCTAAATTTGTTGAAAAGAATACCCAATTCCCCTTCACAGCTCACTGCTGCCAATCGTGACAAAACAAAAGAAACTGACCCTAATTTTTTTTTTTCTCTGCTGAATTCTGCCAATCAGCGCCCCTTCTCTTCTTCTTTTTCTTTTTTTTTTTTTTGGTCAAATTGCTTACTGGGCATTTGTCCTATGTATGTATATATGCATAATAACCGCCTCAAGGAAGTCCTAATTGGACTCAAACTCGGTTTCATTTTTTTTTTCCCGAATTCCCTTCTGGGCGTTCGCCCACCCCCAAAGTATATATATATATATATATATATCACCGCCTCAATGAATCCAACGTGGATTCAAAATCACTTTTTTTTTATAGGCTGTCGAATTCCCAGGTTCAATAGAATTGCACATAACATGCATATATATACGTATATAGGTGGCTGTGATTGAAAGTCAATTTGAATTGAAATTCTTTTTTTTTTTTTTGGCTTGGCTGAATGCCTAGGCCCTATGGAGTTAGACTTCAATTTAGGATGGACATCTATATTATTATTTTTAAATACTTCAATACAAATTTAAAAACTCAAATAAAATTTTCATACCCACTATACATCCATAATAAAATAAATATTAATTAATAACACAACAAAATTTAAATAAAAAAAAAATCAAGATTTAAATTTTCTGGGTCATTACAAAAATATTCAAATTCAAATTCTTGAATTTTTTTATTATATTGATATTCGTGCCTAGTGTACTCTAAATAAAATTAGTATCAAGTTTCTTATATAGTTAAAATTTTAGACAAAAAGCTTAAATCAAAAAATTATGATGATCTATGAGTTTTAATTTTTTTCCAAAACTTTATACCCTAGTGAGTTCTACATGTGTTTTAATTTCTCTTTCTCTCTAATTAATTTTTATAAGAATTATAATAGAAAACACAAATTATGGTACTTTAATTTAGAAGTTCAACTTATTAGAAATTATAATTAGATAGTTTTGATTATATATTGTCTCCAATCTTAAATCCAAATAGTTTTGTGAGATAAATGGTGGTGGAATCCACTAAAATAAAAATTGAGCAAGAAGTTAAAAATATAAGAATAATTTAAATTGTTGAAGGAAAGAAAAAATAATTGTTAACCTTAATTTGTGAGAGAGATATTTTTAAAAAATTGTCCTCTTTTATTCTATAGATATAAGTTTATTCCTACTTAATTTTATTCTTATCTTCTTTCTCCCCTCATCATTACTATGACTAATTTTGCATTCATGATTGAATATTAACTGTATTTTGTAGAGATTTAATCTAAATTAATTATATTATTTATTGACTTGTCAAAAAGTTTATTTCTACTTAATTTCGTTCTTATCTTCTCTTTCCATTTACAATTACTATGATTAATTTTTTATTCATAATTTAAAGTGTCCCTAAAAGCAATTTTATTATTAATATTTAATTTTTTTCATATTTATTAACTTTGATAGTAGAAATAAAATTTATAATCCTTACATTAAATTGGAATGTATGATTATTATACATTGATACAAAATAAATCTACATTTATTAGACAATAATTGTTTACGTTATAATTAAATACCTAAGTATTTATTTTTGGATATTTGCTTATACATTTAGATTTTGCAAATTCGGGTTTTTACTCAAATAATACTACTTTTCAAAAATATTTCTAATTTAATACTATCTTAAAAATAATTCTCTATCTAATATTTTTTCTACTACATCATCTCTTATTTTTAGATAGATATTTAAATTATAGAGAAGTATTCAAAAAATTGAAAAGAGTAAGAGAGTGTGTTTTCATATAAAGTGACTAAAAAGACAATCAAAGTATAAACGAACTAAGTGATCCTGACAGTTAATCAAATTCAACAGTTAAAAAATATCCCAAATTCAAATTCTTAAACTTTCTTATTATATTGATAATTCTAAAAGAATGTATTTTCTCTCTTCTGCTCTCTTTCAGTCTTATCTTATGCGGCATGTCAAGTTGAGCTCCATTCCATTTTTTTACATATTTTTGAATTATTTTTTAAATTCCTTCATTTCCTCTTATTTTCTTCTTTTTTCTTGTTTATAAAACTTTTATTTCTTTATTCCACATCGCTAAAATACAATAACTTAACTTTTTTTTGGTCTATAAAAGCACTAGAATTATGGTATATGATTTTGATAAATGTAAAAGAACTCGTGGGTTTTAAAAAATGGCCCACTTGCTTAGGTTCCGAAAAAGGACCCACTTGATTATTAATTTCATATAAATAAACTCACGAGTTGTAAAAAAACTCACTTACATATAAATTCAATATAGTTGTAAAATTTATATATTTCAAATATGTTAGTCATTAAATTAAAAAACAAATAAAAAATAGAATTAAATTAAAAAGAACAAATAGAAGAAGCTTAAATAATAATTAGGTTATTTTTGTTATAATATCTCTTACTATTTTTAAAATTTATAATTACTGAATATTAATTAGGGTTGGGGATAGTTATTTTTCTATATAATTTTAAATGTAAATTAGTCACATTGACTACATTTGTTTTATTTTGTAAAGTACATATCATTAGTAATAATATTTTTATTTGAGTTATTTTCATAAAACCAATTAAAAATTTATTATCAAATTATATGTGACACTCTGTATATTTTTCATATTACTTTTTTAATTTTTAAAAATTTTTAAATAAAATTAGTTTTGGGAGTGATTTTTTTTATAAATTCTAATTTTAAATTTAAAATGGTCAAGTTGACTATGTTTTTAAAATTAATAATAATAGTTTTTAATTTAAGTAATCTTTATGAAATCAATCAAAAAATTATTACTAAATCTTATGTAGCACTCTCCACACTCACTATTCTATTTTTTCTAGATTTGTAAATCTCTAAATCAAATACAATTTTCTCATTCTGTTATACTTTTTGCTTTAGTTTACAGAACTTTTACTTTGTTTTGTCTCACATCAATAGATGATGACAACTCCATTTTTATCTTTTGTTTATAAAATTGCTATGGTTGTGGAGTTTGATCTTTATCAATGTAGAGTGAACTCCTGGGTTCCATAAATAAAACCTACCTACTGGTTCATTGTAGTTGTAAAATTTGTTAAATAATTAACGATTTAAAAATTATTCACTATTAATTAAATTTAAAAATATAATTTATTTTACAATAACAACTCTTATTATATCTTAAATTTAAAAACAAAAAAAAATGTCAAAATATTATTTAAGCTTGGGAATAACTTTCTTGAAAATTTTTCAATTTTAAATTTGAATTGGTCATGTTGATAATTTTTAATTGATTATTAATACTCCATGTGTGAGTATTTTACAGATTTTATATATCTACATATACATATATTAAAGTTGTGTAATTCTTTCTTTAATCTCATGAAACCAAATTATATATGTATTTTCCTATTTATACATTCTACTGTTCATTTTTAAATTTTTGGATGGAATGCTCTCTTTCTTTTATTTTAAATAATTTTTTTCTTTACTTCTTTTGTTCAATATTGGTACATGATCACAACTAAATTTTTTATTTTTGTCCATGTAGCCACTAGACTTGTATTATGTGATTGTAAATAATGTGAAATGAGTTAATGAGTTTCTAAATAGGACACGCTTTCTTTTAGTTCACTATCGTTGTAAAATTTACATATTTACATTTTTAATTGTACTTGAAAGAAAACTAATTAATTTAGAAAATAAACTCTCTTGATAAACAATTCTAGTATATTTTAAATTTAAAATATAAAAAAATTTCCTATATTAATTAGGCATGGAAGTATCTAAATATTAATAAGGTTAAAGAGTGATTTTTTTAATTGAAAGTAAAAATATAAAAAATAACTCAATAATTATTTAAAAAAAATAATTCGTTCTTCTTCTTCTTTTACTTTCAAAAAAATTATGCAACTTTATTAAAATATATTATAATATTTAAAATTATATTTTAATCACAAAAAAAATTATACAATCATGTGTATCAGGTCAACACTAGTATTGAATTTAAAAACAAGTGAGTCTTATTTCAGAATTCAATCAAGTGGGTCCTTTTTTGGAAACTTATGAGTCCATTCGCATCTATTAAAACTCTATGTCACAACTCTAATATGTTTAAGCAAAAAAAAAAAAAAAAAAATGAAGGTTTAGAGTTTTAGTAATGTGGAACAAAGAAACAAAAATTTTGTAGATGAGAAGAAGAGAGAATAAAGAATTTCAAAAATAATTCAAAAATCTATTAAAAAAAGAAAATGAAATGGAGATCAAGTAAGCATGCCACATAAGATTAGAGTGAAGGAGAAAAGGAGAAGAAAGTACATTATTTTGGTATTATAAACTAAATATGATAGATATATCTATTGTGGGACTTGAATTATATCATGATATAGTAGGGATTGTCTCAGTTCTTGAATTATTATTACTTACTACTTTTTTTTTTTAGAAAATATAAACTTTATTTTTACCTTCTCACAATAAATAATATTTTTAGATTGTGAGAATTAAAAATATAATGTGTTTAAATTTTCCTTTTTTTATATGTATATTTTTGTACTATTATATAGATGAAATAGTAGGGGTACTTGATGAAATCTCAAATTTAATGAAACTTCAAATTTTGTAAAACTTTTACTTTTTTCCATTAACATTCTTCAACCTTGCACAACTACTATACTTTTTCATGGAAATAAAAAGAATTTTTTAGTAACTATCACTTAATTAAGCAAATTTAATTTTGTATATTTTAGTATTCCTTAAATGCCCTTTTTAACCACTCATTACTTTTATATTTTTAACTTTTTTACATGCTATTTAATTACAAATTATTTACTTAAATGTTATTTAAAACTAATTATCTAATAATTCATAAGTGTTTCAAATTTTTATTTTAAATTTATTTGGTAAGTTATACAAAATTAAAAAAATAAATATTTTCTTAAATTAAAAAAAAAAGTTAGTGCACATAGTACGCGTACTCACATCTAGTATACATGTTAGGTGTTTTGTTCCTTAAACAAAAGATACGCATGGAATTTCTTTTTTAGAATTTAATAAATAAAAATATTTAATTATATATTTTATGTAAATACGCATATGTTTTTGTTATGGTCAGGTAATTTCAATGCATGATTTGTAATGCCTGTGTATGTTGATGAAAAGACAGATGCTTAAGTAGATGATAGGCCCAATTATATATTCTCTCTCTCTCTCAGGTAATTTCAATGCATGATTTGTAATGCCTGTGTATGTTGATGAAAAGACAGATGCTTAAGTAGATGATAGGCCCAATTATATTCTCTCTCTCTCTCTCTCTCTCTCTCTCTCTCTCTCTCTCTCTCTCTCTCTCTGTGTCTCTCTCTTGGCGGTAAGGAGCATTAAAATAATGTTAATTAGTGAGATACTTTTCCTTTTTTTGTTTAGATTTGAAAGTAATGAGGTATTATTAATAAATTTTAAGCTAATTAAATCTAATTATCAGTAAAAGATTTACCTAAAGAATTTAAACAATAAAAAAAATTAGTAAATCCTTCAAACTTATAGTAAATATATTATCTAATTTCGTTTTGAAGAGTTCATAATTATAGAGAAGCATTTACTTAATGAGTCGTGTAATGACTCAGTAACTTATATATACGTATAATTTTACATTGATATGTTGTTACGTTTTGGATTTTCATGACCTGAAACAGACATTATAATAATAGGCATTCACATATTATCACAAAATCAATTTAAACCCTTCAGATCTTATACATACCCAACAGAGGTAAAATGATTAAGTTAATACAATACACACCTATGTCATAAACTGGGCAATAGAGCTCCGACAAATTATAGTACCCATAAGACTCATCCGGCCCATTACAATCATATCAGAGGTTTAAGTATCAAAATACAATCCTTACTTCAATCCATAAAGGCAATAAAATAAATAGGTTGAGTTACATAATTAGATATCAAAGTTCTACAGTCCTCAAAATATATCAAAAATAGTAAATCTAAGGCAAGGCATTCTTGCTTGGGATTTAACTCAAGATCCTGTAACAAAATTTGGTAAGGAAGTGAATACTAATTCACATGTGTCCATTTTATATAAGTATATATTAATCAAAATAACATGTTTCACATGTATTACTTAGTTTTTTTTTTTTTTTTTTGGTAATTATGTATTACTTAGTTAACAATGCATGACTTGATGATCCAACAATTTTCACTATGAATCTAATTTTTTGAGATTTATTTCAACAATTCACATTATTTCCATCAATACACTTAAAGTCAACAACACATTTAATTAGTTTGGTACTCTGCTAGGCGGGTCTATGACCACAAACTCAACCCCCGTGCCCTTTCTGGGCTTATCTCGTATTGACCTTGGCCAGTATGAGTGAATACACAATTCCTCTGTTTGCCACCTGGGTAGTACCATAGGCATGAACGACACTCATCAACATCTACCTCACTTTGTAGATGACTAAACTACTAGTTATGAATATTTATTCTCGCACAAGTTTTGGGACTTTCAACCTAAAATATCTCAGTATCCACCAATTTCCAATACCAACTCTAAACACAACCATAATTTATCGCAATGATCACAAGTTTTAATAACTAACATCAAGAGTTGCTCATTTTAAGTATGCATTTAAGTGTTTATATTGAGCTAAGTTTGGAAACTATGTAAATATAGTAAATATACATTCTGTAATTTAGTTTTGGTAACCATTTTGATAGGAAATCCTCGGAATAATTTTAGGAGCAGATTTTGTGCATCTTGTATATATGTATCCCTCTTTGGGGCAATGAAAGATAAGGAAGATTCTTTTCTTCTTTCGTGAAATTACATGGTATCAGAGCCATAAACATTTCCTACCAACATAATCCTTCAATCTTCAACTTGCTGTAGCAATGGCCAGTGATGAACAACTGAACAAGGAAGAAACAGGAAAGAAGATAGTCTCCCCCTATGATCTGACTTCGAACGACAATCCTGGAAGTCTCATCACACAAGTTCAGTTACGAGGCAATGAGAACTATGAGGAATGGGCGAAAGCGATTCGGACCTCATTGCGGGCTCGAAGAAAATGGGGTTTTGTAGACGGGACTATCAAGGAACCAGCGGAAGATTCCTCCTATCTAGAGGATTGGTGGACTGTTCAATCCATGTTGGTATCATAGATTCGGAATACCATTGAACCTAATTTGCGCTCGACCATATCACATATGGAGAACGCAGCGGATCTGTGGAAGGACATCAAGGAGCGATTTTCTGTTGCAAATGGCCCTCGGATTCAACAGTTAAAATCCGAACTGACCGACTGTAAGCAACGTGGGTTGTCCATGGTTGCTTATTATGGAAAAATGAAAGCACTTTAGGATGAGTTGGCGAATTATGATCAAATCCCGACTTGTACATGCACGGGATGTAAGTGTGATATTGGGACAAAATTGGAGAAGCGCCGAGAAGAAGAAAAAGTGCATCAATTCCTCATCGGATTGGACGCGGTAATCTATGATACTGTTCGATCAAACCTGCTCGCTATAGATCCATTACCCAAGCTGAATAAGTTCTATTCAACCTTAGTTCAAGAGGAAAGAATGAAGACGATTGCTCGTGCTAAGGAAGAACGAGGGGAGGTAATTGGGTTGGCTGTCCAAACCGGTATCAGGACAAGGGGACGTGGAGAAATGAAGGACAAAATAGAGGTATGTTCAAACTGTAACCAGGCAGGCCATGATTTAACAAACTGTTTCCAGCTTATTGGGTACCCTGATTGGTGGGGTGACCGTCCTCGTGGCGAAGGCAAACCTGGTGGCTGGGGTAAGGGACAGTAGCAACAGCAGCGTGCTGGAGCAGGGCGAGGGCGAAGCGGATCATTCCGAGCCAACACTGCACACACCATAGCTGGATGCGCAAATGCTTCGGCAGTGACAGGAGCTGATGTAGAAAAATTAGGTTTGACTGGGTTGAGTAGTGACCAATGGCAGAGTCTCCTTGAAATGTTGAACAAGCATAAGCCAAGTACCAGTGAGAGAATGATTGGTAAGCATAAAAATACTCCATGGATTATTGACACAGGGGCGTCAAATCACATGACAGGGAATTTGACAAGTCTAAGCGAACTGAGAGAGGTGCCTGGCTGTCTGGTAGGATTGCCGGATAGACAAAACGTCGCTGCTACAAGGGAAGGATCAATAGAACTTAATGGGAACTTGAAACTTGAAAATGTTCTTTATGTGCCCAGTTTACATTGCAATTTGATTTCCGTATCGCAATTAATTGACGAATCAAATTGCATTATCGAATTCACTAAAAATTTGTGTGTTATACAGGACCGCACTTCGAGGATGCTGATTGGTGCGGGTGAACAAAAAGATGGGCTCTATTATTTTCGGAAGGTACCTCGCGCGAAGGCTTTGAAGACCGATGGGACAAGTTCACTTGCTCTTTGGCACAAGCGATTGGGGCATCCTTCTATGAAAATCACCAAGTTAGTTTCTAATGCTGATTTCAGTAGAAATAGTAAGACGCTGAATAAAGTTTGTGATGTATGTCAACGGGCAAAACAAACTAAAGACAAATTTTCTTTGAGTGATCATAAAGCAACAAGTGTTTTCGAACTTATTCATTGTGACTTATGGGGTGCGTATAGAACTCCATCCTCTTGTGGTGCTCGCTATTTTTTTACAATCGTAGATGATTTTTCTCGTGCTGTCTGAGTATTCTTGTTGGTTGATAAAAAAGAGATAATGCGTACCATATTGAATTTCTTTGCTATGGTTAAAAGACAACATAATAAGCAAGTCAAAATTGTTCGGAGTGATAACAGAACAGAACTTACTTGTATGAAAAATTATTTCCTCGAACATGGCATTCTCTTTCAAACTTCATGTACTGGGACACTGCAACAAAATGGAAGGGTAGAAAGAAAACACCGGCACATTTTGAATGTCGCACGAGCACTGCGTTTTCAGGGACAGCTTCCTATTGAATTTTGGGGAGAGTGTGTGTTAACTGCAGGATATTTGATTAATCGAACCCCATCTTCAGTTTTGGAAAAGAAAACCCCTTATGAAGTTTTGTATGGGCAACCTCCTTTATATGAACATTTAAGGGTGTTTGGCTCGTTATGTTATGCACATAATCAAAGTGGGAAACTAGATAAATTTGCAAGTAGAAGTCGACGATGCATCTTTGTTGGGTACCCCTACGGGAAGAAAGGATGGAAGTTATATGATTTAGAAATAAAGGAGTATTTTGTTTCACGAGATGTTGCTTTCTTTGAGAGTGAGTTTCCATTTGCCATCTCAAGTGGCAGTGACAATTCCCAAGTCAATGGTTTTGATGCTGCCGTGGATGATGATCTTGTGGATGTTAGGACAACATGTGATGATGATACACAACAAAATGCTGCTAATCAAGGGAATGATGTGAGTGTTGATGTCAGGGGGGCAATTGTGTTGAAGGAGGCATAGAGACGGTCGTCCCAGATACACGAGCTGGTGAAGAGGTGCAAACAGGACCAGCTGCAAGGGTTGCGGGTGAGCTGCCTGATCAACTAGGCCGTGGACATCGCCTAAAGCAGCCGTCTATTCGTCTGCGAGATTATGTTACTAATACCATCCGAAAATTGAGCCCTTCTACTATCTCATCCGCTCCAACGTATGCCTCGGGTACTCCCTATCCCATAACACACTATGTGAATTGTGATCACTTTTCTTTGCGCCATCAGAATTTTCTTGCAGCCATTACTGTAGGTCATGAGCCCGTGTCCTTTTCTGAAGCAGTGAAGAATGAAAGATGGCGAGAGGCAATGAACAATGAAATTCGGGCACTAGAAGATAATAGAACATGGGTGCTGGAACGTTTGCCTCCTGGTAAAAAGGCACTTGGCTGCAAGTGGGTATATCGGATTAAATACAATTCCAACGGGTCTGTGGAGCGCTTTAAGGCTAGACTCGTCATTTTTGGCAATCATCAGGTAGAAGGAATTGATTATAAAGAGACATTATCTCCGGTGGCCAAGATGGTTACAGTCCGAACATTCTTAGCCGTGGCAGCTGCGAAGCAATGGGAGTTGCATCAAATGGATGTCCATAACGCTTTTCTTCATGAAGATCTTCACGAGGAGGTATACATGAAGATGCCTCCGGGTTTCAAAGTCCGACATCCAGACATGGTGTGTAAACTTCAGAAATCCCTTTATGGGCTAAAACAAGCACCAAGATGTTGGTTCGCTAAACTGTCCACTGCTCTGAAAGAGTATGGTTTCACCCAATCATATTCCGATTGCTCCTTATTTACATTGCAACATTATAGGGTCCAGACCAACGTCCTTGTTTATGTGGATGATTTAATCATTTCTGGCAATGATCATGGTGCAATACAAAGCTTCAAGACCTATTTAAGTGACTGTTTTCATATGAAAGACTTAAGAATTCTGAAATACTTTCATGGCGTTGAAGTTGCTAGGAGTCCTGCGGGAATTTACTTGTGCCAACAAAAATATGCTTTAGATATCATCTCAGAGGTTGGTCTACTAGGAGCGAAACTTGCCCGTTTGCCTTTGGAGTGAAATCATCGGTTGGCGTTAGCTAATGGAAAATTGCTTGATGATCCAGAACGATATCGCCGCTTGGTAGGGCGCCTTATATATCTTTGTTTCACTCGGCCAAAATTATCCTATTGTGTGCATGTCCTTTCACAATTTATACAACACCCAAGGGAGGAACACTGGGAAGCTGCACTAAGAATTGTTCGATACTTGAAAAGAAATCCTGGACAAGGAATTCTACTACGACGTGAGAGTGATTTGTGCTTATATGGATGGTGTGATGCAGACTGGGCTAGTTACCATTTGACGAGAAGGTCACTCACAGGGTGGTTTGTGCTTTTGGGAAATTCACCGATATCCTGGAAGACCAAGAAGCAACAGACGGTGTCTAGGTCCTCTGCAGAGGCCGAATATCGATCCATCGCAGCAACAACTTGTGAATTGAAATGGCTGAAAGACATCTTATCCAGCCTCGGTGTTCTCCACTCTCGTCCCATGCAACTTTATTGCAATAGTCAAGCAGCGTTACATATTGCAAGGAACCCGATTTTTCATGAACGGACAAAACATATTGAAGTAGACTATCATTTTGTCCGAGACGAGATCTTGAAAGGCAATATTTGTCCATCTCATGTTCCATCTCGCGTACAGCTCGCTGATATTTTCACGAAGGCATTTGGGAACCCTCAATTTGACTACTTTCTTCGCAAGTTGGGCATTCGAGATCTTCATGCACCAACTTGAGGGGGGTATTGAGCCAAGTTTGGAAACTATGTAAATATAGTAAATATACATTCTGTAATTTAGTTTTGGTAACCATTTTGATAGGATATCCTCGGCATAATTTTAGGAGCAAATTTTGTGCATCTTGTATATATGTATCCCTCTTTGGGGTAATGAAAGATAAGGAAGATTCTTTTCTTCTTTCGTGAAATTACAATTTATCAATTTATAACATGTGATTTCGAAGCCATTCAAATAAAGTTCTCTCTTAGTACACGAAGTTGATGATCTTAAAATAGGTTGAAACACAAAGGGAAACAACCAGAGCCAAACTACCGTTCCGATCCTTGTCCGCACGACTGCTCCATTAGAGTCGTCTGAACCCTTGTTTGAATAACCGATCTCGAAAACTCAGCAATCCAATAGTTTTTCATCATCTTTCCATTCTTCTTTCATTCAAACCAAAAAAATTTCAAAACTTAACGTTTTATGAAAAATGAATCTCTATATCAAGACCTCAACAACATAAATGGAACCCAAAACTAATCATTCAATTTACAAAACACTTGTCAAGGTTAAGGTTTCTTATGAATAATCGTGTGTATATATGCACATGCAAATGTACAACAATGTATAACTACCCTTATTTCAAATGGCTATAAGAAAGACCTTGGGTTAAAGATTGATGACTCCTACACCCAAAACAAGCAAAAACTTGAGCAAAATACCATCCAAAACTTTTAAACTCAGCTCCTCTTTCTCTTTATTTCTTTCTCAACACTTTTCTCTCTTTTTTGTTTTAATCATCATTCAAAACTAAATCACAAGGAAGAGAAGGTGTTTATATATAATCTGGGGTTTATAGGTTACTTAGATTAGGTGAATTGTCATGCTAAGAGTGAATGATGGGATTAATACAATGGTTGCCCATAATTTTCAAAGAAAAGTATCTAATGCAGTAAACCTAGTCCAAACGACCTTTAGTTGGAAATTTCATTTGGATGACAGAAACGTGCATTTCTAAATACTACATAAATTTTTGTAAGGCTATATCTAGAACATGGATTTGTTGATGGAAAGAAAAAGTGAAGGAAAATTGTAGGAATGCAAAATAAAATTAAAAAATCAATTCATTTTTTTTATCGATTTATAAAAATAAGATTAAAATGAATAGATATTTATCAATAAAATTTAACTTTTACTTGGCTAAGCATACAAAAATTGCACAAATATAAATTTTATTTTCTTTCCATTTTTCGTTTTCCTCCACAAATTTATGTTCCAAACATAGCATAAGTGTTGAAATATTGTTTAGACCCCGTTCGAATAACACCTTGCCCTAACCCACATTTGAATGATAAAACCCAAGCTTAAAATTTATGAGAAATACTCCAAGTGTTGGTTTCCAAGCTTATTTCTCCCCATCCCAGCACCAAGTTAACAAAATCTTAATAAAGATAAGTAAAAATAAATAAATTGAATAAAAATTTTTGGTTTGTCAAAAGTCTCTCTCACTTTAAAAAAAAAATTTGTTGTCAAAATTTAAAGTTGATCAAAATAACACATTCATCAACTTAATAGGTTCATATTAAGTATTTACAAACTTGACTTACACACATGAAATCAATTAAAAATACAATGGTACCAAGACTGTATTTTGTCTTCTCTCTCTTAGATGGATTCTTCAATTCCACGATACGTCCACAGTACCTTCACCAATTGAATAGTCCTCCCTCGGAGTACTTGCTCCCGGGCATCTAATACGTGCATGGATCTAACTTCACAAGTTATATTACTTGCTCCCGAGAATCCAATATTCACATTGATCTAACTTCATGAGCTACATTTGCATCTACTTTCATCTCTATCCAATCCAAAACATGTGTACGGCTAGAAATATACTAACAAAGCATAGATAAGTGGACACCTCATGCACGCCTAACAACTGTGGCAGTGATGCCAATCGGTATGCCAAATCTCCCACCCTAGCCAAAATCTCATACGGACCAATAAACATTGGTGATAATTTTCACTAACGACAAAAATGAAACCGTCCTTTTCGCGGTGAGATTTTTAGAAATACATAATCTCCCACTTAGAAAGCCGATGGCTTATGCCTCTGATTCATAACTCCTTTTGCGACTTTATGCTGTTTATAACCTTTATCAGATAACCTTAACTTTCTAGGTTGTTTCCCATACTAGTTTTGGCCCAACAATTGTTGTTTCCATAATCTTTGCCCCAGCAAAATGGTGATCTACATGCTCTACCATATAAAGTATCCAAAGGTTCCATCCCGATGCTCAAGTGATACTATTATTATAAGAAAACTCTACTAGTGGTAGATAATCTTTATAATTACCTTGGAAGCCTATAACAAAAGCCCCAAGCATATCTTCCAAGATCCAATAATACATTTGGACTGCCCATCTGCTTGAGAATGATAGGCGGAATTGACGCACAACTCCACCCCCATGGCTTCTTGAAAACTCTGCTAAAATCTTGATACAAAACGGGGATCCTAATCTAAGATAATAGACACAAGATTCCCAAGAAGCCTCTTTATCGCCTTGACATACAATTGAGTCAACACATCTATAGAATCCATTATTCGTACTAGTAAAAAGTGAGCTGACTTTGTCAAACATTCTACTACCATCCAAATGGTATTACAACCCCTTCTAGTTTTTGATAATCCCATCACAAAATCCATCATGATGTTCTTCCATTTCTATTTGAAACTAGTAGTGGTTGTAATAGTCCAGCTAGTATCTAGTGTTCTGCTTTAACGTACTGACAGGTTAGGCATATACTCACAAACTGTACAATATCTTTCTTCATTATAGACCAATAGAACTGACAATGCATATCATAAAGCATCTAAATAACAATCAGTTAGGAATAGTGAAATTCTTTTATGACATCCTCCCAAATAGTAATGGGCACAAAAATTCTCCCCTAGAATTACATTGTGATGTCACTCTCATTGACCATCTCGACAATATCACTGACTCCTGAGCACTCCACTTAATTTTCTCTACCTCATCATCCAACTTCTTCACTTCAGCCACTTTGCTTAATAAAGCTGGTTAAATAATTGTGGCACATAACCGTGCCTATTTTACATCTTCTTGAAATTCTAAGCCAAAATCACCAAAACTGTCCATCATCTTCCACTTTCAAGCGGCAAAACTCGTTAAGATACAATGAGTTTTCTTGCTGAGAGTGTCAGCAATTACATTAGCTTTTCGTGGGTGATATTATAACTCGAGGTCATAATCCTTTATATATTTCATCCATCTTCTTTGCCTCAAGTTTAAGTCTTTCTGAGTAAAAATATTCTTAAGCTTTAATGATCAGAGAACATTTCAAACTTTTCCCTATATAGATAGTGTTTCCAAGTCTTCACTGCAAAAATCATCACTGCTAATTCCAAGCTATGCACAAGATAATTCTGTTTGTGATTTTTCAACTATCTTGACTCATAGACCAATAACTTTTTCGCGTTGCATCAACACATACTCCAAACCTTACCTAGATGCATCATAATATAAAGAGTAGCCTCCACCCCTCTCTAAGATAATCATCTGAGATAATCAATACTATAGCTATGGTTAATCTTTTCTAATCTATTGAAATGATCACTCACAAGCCTTATCTCAAATAAGCTTAACTCTATTCCAGGTTAGCTTAGTTAACAGTATTGCTAACTTGGAGAAATATAGAACAAATCTCCTATAGTATATTGCCAAACTTAGGAAACTACAAACCTCAAACACTATCTTCGATCTTGACCAATCAAGGATAGCCTCGACTTGGGACAAGTAGACCATTACTTCTTTTACAAAACCCAAATGTCTAAGTGATGCAGGGAAGTGTTAACACTCCCAGTTTTGCCTCCTTATTTAAAATTTACAGTATCTAATATTTTTAGTTCAATGGTGCTCTACTGATTAAGTTTTCTTAATCGTAGGATATGTCAAAGTGTCAGAATTTGACAAAAAGCAAGGAATCAGCAAAATACTAGTTGTACTACTAAAGTTATGGAGAAGCTAAGCCAAAGAACCAGATCAAGGTAAAAGGCCACCAAACTGCACAAACATGCTCAAGCCACTAAATAGATAACTCCAACCTCAACAAAAAAGCCAGAGTTTAGAGTCAAGGATTAATTCAGTCTAGAAGTCAAGAACAACCTCGACTGACGCACCTGAAGACTAGTATCGATCAGAATGTCCAAATCAAGCTAGAAACACACAAGAAGATACAAAACATCCTAAGGCATGTCAAAGAACATAGAACGCTGCTCAGAATAGCCAAAAGGCCCTTTCAAAGGTCATTCAAGCTCTATCGACTTAAAATAGCTCCTACTAACAAAAACAAAGCTGTCGGTGCACCAAATATAATTTGCGCATCTAGTCGAAGTCGAAATGCCTTTAAATTACACGAGAACATCAAGTTTTCATCCCTCGAGGTAACAGTATAGCTAGGTTTGATCAAGTCAAACCTTAGGAGGTCCCTCCACTGATTCGTTTATAAAATTTGTTAATTTTTTATAAATTTATAAAAGTGTCTCGAAGTCCTGTAGATTGCATATTTGGATTCTTCATACCCAAAAATGGTAGGAGGAGTCTGTTTAGTGGTACCTCCAGGATTTAAGTCAAAAAGATTGGCCGACCCTGCCTCTGTTTCAATCCATTTCAGAGCAATAATTTTTAAATAGACGTAACTTGGTTCTGGAGAATCCAAATTGAACTAAATTTTAACCTAATTGGTTTAATTCTCTCCAAAAAGTGCCTGAGATGTTCTAGAAACTACGCCAAAAGTCTTAGAATGGTTCGAACTTGTCAAGACGGAACCCAAACTTCACCGAGCATGGCTTGAGCCAGCAGCTCAAGCCAAATGGCTTAAGCCAAATTGGCTTTCTTTTTAGCCTAGTTGTCAAACACTTTGCTGAATAGTGTGGCAAACTTTTTTGCCTACTTAGAATTGTAAACTTGTTTGCCTAACCTGTTTTGTAATCTCGTTTGTCTGGGGTGCTGTGCAAACTTATTTTCCTATTCTATTTAGCAAAAAGAATCACAAAACAAGCTTAGCAAATATGTTTGCCTCCTTTATCATGCAAACTTGTCTGCTTGTTGAGTTGGGCAATTTTTTTGCCTATTCAAACATGCAAAACTTTTGTTTGGATCATAATTCAAGATCGGGTTATACCCGACGTATGATATTGATCGAATATACTCAAGATAAATTTTGTAAACTTCCAAACATCATACATATGACATGCCTACATCATACTAACATGTCATACCATGCTATAACATCATTCTATCATGCCATACCCTGTCATACCATGCCATGCCATATCATCATAATATCATGCTAGGTCATGTCGAACATCATATTTGTCATGCCTTGTCATTCCTACCATGTTATACCATGTCATTGTCATCCTATATTATGCTAACATGCTATATTGCCATGTTATGCCAACATGCTATATTGCCATGTTATACCATGTCATGACCATGCTATGCCATGTTATCATCATGTTATGCTATGCTAACATGTCTTATCAACATCTTACATCATAGTATAACATGCTTGGACATCATTTACCATGCTAGCACATGCTATGACATGCCATACATTATGTTTTGATATACCAACATATGCTTTGACATGCTAGGACATCATTTACCATGCTAGCACATACTATGACATGCTGTGTATCTTGTTTTGACATGCTTATACGTACCTTGACATGCTAGAACACATTCAAACATGTAAATACACACCCACTAGGGTTAATATAGACTTAGAAATCAAATTCTTATTAATCTAGAGCATTCACCTAAGTGAGTGAGGCTCCAGAGACTAAGAATGACTTAAGATTGGCTAAACAAGTGATTTCTAAGTCATAACTTCCCTTAGATATATCTGACATGCATTCTTAAATTGTCATCCATGATAAAATATAAGTTATCATCACATTCAACATGTCGATGACATATATAATCATAGAAACTGCATTACTCACATCACACTAGGCTCCTAGGCTTTTCACATAGATTTGATCATCATCACCAGGAATTGAGCTCTTGATCCGAGCTGAGTTCCTCTCCTAAATAATAGACACTCACTTGCATGCATTAGGCACATCTCTGGAGTAATGTTCCTTTCCACAGTTATGCGCAAGGTGCTAACCATTTTACCCTTGGAGTTGAACTCCCTAGCAAAGTGAGACTCTATCTCTAGTTATATACGAGATACTAACTGTTACCTCTCATCTAGAGCGAGGCTCTTTTACTTTCTTAGTTACGTGCCAGGCGCTAACTATCTCCTTGTCTGGAGCTAAACACCTTTCCATAGTTATGCGTTAGGCTCTAATTGTCTTTCTGGTTAAAGCTACACAAACCTAATCCCCTTAAACAAGGTATGTAGGTAGCTCGAGCAGAAAGCTTGAGTTCGATCATCACAGTGTGAAATTTGACTCAGAGCTAAGCTCTACATCACTTAATCCTTCATACATTAGGTCAAACAATAGTAGAGCTACATAGACTTGATCCTTTAATAAGGTACGTAGATAGCTCAAGTAGAGGCTTGAGTCCAGTCACACTTGCGTGAAACGCTAACTTAGAGCTAAGCTTTATACCTGCACACTAGTTTAGAATGATAGAGCTACGTAAACCTGATCCCTTCACTAGATACATAGGTATCTCAAGTAGAAAGCTTGAGTCCAGTCACAATAGTGCAAAGCACTACCTTAGAACTAGGATCGTTTCTCTAGTTAAATGCAAGGATTAACTATCTCTTCTTTGGAGCAAGGCTCTATTTTCTAGTTACGCGCTAGGCACTAATTATCTTTCTTATCTAGAGTAAGGTTCCATTTCTCAATTCTGCACTATTTGCTAACTATCCTTTCCCTAGTAGAGTAAGGCTTATTTCCTCTAGTTATGCGGTAACGCTAACTGCTCTCTCTCATCTGGAGCTAGGCTTCATTTCCCAGTCAAGTAAGAAGTGCTAACTGCCTTTTATCATTTGGAGCAAAGCTCTCTTCCCAAGTTACGCACGAGGCCCTAACTTTCATTTTAGTCTTAGAGTTAGGACTCTTTCTCTTTCTCATCCCATCTTAGAAGTGAGGTTCCTTCACACTGATCCTATACACAGCATTGACCCTGTCAGTTTCCTTTTTATACACATTTACATATCATATTGTGCGAGGTGCAAACCTGACCCAGAGCTACGTAGACCTAATCCCTTCAAAAGTACGCAAGTAGCTCAAGCAAATAACTTAAGTCCAGTTACCTTGGTCTTTATAGACCATCTACACCAGGCACTAACTTAGACTTAGAGCTAAGCTCTTGCATATGCATATTAGTTTACTTTATGTCAACATATAGTACGGACTACCTTAGGTCTGAACTACGTCAATCTGATCCCTTCACAAGGTATGTAGGCAGCTTGAGCACATAGCTTGAGCACACAGCTTGAATTCGGTCACAATGGTTTTCATAGACTATATTCACTCTCAACACACATACACGTACACTCATGCATAAAGACTACATAAGTCCACAAGTCCAAATCCATACAGCATATAGAACCCTTTAGGATACATCACTGCCACATAAGGATACATTACACTACACTCACACACACAAGCTAGGCTCAACAACCTTATATTTCATGCATCATTTGCATTCATGGGTTGTATGCATTGATTATTATAAACCGAATTATTATATTTTGATATCATAACTATAAAAAGTAGAAAGGGACTTCGGATATCCTTAGGTATCTAGGCAAAATGGTTTCCGTGCATAGCCGAACTCCTAAACCAACTATCTCTGATTACATAAACTAGTTAAGAATCACTAAACAATACCATTTACCATATCATTCAAAAACATAAAATAACTCATTTTAAATCATAATCAACACTCGAGTTTCTCGACACACCTATTTCAAAAATGTAAGGTGGTGACTTCTAGTCTCTATAATCACGGCCCTATTTCAAAGCAAAAAAATAATTTTATTATTTGGATGATCCCAAATGCAACATGTCACAAGAAAGACTCACGACGCACGCTCGTCAACCCTTACGTGCGAATCTGGTTGTGACGAGAAGCGTAAAAGAAACAATTGTACAAAACAAGAATTTTAAGGAACACTCTCTTTTTTCATTCAATCATCAAAAAATGAATTACCCGCAGGCTAACAACTGCTTAAATAGAAGAAAAAATCCTAACATTAATGGGTTGGGCCTAAAAAGGCATAAAACCAACTAACTAACAAAAATTACCAAAAACAAAAAGTTTGAAATAAAATTAAATATGAAAAATATAGAAAATTACAAAGTTTCTATCAAAATCCTAACTGAAAATGGATTCATCCAATCCAAGTAATTAAGGCCTAAAAACTTTCTAAAAATAATAAATTTGGCCATTCGGAGGCCCAATTTAGGGTTTAGGGTTCAAGCCATTGCAAAGCAATGGGTATTGACGATTAAGCCATTTTAATCAAAACTAGGTAGGCCTAATACTAAATTTCATAGTTGGGTATTTACGACTTTGTCAATCTAGGCTTAAAATAATTAAAAAACTCTTCCTCCATGGCCAATGCATCACTAAGGAACTTAACCTCTTTAAGACAAAACTCACAATTGCTCAATTTTGCATATAAACTAATGATCCTTCGATGTTTGCAACACTATTCTCAGATGCCCTTTATGCTCTTTCTCTGTCTTTAAATCTACCAACATATCATTAGTAAACATCACAACAAATTTTTCTAGATAGGTACTAAATACTCTATTTATCAAGTTTATAAAAAAATTTGGAGCATTTGTCAATCTGAAAGGCATTACCAGGAACTTGTAATGACCATATCGAGTCCTAAACACCAGCTTTACTATATCTTTTTGCCTTACTCTTGATTGATAATAGCCCGACCCCAAATCAATCATAGAAAATACTGATGATTCCCACAACTGATCAAACAAATCATTAATTCTCAGTAAGGGATATCGATTATTAATAATCACTTGATTTAGCTTTTGCGGTTAGTAAACATCTGAAGCATTCCATCCTTCTTTGCAACAAATAAGTTGATATGTGACAATAGATTAATTAAAATCATTTTTTTCGTGTAAAAAATAAATAAAACACTTTACTTTTTGTCAAGAAACTAGCTTTTCTATTTTCTATTTTTTTTCCTAGTTTGTTCAAGTTTAAAATGTGCTCTCATTAGATCGTGGTAACTCAAAGGAAATTTCTAACAAAATAAGTTCTGATTTATAATATAATTTAACTTATTGAGCTACTTGGAGCAACATGAGTATATATATATGCTCATTATCAATATTCCTGTGCTCAATTTCGTTCATAGAATTTTCATATATATATATATATATACGGATCATTTAGTTCTCCTATCACTGGAAAAAAAACTCATAAATTACAACACTTGCGATGTCATAATAATGAAATGGAAATCACAAGAAGTGCTTTTCATACCACTCTTAAAATTTTTTTTTCTTAATTAATTAATATTTCATTATAGCTCAGGTGAACCTGAGGGTGAAAAATTAATTCACTAGATACAATGTGCTAGCTGTTCCAGTAACTGTTGTTCTCCTCATAATCATTGAAACAACTTGGGCCTGCGTTTTCAAAGTCCCCATTGATGTTCACCAAGTTGAGGTTAGTAGTTGAACTCTCAATTCAAAAGATTAGGCTCAAATGCTATGCCCTGAAAATTCATTACACTGCCCATTAATACTATTTCATTGAACTCCAAGAAGTAGTTTGATTTTCACAATTAGCTTCTTCTGCTCTAGCAACCATAGAATATTAATAACTTACAATGGTGCTATTGAAGTTTTTTGTGAAGTTCTTCAATGTTGTTGATGTAAAGGACTCAGAGATACTGCTATAAATGGCTCTATCTTTTGGTGCCTTTAGCCACGCTGCCCCTTGTATTGCTTTTAGTATGTTAAGACACAGCGGAGGAGGTGATGGTAGTGGCGGAGAAGGTGGTGGCGTGGTGTCACGCCCCGGATTTTCATAACCCAAATGCCCGAGGGTGACTTGGGATTATTTGTTGGGTATAAAAATGAGATGATAATAACACGCTGTCACACCCCAAAATTTTCTTCCAAACTGGGGTTGACCCGCAATAAAAAAAAATTTAAGGTATTCAAAATCCATTGCTTATCCCAATCAATATTTATAAGTCATTAGACTAAATCATTTGATGGGATTCAACTACAGCGCACAAAATAAAGATAGAGAAAAATATTACAAAGCCATCTAAGTGTCCCAACCATGCGATTAACATTACATACCAAATAAAAGCAAACTAGGTATAAACTTAATAATTACAATCATCCAACAATTATTATTACAGACCACAATAATAAATACAGTCTTCCAGTGCTACGCAAGAAAAAAAAATAGATAACTCTTCTGGTGGAATATTTAAGAGAAATTAATCTCTTTCTATCTCATCTTCAGTATCCCTATGCTTAATATCCTAAAAAAAAATTTCCACAAGGGGTGAGCTACTAAAGCCCAGTAATCAGAATCTCCTAAGTGCCTATATGCAGTGGTTGTAATGCTACACTGTATTAGGTGACTCAATACAGTGAATGTGATTAGGTGACATACTGTTCATGTAACAATTAATTCAATAGATCCCAACTGAATAATGTAAATTATACTTACAATGGTTTGATGAAACCGTCATCGTAACTACTATTTTACTTACATGTAAAATAGTTAAATGTTGATATGTATACCATAATAAAATCTGTGTCGCAGTGGTGGGGATCTTAGATTCAGATCTTCAAGATCTCGGGATCAAACCTCATAGCGATACAGGTTTCGTCTATATATATATGTCCTACATCTTTTTATAAAATATTCATCTAAAGGAATTAAATATAATTAAATAATTCCAACACATCATTTATACATAAGCAAAAGAGGTTGTCAGTCATAGTAAAATTTGGTAAAGGAGTTTAATCTAAATCCTCCTAGGAAAATCATACTTCTATCGTTTTCTACCCCCAGCCTTGGGAACTAGTGACTTTACGAGCTTAGATCCAATGCATTCTGATGGTGTCACCCATCAAAAATCTAGCCGTCGCGATCGGCTACCTGACTGGCCAGGTCAGAATGGAGCATCTCCTAAACAAAATGCATATGTTCACATCTCTATCTAAAAGGCCATTTCTACCCACCCATCACCCTATTGCCAAAAATAACTTTAGCACCGAGTGCCTTAATTTCTTCTCACCTTTTTTACATTTCCAAGGGTACCTTGTATGGAAATAAGACATTTTTTATAATAACTGGCAATGTTCCCGGGTGATGAATCATAAGTGGGATTATTCAGTCACATGCAGTATTTTTTTAAGTACTTATCTAAATCCATAATTTAATAATAATTCTCAATAAATAAAAAATTTTACATAGTCACCAATATTATTATCACAAAAATAGGTACTACATGTAAATTAACAAGTAGCAAGTAGCTAAAAATAATTTAGAATTCGAATTAGTATTTTAGTTAATTGTTTTAACAAGTTTGCTATACTACCTTTGATAAGAATAAAATTATTTCTGATGGTATATTAATTAAGCCGATGTTGGCAGCTTAGTGGGTGGCAACCCTAATTGCAATTTGAAGTCGCGAGTTCGAATCTCATTGGTTACGATCTCAGTTTTTGCCTCTTTTTTCTTTTTGTTTTATTATTTTATGGAATATAAAGATAATAAATAGCTCTTTGGACTAATATTTAATTTTAGAAAAATTGATAAGTTTTATTTTATTCTAACTGGATAGTATAGTACATTACTTGAACAATTAAGCCAATGTGAGATTACAAAGCTAATTCATCCTACCCTCTTGATTTGGTAGGAGAATAATATTATTCAAAATAATTTGAATAAATTTTCAATCATCATCTTATTTATAACCAAACCCTTATCATAGGTTTTCGGCTTCAAGATATCCACAAATGTCCATAGAACTGTTACAATGTTTAGGAAAGTATTAAATAAGTTTTATTAAATTCACTTAATCATAACAATATAGTTATATAACTTGCTAGGTTGACAAAACAATGCCTAAAAATCAATTAGAATAAATCAAATTCATTTAAGGAAGACCAAATGAGGAAAGAATAAGTTCATTGTTTCATTTGGGCATTTTTATCAAATACTATAAGTGTTTTACTAGATTAGTCCTTGTGAACAAAATCACACATAAATAAATTATTAACATAACTATAACTAACAGAGGCTAATTGGGAATTTAAATAAATCTTTAAACATAAAATTCTAAAAAAAATCCAAACAAGCATCAATTAAAGGCTAAGCAGAAATAGCAGCATAAAAGAAAATTCATATAAAATAGAGTAGAACTCCGATATTTATAAATTTTATATCTGTAGAAACTAGACTTTAGGGCCTACAACTTTCATGTTTTACACTTTTTAAAATTCTAAAGTCTAAAGGTTCAAAAATGGCCTTGAATTCAGTTTGTTCAGAAGATACAATTTTACACGTGTTCAGTATTTTAGGCATAACTTTTGACTCACAACTCGGATTGATGCAAATCTTTTTGGGTTGGAAAGAAAACTTAAAGGGTAATAATGTTTATGTTTTAGGGGTCAAAAGCACATTAGAAGTTATAAATAAAGAGCTGTCAGCATGCTGGGCTATATCAGTCAAAGTTTTGGCTTCCCTACCCCCAATGTGCAGGTTTTTTTTTTTTTTTTATCACAATCAAGTTTCATATTTCAAACCCAGAAAAATGCTTTAGCTTCAAATTGAAGACATCAAATACATTTTTGGAGGTTCGTCATCCTACCTCAATGAAGATATTAGTGACCAAGTCTGAGAAGGAAAAAAGGAGTTGAGCTTTGAACACCACCCAATTGGAAAGTTCCAAGCCTTTCTTCTTCCTCCAAGAAACACCAAATGTCCAACCACACTTGATAATAATATTTTTTTTCTTATTTTTTTCTCTTTGAAGGCACACAATTTATAAGAAATCATGGGAGTGTAGAGAAAGTACCGGTGGAGAAAATAACCTGCACTTCCCATGCTTCAAAGCAACTAAGGTAAGATCATACATATACAACAGATAGCATGATCCAAGAATCATGCTTGCTTTTTGACTATCTAACCATATAATTTAAGAGATGTATTGGAGGATGGATGGAGATGGGTGGCATGATCCGGGAATCATGCTAGCTTTTTAACTAATTAAACATTATTTAAAAGATGCTTTAAGTCTTTAAATCATGCTTGCTAAATAATTTAAAAGAAATGCTTTAAAGTCATCAATGTATGGTCTTCTTTTTGACTAATAAACTAAATAATTTGAAAGATGTGAGAGATGTATGGAAGAAAGGATAGATGGAAAATGAAGTTTACTGGGAAATGATTTAGAGTTACTATTCACGAGTCAACTCGGTGAGTGATAAAGTGAGTTGAAGTGAGTTGAGGTGCGTCAAAGAAAGGGTTGACCCATGGGTTAATGGGCTTGGGTTGAACCAAATAGGTAATTGGGCTAAGAATTGTTTGGATAAAAGTTTAGAAATTCTACATTAAACTCCCACATAGGGTAAAATTAAATCCGAAAATCTTTCCAACTAATTTTATCATTCCAAAAATTTTCAAATCCTCAATTTTTTAGATTTTTATATAATAAATATCACCACCACACTTAAGCAAAAATTAATTAAGAGAAAGAAAATTCAGGTTATTACACATGGAGTAGCCAAGGTGGTGAGTTTGGAAAATATTGGACATAAGCTACAGCTTAGAGGAGCCTGATGATGATCGGACTAGTCTGGCTTCGGCTTTGAGTCGAACGATCTCCCGCTGAGCCATGTGGCGAAGGTTGGCAGCGTCTTTCAACTGACCAAGGCAATGGAGGACTTCAGTCTTTGGCTTGTAAGTCAATGGATCGATACCCATCTGGATTAATCGTTTTTTTTTTTTTAAGTGTGTGTTCTAGTGGCTCTTGATCTTATCATCAATTCTCTTTGGCAAGTGAGCTGCTATGGTTGACCATCTTAATTTATCAAATTAATTAACAAAATTAATTATTAATGAGCTGTATACATACATATACACAAACATTTATATAGAACTTTAAGATGAGTAATTAATTTCTAATAGCTAGCTAGCATGTATAATGAAAACTTCAGCTAGCTAGCTTTTCACCTGTTACCGAGAAAAGTGTGGAGTTGGATAATGTTTTGTTCTTCATGCAAGCTAAAATTCCTCTCTTGATATCAGGTTTCAGATAATTTGTCCATCTCAGTCTACAACTCTTCCCACATCTCTCAAGTTTTGGAAATAAATTTATATTGTTGGAAATAAATTTATGCAATTATATGTAAATTTAGAATATTAATTACATAAAAAATAATAAAATATGTCGAAGCATACTGGATTATGATTGTTCCATCTTCAACTCTGAAAGACAAATTATATTAGGGTATGGCCTTCCTATCTATGACAATCAATATATGACAGCTATCAATAGAAAAAATTGTTGTATATTATGAAGAAATGGAATCTAGCCAATACATAGAGGGAATCTAGCCAATATATAAAGGTAAACCCTACTGTCATTGGGCCCTCCCATAAAAGACCTATAATGGGCTCAACAATTGGCCCATACTAACCGTCTAACCTCATTATTGCTATTAAGTGCACATATGCCCAATAATATAGATTACAGTAAAATGAATCTTATCATGTATGTTCTAATCTTTAACCTGGTTCTAACCCGTTTTTGATAAAATAAAAAATTAATTAATGTATGCTCAGTATATAGAAAATTCTATCTATTTCATCATTCTCCACTTTAAGCTGGGATTGGTTCTCACGTGACTTCCGTTTGCATTTGAATCCTTGCAAAAATATAGCAACATGAACAATTGCACCACTGTCAAACTACCAAGAATTGGATAGGACATCAACTAAATTTGATTCAAAGAAAACTAAAACAAGTAAGTTACCTTATTTCTTTTTCTTTTTCTCTAACCAAGCTTGAAATTTAGTGCAATCCCTCCTAATGTGGCCTTCTTTTACAAAAAAAACACTTGACCTCTTTCTTTATGACAGCATTGGGACCTAACATATTTTGAGTCTAACTATTACCTTTAACTTACTTATTATTGTCCTAACCCTTATGAGGAGTATTGCCCTTAGGTTTCCAACGATTCCTAGAATTCCCATTTTCCAGACTAGGCTTGGATTGAGAAACAAACATAGCAGTGACAGACTTCTTTTTCCTAAGTTTCTTTTCCTCTAAAACACATTTGGTAACAAGTTCATTTACACTCCACGACTGATCTTGGGTGTTATAGGCAGTTTTTATCTAGCTAAAATATGGTGGAAGAGAACTAAGAGCATGTTGACTAATAAAGTCATCAGAAATTGGGACATCAAGGTTTTTAGGTTTGGACTGAATAAAGACAATTTTGAGGATATACTCTTATACCACACTCACAATTTCATATTTCAAGGCGGTAAGTTCATTCATTAGAGACCCAGTCTCAGTCTTATCGGATACTTTATATATCTGTCCTACAACATTAAAAGGTACTTTTGCATTTTTGGCCTTAGGTAGACTACTCAAAAGATACTCCGAGATAGATCTCTTAATCGCTATAAGACTTAGGCGATTAGATCTCTCCCATTTTGCATACAACTCTTTTTCAGATGCCGTGCTAGTGGCAGTAAATGCAGTAGCCTTAGACTCTCTCAAAGCCAAATTTACATCAACAATTCCTAAGGTAAACTCAATATCTTGCTTTCATTTCTTATGATTCGAGCCAGTAAACAAGAAAATAGTGGTGTTATTATTTTTAACTACAAAATTGAACAAAATAATGAAATAACAATTAGTAATCAGAGGCAAAAAATATGCTGTAAACTTAATTAAGCATAAACCATAAAGGATAACTTGGTGCATTATTGCTGTCTCCCTTTTGGGCAAAGAGTATAACATGTTATAAGGTTCCTTCAATAAACCACCAATGAGAATACCTAAATTTGAAAAGTCGGTTCCTTTTGGGCAGAATGACCTTTCTAATCTAAATATTTTCTAATTAGTCACTGAATTTTAACCGTATCATTAATATATATAATAATCCTCTTTGGGCAGTTTATTATATGTAATAATACAATGGTTCGTCATGTACAAACATGTAAGAAATATCAAGAATCAACGAGCATACCCCTTTGGGTAGTAACACCAGTATCAACCAAATATCCCTTAGCATGACATAATCATACATAAGTTGCCTATGATTGTAATTATTATTTTATGCCCTTAAAAATTTATGTGCTTAAAAAAATATAGGAATATTATATAAATAAGCACTTTTAGGGCCATTAAATAACTGGAAAAATTTTAATATTATGCAATTAAAACCAGTGTGAGTAGATATTGCCATTAGATCCAGAATATCAAAATTTGGTCACCAGTAAAATTTCACTAAAAAATATTCATGGTTTTTGAGAATTACAAAAAACAAGTATAAAATAAAGCCAAATAAATACCAAACATATTCCAAAATTTTCATAAAAAATATTTTTGGAAACGTCATTAAAAAAATTTATAAAATTTTTTGGCACAAAAAATAGGCCTCGCGTGCTCGCACAACTCTCACATGCCTGAGCTGCGGCTAGGGTAGCAGCCTTCCTTTACCTCCAACTGGATCTGCCCAACCCGTTTGATAGTAAAAACTATCCAGTTTACTTTGAATTCATATTTAACCATGATTTGATGGATTCAAAGCAATTAAACCATATAGTCAAGGTAACTAAACATCAAGGATCAAATATACATATAATTTTTAAACCAAAAGCTTAAATGAAATTAACTTTGAAGAAACTCAAAGTTTAGCCATGGTTAGTTTGTCACAAAACCTAATTGCAAGATTTATCAATGGGCTACGCTCAAATATTCAAGTGCAACTAATGTTACAACCAGTCTAATCTTTGGAAAGAGCAATCTCCTTAGCCACACACATAGAGTCACATGTAAGTCAAGGTGGAGCAGGGAATCCTAACACCCATGGGAATTATAATCCTAGTTCAACTAGGAACTATAATTCTAATCCATTTCAAATTCCTAATCCTATTTCAACTCAAACTGCACAAGCTAAAGGAAAAGGGACAATAGATTCTTCTCAAAATCCTAGTCAATTTAGGGATACTTAGAAAGGCCAAACAAGTACGAGATCAAATCCAAATTACCCATGAGAAAAGTAATCCTTATGCTATTTATCGTGGAGATAAGTGTTTTAAATTTGACCAACAAGGACATTACTCCCACCGCTGCCCGCAAAGATAAGCAGTTAACTAAGCGGCCCATGACGGAGAAATTGAAGAGCTTCACGATGAAGAAGAGTTTTCTTGTGAGAAGGAAGAAGAAAACATTCCAATTGGATATGTCTATAGAGATAAAGGAATTTCCTTAGTAGTATGAAGACTCATGTACACACCAAAGAATGAGAAAATCCAAAGGAACAACATCTTCCAGACAATATGTACCATCAAGCAAAGGGTATGCAACTTTATCATTGATGGTGGAAGTAGCAAAAATATAGTCTCCAAGGAGATGGTGGATAAACTACAACTTCCAACGCAAAAGCATCCCTCGTTGTATAACATTGGATGGATCAAAGAAGCTGGCGACCCAAAGGTAACTAAGCAAGGCCTTATTCTTTTTTTTATTGGCAAGAATTATAAAGACAAGGTACTATGTGACATAATCGACAAGAATGCTTGTTATATGCTATTGGAACGCCTATGGTAATTTGATAGACAAACTATTCATCGAGGTAAAGATAACACCTACACTTTCTACAAGGACAAGGTATAGATTGTCCTCAACCCCTTAGAGAATAAGAAGCTCACTATAAGGCCAAGTTAATGATCTTCTGCAAAAGGGGCTTAATTCATGATAGTAGGAGTCCTTGTACTGTTACGCTCTTATTGACACTGAAGAAGAATAGGAGCTAGCATATGTGCATCAATAGTAGAGCTATTAACAAAATCACAATAAAGTATCGCTTCCCTATTCCTCATTTGGATGATATATTAGACATGTCAGAAGGTGTAAAGGTCTTCTCCAAGATTGATTTGAAGAGTGGGCACTACCAAATTTGTGTTTGCCCTTATGAAGAGTGAAAGAGTACTCTCAAGATGAAAAATGGCTTGTATGAGTGGTTGATAATGTCATTCAGTTTGTCCAATACACCAAGCACTTTCATGAGATTGATGAACTAGGTTTTCTAACCCTTCATTGGCAAATTTCTTGTTGTTTATTTTGATGGCATTCTTATATAGAACCATGATAAGGTAGAGCACTTGGTACATTTACAAGAGATTTTTGAGATATTAAAGATGAATAGTCTTTATGTCAATGCTAAAAAATGCGATTTCATGACCGATAGCTTGATCTTTTTTGGGCTATGGGTTAGTTCAGAAGGATTGAAGGTGAATGAAGAAAAGATTAAAGCCATTTGAGAATGGCCTATTCCAAAGACAATTAGTGAGGTAAGGAGCTTCCACGGCCTTATTACTTTCTATCGACAGTTTGTACAGAGTTTTAACACCATTGCTATGCCTCTCACTGATTGCATGAAGCAAAAACAACTTATTTGGTCACAAGCCGCTGAAGATAAGATCAAAGAAAAATTGACATTTGCTCCTATTTTGGTATTACCAAATTTTGATAAATTGTTCGAGGTTGATCATGATGCATCAAGCCTAAGGATTCGAGCTATTCTTTCACAAGAAGGTGGACCAATTGCCTTCTTTAGTAAGAAACTCTATGAATCAAGACAGGTGGATAACCTACAAATAAGAATTGTATGCAGTGGTACGTGCACTTTAATAATGGGAACCTTATCTCATTCAACGAGAGTTCATTCTCAATAGTGATCATCAAGCTCTCAAGTTTCTACAAAATTTGGTAAAACCAAATAAGATGCATGCTCGATGGATTTCTTACATTGAAAAATTCTCTCTCTATCAAGCACAAATTGTGCCAATAAACAAAGTTACCGATGCCTTGAGTAGACAAGTTGTCCTACATACAGCCATTTGTAATGACATAATTAGGTTTGATTACTTAAAAGACTTATACGAGGATGATGAAGATTTTAAAAAGAAATGGTATCAATACACTTCCCAACCTCACGCTTCAAGTAAGTTTCAAATTCACGATGGGTTTCTATTTTATGAAGACCATCTTTGTATTCCAAAGGTTCTTTAAGAGAGCATCATATTCGAGAATTACATGATGGAGGATTGGGTGATTCTATGGGCCATGACCATTGTATTTCTCTTGTGAAGTTATGTTATTATTGGCCTCGCTTGAAAAAAAATTTGGAACAATATGTAAAAAGATGCTACACTTGTCAAACGAGCTAAGGGCCAAGCTCAAAATACTGGCCTCTACGCACCTCTTCCAGTTCTAGAGCACCTTGGGAGGATCTATCAATGGATTTTGTTCATGGGTTACCACATACTCAATGAGGTATGGATTCTACATTTGTGGTCATTGATAGATTTTCTAAGATGGTACACTTTATTCTTTGCAAAAAGTCTTTGAATGCTTCACATGTTGCAAGGTTATTCTTTAAAAAAGTGGTTCATCTTAATGGTTTGCCAAAGACCATTGTATCGGATCGTGATACAAGTTCTTAAGTCATTTTTGGCAAACCCTGTGGAAGAGGTTAGATACTACTTTGAAATATAGTAGTACTTGTTGCCCACAAGCAGATAGGCAAATAGAAGTGGTGAATCGTACTTTAGGAAACATTCGATGAAGTATTTGTCAAGAAAGTCCAAGATAATGGGATTTGGCTACATCTCAAGTGGAGTTGCATACAATAATGTTCCTAATCGTACAACAAGAAAAGCTCCTTTTGAGATTGTCTACATTCATCCTCCTTTGCATACATTAGATCTTGTTCCATTACCTCACTTGCTAAAGAAGAATATATTATGGATCACATGGCAGAGAAGATGGCACAAATTCATGTGAAAGTCAAGAAAAAGTTAGAAGATTCAAATACCAAGTACAAGGAAACGGCGGATCGACATCGACATAAGGAGGTCTTTGAAGCAGAAGAGATGGTTATAGTTCACCTTCATAAAAAATACTTTCCAATTGGTACTTGCAACAAACTCAAACAAAAGAAGATTAGTTATGTTTGTGTGCTTCGAAAAATCAATGACAATGCTTACGTGGTTGATTTTCCTCTAAACTTTTCAAAGGTTTTCAATGTCCAAGATTTGTAAGAGTATCATGCTTTGCCTACTCTCCTCATTCTTTACTCGAGGGCAAGCATTTTTCAAGAGGGGGAGATTGATGTAGGATATATTTGATATTTTCTAATGTCTTTTGGATTAATTTTCCTAATTTATTTTGGATTTTGTTTTATTCTTATTTTAGTTAGGATTAGATTTTATTTGAGCCAAAGACTAATTGTAATCCAAATAGAATTTGGATTGGATAGGAAGACTCTTAAAAACCTATTCTAATTAGGATTAACTTTATGATTAGTGTTCCCTATAAATAAGGACCTTTGTAGACACTATTCATTTAATCCATTTAATTTAATTATTCAATATATTTAGTTAATAACTTTGTATTTTTATTTGGTTCTTGTGAATTCAAGGCCACATTCTTGTGGATTCAAAAGTAATCCGCCGTACTCAAAGACGATTTCTCACCAACGTCCCGCCGTTGCGTCAATAATTTTGTTACAATGGAAAGAGGTTTGTTTCAACTTTATGGAATTGATTTTAATTGTAGAAAAAATAAAATGAAAGATAAAAATATATATATATATTTAAAAATTTAGGTAACTTAATTGGGCAGAATTGATATTTAAAAGATTAACATAGGTCGAAATTTGGGACAAAATAGTGAGCCCAATAAATAAGCCCAAGCCTAGGCAACCATTTTAGCATTATGGGATTATTTTTGAATACATGCCCGGCTTCCACTCATTATCCACTCTTTATTTTATTGTTTTCAATTGATAGGCCTATGATCATTGTGATTATTTATTTTAGATAGATTTTTTTTTTCTTTTTTTCAATTGTGTAACATTACTCATCTAAATAATTGTAGTAACCACACACGCAATATATATAATTGGAAGTAGCTAGTATATATATTGTTGGGAGTCTAATATGCTTGAGATCTTTATGCGTGTGCGTAGGCCCAACCTATTGGAGAGTATGCAGGGAGTCTACACCACATCACACGAACCCATTGGAGAGTGTATATATATATATATATATATTAAATGACCTATTTCACGCATGCGCATCGGCCCAACCCGTTGGAGAGTATTCAAGGAGTCCACACCACATCACATGAACACAATATATATTGAATGACCTATATCCACTTAAAAGGTTAAGCCTTGTAAGTGGTGAATCATCCAATTGTATATTAAAGTTCAACCTCAACTTTCACACATGTTCCCAACAATCTCCCCCTCATGTGTAAATCATGCATTGGGCCTTGCTCTCCCTTAATTTAATCCACTTGACTCCCCCTTAATCCATTATCTTTTTACCTTTCAACACCCTTTTAATTAACCCTAAACTTTTTTACCGCACATCTACTCCATTAAGAGCCTCTATACAGTGAGACCATCTACATCCTTGCTCTATTAAGAACCTTCTTGGATTTTTCTTACTCTATCGAGAGTTCCATGCAAGCCCACCAAATTGGTTTTAATTCTACCTAATGATCGTTAACTATCGGCTTTGATACCACTTGTTAGGAGTTTGTCCGCCTGAAATCTTCATGCACGCATGCATAGGCCCAACTCGTGGAAAGTATCTAAGGAATCCACATGACATCATATGAACCTAATATATATTGAATGACCCAGATCTACTTAAAATCTAATATATATTGAATAACTCATATTCACTTAAAAGGCTAAGCCTTGTAAGTGGCAAGTCACCTAATTGTATATTAAAGTCCAATCTCTTTTCTATTTATCTGATGTGGGACTCAACTTTCACACATGTTTCCAACATATATATTATTACCAGCTTTTTCCGGCAAGTGGCACCAGCCTCGATGACCATGCTCACAGATGTAAGCAAAAGCTTCTGGTCTTCTTGAAATGTCAGCGGCCATTTTTTCAACCCCATCTTCTCACAACAACCTGATGACCTGCCCATTTTAGCCAAACGCTACTTCGTTGGGCACAATAAAAAACTCTGAAAAATACTAAAAATCTATAAAATATGAAAATCTCTAAAATTCTTTAACACATTTTACACTATTTGTACTTCGTGAAATTTCTATAAATTTATATATATCTATATATTCCAACAAATTTTTACAAACATTAATAAATTTTTTAAAAACCTCAGTAACATTCCATAAATCTTAATAACTTTTCTACAAATCTCAAGAACTTTTTAATCATTTTTAATAAATTCCAATATAAAACTATTTTGATGGACCCAAAAAAATCATTCAAACAATTTTTGCTCCAAAAAACTGACGCAAAAGTGAAACAGTTTCTCTCTCCAAAAAAATTGACATAAAAGTCAAAAAGTTTTACTATGGTTTGGTAGCTGCACGCCAAACACCAAAAATTTTCTTGAATTAAATTTTTTGCTATTTTTCGTTATTTTTCGCCATCGAAGCAAACCCCCCCTGTGTGTGATGTGTTTGGGTTGAAAGCTAAGTCGTACAATTTATAAAGACAAACAAAATTAAAATATGAACAACAATGATATGCTTAGTAGCTATTAAAATTTAATAATTAATCAGTAGTACCATCCTTACGGTTCCCCTCATTGTTACAGTTTCATGTATCCTCAGTGGGTGAATCACTTGTTTGGAGGTTTTCCTGCTAAGAGAACGAATTTAGGGTGCGTTTGTTTGCAGGATAAAATATGTGGGATTGGATTCATTTTCCGTGGGACCCACAAATGAAGCGTTTGGTTTGGCAACTTGGACCCAAAGCCGAATTAACAATCAGCCAAAAACGGAAGATTAATAAACCCTAGACCCCTGTGGGATAAGCAGCGAAAAGATGGGGGATTGGAGCCAAATTTACAAATCTAGCCCTGTTCACATGATTGATTCAGTAAAAGACAGAGCTCAACGTCACTTTCTCTGCTCTCTCCCTCTGCACACGTCATTACATCTGCAACTCTCAATTTGTGCTGTCCTCTCCATCGCCGAAAGCTCAAAATCAGGAAATATATTTGCTTGCTGGTGTATTCAAAGCTATTAACTCCTCATTCAACTACTGAGATTGAAGAACCGTGTACATAAACAACTCACCTCTTCACTAAGCAAAATATTGAGGCATCAAAACTCAAATCTCGATCTCCTTCTTTCTTTTGGTCTTGTCATCTCTCTGTGATGGTGTTTTTGAACCGTTTGATTCGTAGTGCCGCATGCTAGAACAGTTAAGCGTAAGGCTGGGCTCAAGTGCATTAGCACCCACCGTAGAAATTAAGATATTATCTGGTAAGTTTTCAATTTTTATTTCTATTTCTTCTTCATACTTTCTTCTGTTCTCAGCTATTTCCAAGGATGATTTTGGGTTATAGTTTGATAAATTGTATTTTTTTCATCTTGCATTGATGGCATACTTTGGTGGGTTTGGGTTGAAAAGAGGAATTAGTAATCACTTTTTGGAACACAGCTTTGCAGGTATGGATTTTAAAACTTTTTATTTATTTATCTTGATTGTCGTAGTTTAGGCCTCTTACATTTTTGTGTTTGTTTTTTTTTTTTCAAGTATGTTTCTTTGACATTTTTTCATCTATTTTGGTGTGTTTTTTTTTCTTTTTTTGATGTCCTTTTTTTGAGCTTCAGATGTATTGGAATGTAACTCAAATGTTTGATGTTTTGATTTTATTTTATATTTTTTTAACATGCTAGTATGTAATGGTCTTGTGATCTTTTTTTTTTTTTAAACATGAAAAACCATAGTTAAGTTAGCACTGGCTATTGAATTTTTTTTTAACAAAATATCTGTTTAAGTTTGAAGCTGAGAAATAAGTTGGAAACACATGAATGGTTAACAGAGAAATATGTTCTAATTTTTTTGGATCTAGATTAACGAAAAATGCACTACTTGATTAACATATATGGTTACTACCTAGCACCATGGTAGCATACATGATTTAGACTATTCAATTTTGTTTTCTGGATTTTTCATTCAGTTTTTGGACCATGTTCTTCTCTATATTCAATGTCTTTGTGACATGTATTCAACATCCTAAAAAGGGTTGAGGAACTTATGTTGCGCATTGTGTTTCATGTCCTTGCCATCTATATTATTTTATCAAGTTTCTTTAGTTCATCTGGAAGAACGTTTCCAGCTTCTTAACTTACAATTAATGATTATATATTTAGATAAAAGTGATTTCATGTTGTAAAACTTTTCTAGAAGAATTTAGCCGCTTAGATGGAACATCAATAAGTGAAGTTTTAGATATATTGCATGTTTTTGGATTGTTTGACTTCTACTCTTCTGGTTTAGGTAAGAGGTGCAAGTAGTGAAAAATAAAACATGCATAGGGAAATGTCTTGTTCATCATAAGTGTTTATGGATGGAAGAAAAAACATATTAATAAAAGAAACTATGACAAATTCTTATTAGTAGTATCAGCTGGATTGAAGTTTACCAAATCATTTGTGGAAATGAACTATTAGCAGTTGAAGGCTTAAAAGGGGGTTGAAAATTTAAGATCGTACCTAGTAAAAATTTTCCAAACATGTTTATTTTTTGGCTTGTGACTATTTTTGGGCTTGTGATACATGTTATTTAATAGAATTGTGCTTTATGAATATGCATTAACCATGTTCGCTTTCATATTCTTTCTTTTCAAACCCCATCTATTTAGATTGCCTAAACAAATTTCGTATGTCTAGATGGATAATAATGATTGTATGGACGATAGTATGGAGAACATTGAGGCTTACGTAAGCATTCAAGGACTTATCTCTTCTATTTTGCAAGCATGTGGTATGTTTATGCTCTTCATCCATGCTGCATTAGGGCAACGTCATGCAAGAGGCCCTTTGATAAGGGGACCAAATTCATATCTGGAACAAATTGAGCACATCAATAGGTTGGTGCGAGATAGTGATCGAGAATGCATTAATCAACTGCACATGGATAGACGTACGTTTCTTTAATTATGCTTGCATTTACAAAGTATTAGCGTATCCGATTCCAAGTATGTCTCATTAGAGGAGAAAGTTGCTATGTTTTATATGTTATCTCTCACCACTTAAAAAATAGAAAGGTCAAATTTGATTTTAGACATTCAGGTGAAACTGTTAGTAAATATTTCAGTGAAGTTCTAAATGGGGTGCTACGGCTTCAAGCTGTCCTACTTAAGTCACCGGAGCCAATAACTGCGAACTCAACAAATGATAGGTGGCGATGGTTTCAAGTATACTAATGTTGCATAACTGTTGTTAACTCACCTAAATACTATTGTCTTATACTAATATATAAAAACTATTTGTTAATTGTTAGAATTGCTTAGGGGCATTAGATGGGACATATATTAAGGTCCGTGTAAGAGTTACAGATCAGCCTAGGTATAGAACACGAAAAGGAGATATAGCAACCAACATGCTTGGTGTCTGTTCTCCAGACATGCAATTTATATACGTCCTACCGGGATGAGAAGGCTTTGCTGCTGATTCTAGAGTGCTGAGAGATGTTGTCACTAAAGCTAATGGCCTTAGAGTACCCACTGGTACGCATATATGAACTATTTAATTTAAATTACTGAAAATTATTGAAACACTGTGGGCTAAACCAGTAGGTATCCACTTATCAGGTTATTACTATTTAGTTGATGCTGGATATACCAATGGTCAAGGATTCCTAGCACCATATCGAGGCCAACATTATCACTTATCCTTATGGCGAGAAGGTGGTGCCCCGACAAGTCCTGAGGAATTTTTTAACATGAAGCATTCTGCAACCCGTAATGTGATTGAACAATGTTTTTGGTTGCTTAAGTTGAGGTGGGTGATTCTTAGGAGCCCTTCTTTTTTTCCCATTCGCACTCAAGGCCGGATTATTGCTGCTTGTTGTCTGCTATATAATCTTATTAGACAATCTATGGCTGTTGACCTTATAGAAGCTGAATTTGATGCAACGCTGACTCGAATAGATTTAGGGGACGAATATATTACTACACTTGAGGCATCTGATCAATGGATTGACTGGCGAGCCACTTTAGCTGCGCAAATGTACCATGAGTGCTTAACTAATAGAGGGTAGAGCTAGGTGTCATGAGAAAGATTTTGTCGATGTAATTAAATATTTAATATGTAATATAACCAAAATATGTTAATTGTGAACAAGGACCGTTCTTTTGTATTATGAAGTAAGCTGTCATATGCACATGTAATTTGTATCAATCTATTTATGTTTGGGGGCACTTTTTGGTATTAATTTGTTACACTTGTCTCATATTATTCGTATTATTACATTTGAAATCTGTCTAAATCTATTATATAATAAATATGTATAGCTAGTATAGGAAGTGATAAAAAGGGAAAGAGTAAGTTTGGCACCTCAAAGTCAATGAGAGTCCAGTTGAAAAGAGAAGAGGAATACCTAATTGGGTTGATGAAAGAACTCCTTACTCTCCAATGGCGGCAAGATAATGGGCAGTTCAGGTATGGGTTTCTGGGAGAGTTAGAGAAGCACATTGTGCAAGTCTTTCCAAGAATAGACTTACGTGCTTCCCCTCACATTGAATCAAAATTAAAGCTATGGAGAAAACAATATAATACCCTCGTTACCATGCTAAGGACAAGTGGATTTGGATGGAATGACAACGAAAAAATAATTGAGGTGGATAGCGATGAAGTATGGGAGAACTATGTTAAGGTGCGTATAGCTGTTTTTAACTATTTTTATTTAAATTAATTGCTCACATATATTAATTTCTATTTAATCTACTATTGTAGAGAGACCCCGATGCGAAGCAAATGCGCAATAAGCCTTTCCCATACTATGACGATTGGTGTAAGCTTTTCGGACGTGATAGAGCCACAGGAGACTTAGCGGAAGGGCCTGCTGATGCAGTTGCAGCAATTGCGTCGGAGGAATGTGAAGGAAATTATGAGACTGAAGGACCACCATTAGAGGGTGATCCCTTGCCAACTCCAATGGATGCTTCCCAGTCTGTAACTGGGAAGTCTTCAAATAGGAGGGGAGGGCAGTCAAGTTCTAGGCGTAAGCGAGGTAAGAATGATGAAGTCCCTCAGGACTAGCAGACATGGCTGAGACTTTCAAAAAATTCTTCATAGAAACCAATGCTACTATGTCAAACATTGCCCAGTGCATCGGGTATAATCAAGACATTAGGGAGGCTAGGCAAAGGGTCAATGGAGAACTACTTAAACTATCCCTTGATAGGACCCAACACCTCTGAGCAGCGTCGCTAATTGTGAGTGATACCCAACGACTTGACCTGTTTTTAAGCTTGCCGGAGGACGACCAAATTGAGTGGGTGTACCTGTTGCTTGGTGGATATCTGTGAATGATGGTTTTGTTAGTTGATGTTATTTGAACTTGTTTAGTTGTGTTCTTATTTTATTTATATTGCAAACTTACTAAGACATAACTGTGACTGTTTATGTAATATATTTTATTGCACTTGGACTTATATATAGTATAATCGTATTCTAAAAAGAATGCCAGGCAAGCAGAAGTACTATGTTGTCTTTGTTGGGTGCCAACAAGGTGTTTTCACATCTTGGGATGAATGTAGTGCACAAGTGTTGGGCTATTCAGGCTCGAAATATCAGAAATACCCAACTCGAGAAGCCGTTGAGGCAGCGTTGGTATAGTTCATAAATGGGAAGTGGGACATTCAGGCTCAGTTTGCTACTCAGTCAAATGTTACATGTCATGCGTCGACGTCTTGCACAGGACTGTCACCTCCCTCTCCTCATGTTCAGAGAGCCGACTGGTTCCATTTAAGCTCATGATTAATTGGAGTTTTACTGTGCATCACATGCTTCCTTGTCTTTAAATTAATGTCTTAACTGAGTTCTCTTTTTTTTTTCTTTTTTACTTTGTTGCTCTTAATATTACGCGAATGCTTACTTTAGTATTTTATCTTATGTTTATTATAAGAATTGCTTGGTGTTTGTAGTTAAAATTACTAATATCTTGCTAAATTATTTATGGCAATGTATGTGGTGCTAGCTTTGTTATGGGAAAATTCTGTTATCAACTGTACGGTTTTAGGGGGGAAAGAGAGAGAGAGAGAGAGTAAGGATCTTGCAATTTGGGGAATACAGAGGAATGCCTATTGATTACACTTGAAAAGTGTAATTACAAACTCCACATTTTAATACTCATTGATGCATTTAAGTAGTTAATTTCAAAGTTTTATCGTTATTTTATTATTTATAGTGTTTATTCTCTTAATTGCAGGTAAAAGGGGAAAATACGTGAGATTAGCAGTGTTGAAAGTGGCTTCCGAGGAGGAAAAAAATGGTCCAAAGTTCAAGATAGTTGAAGTGGTGTGCAGCTGAAGTTCCAGCTCGACACCTTGTCAGTATTTAGACCATAACTTTTCACTCACAACTCGGATTGACCTGATTCTTTTTGGGTTGAAAAGAAGACTCAAAGGACTACAACTTTCGTGCTTTAGCCGAAGCCTGAATCGATCGTTTGCGAGGTCAAAATCGCAGTGGAAGTTGAGGACAGAAAGCTGTCAGAAGCAGCAAACGAGAAGCAAAACTTGAAGAACAAAGTTTCTGTGGTCCGGACCACCTACCAAACGGTCCGGACCACAGTGTGTTATGCGCGCGCGGCTTCACTCCGTCTTTTAGGGTTTTCTTTACAACTTCTTTATAACATCTGCTACATGGCCGACCCAAGGGAGCCCTAGTTTTAGTTCTACATACTTTAGGAACCTCTTTTTCATATTTTCAAATACTTTGAGAGTTTTAGAATAGTTTTTTAGAGAGTTTTCAATTACTTGTCTTGTTTATGGAGTTGTTCGATGTTTGGTTATTCTTCGCTGCACTGCTCTTTCATTACGTAGTTTCAGAGTTGCTTGCCGTGTAAGTTGACTTTCGTTTCGTTAATTTAATATATGATTTATTATTTTCTAGAGGTAGATCTAATGTTTATGCTTTCGTTTATTGCTTTCGTTTCGTTTAAAATCATGCTAGAGTAGAAACCCTAGTTCTTGATTCACTGAATCAATGAAGGGTGATTCGTTATAAGTTGAGGGATGAACGTAGATCCTTCGCATGGGTTTTGAAAACCTATGTGAAGTGATCTACAATTTTCAAATCTGATTTGTTTGTTTAGAAAACTTTTTAACTCGAATGTTTTTATCATAAAATATTTCCAGTTTTATTTTCCATAATGAAACGTGAGTTTAAAACTGTGTATCGAGAAATTTTGGAATCTATTCACTCCTAAATCAGATTTGAACTCGAATGTTTTTATTATAAAATATTTCCAGTTTTATTTTCCATAATGAAACGTGAGTTTAAAACTGTGTATCGAGAAATTTTGGAACGTATTGAAAATATTTCCCAATCTATAGATCCTTTGACGTGAACTATAGATTGTATTTTAAATCATCCCTTGGCAAAATAACGAATTACCTGAAATTGTGAAAGTTGAATCAAGAACTCTTTTAAATATTATTGTCTTAAGTTAAATCACTTTTGTTTGAATTGATTGCATTGCAAGTTCTAAATTAGAATAGCTTTTAATTTGAAAATATTCAATTCTCTTTACATTTAAGTTCAGTAACTTTAAATTGCTAAGTTATTTCAAAGTAGTTTGCATTCTAGTTTAAATATCCCTTTAATTAGTTTGTATCTTGTTTAATCCTTCAATTTGCAATTCTCTTAAATCCAATTTAATTCAATTGAAATCTCAATTCACATTTAAACCTAAAATTCATATTTGAACTTAGAAACTGAAACTTATAGGCTCCCTGTGGATTCGACCTCGGACTCACCGAGATTAAAACTACACCGCACACCCTTGCACTTGGGAGTTAATTAGCACTGCACTATTCACGAGCGGTCACCTATCTGTGGTTTGAAATTTTTTCAAGTATTAGCCAGCTCTTCAAGCGTCAAAAGTTGGAGAAGAGTTCCTCTTTAAGTGTCATTGTCAAATGTATTAGCTCTATGGCCCTTATTTGTTTCTCTTCAGTTACTCTTTAATTCATCACAATCATTCTCAACATCTCAGTCTGTTGCACCCTAGCTCATATAAACAAATGCTTTGCTTGCACTGAACACTTTATTTCTTCCAAGTGTTGCTCAACCACACATAAATGCACCTTCAACAGGATCTATGCAGCCTTCTTTCTCCACTCCTTTGAAGCCAACTCAAACAGCTCATGCAAGAGGCCTTTTGCTACTAGCAACATTCCCAAATCATTAGCAGGTAACTTGAAGATGATTATTTGAACATACTTTAAGACAAAAAAAAAAAAAAAAAGATTTTGAACTCCTTTATTAACTTAATGCCTTGTCCTTTCCTCTAGTTTTTATTGCATGTTCTTACATATCTATGGACTGCCACTTATCAAGCTTGCTGTGATGGATGGTTCATCAGGCTTGCTGTGAAGTAAATATGGGAAAAAAAAGGGAAAAAAATAAGAAAAAAGGGTTTTTGTTTGTTTCTTTGGTTGGATTTGATGATATAAAGAAGCTGCACATACAGTACAATATGGTTTCTTTTAACTAAGGCCTTTTGGAATTTCATTTCAAATTCTTCAATTTGCTTACATGATTACTTGAATGCCTCTTTTTTTTATTTAATGTTTTTCTGCTCATCTATTTTTGGCATGCATTTTAGGATGTCAGGTTTTTTCCCCCGACTGTTGCAGAATTTATTCTCTTGTAATTCATGCATAGTGTACTGTATATATGTTTTTGTTTTTTTGTGAGTGATGATTTATTTATTGAAGCTATGAGACTAGGAAAATTGCACTTATGTGGGTAGTGGACGAGTCTAAAACACAGATTTAGAAGGGGAGCTTTCATCAATCAGAAACCTTCTATCTACTTAAGCAACTTTGATCCATAGTCTTTGTGAAGGTTAAGAAATATGGGCTTCCAATGTTGCTCACCCAGGACGATGGAGCAGTTCATTTCCACAAAGTGGGTACACTTTGCCATCTTGAGAAACAGTATCATATTCGGACCACAGACTATCTCCCTTGTTCCAAAGTCCCTCCTAATTCAGGTACATAAATATAAAGCCTTTGTGCAATTTTTCTCTTCTTTTCTTTTCTTTTCTTTTCTTTCCTTGGCAATTCACTATCTATTTTTGCTACATTTGTGATGAACACACAAGGATCCTGTGAAACAATGGAAATGCTAAAACTCTTGATTAGCATCAAGGCTATGTTTTGGAAATGCTGAAATTCTACTAAATAGATCACACTCGATTGATCTGTCCTTCTAAGGGATTCCTTGTCCATTCCTACTTCAACATTTAGATTGGACTGTGCAACAATGCTGCAGTCTCCTTTTTTCTTTTTGAAAGGTTCAATGCTGCAGTCCCATGTTCAGGCTTTGCTACTGAATTGTTGTGATGGATGGATAGCTGCAGAAGCACAAGGGTTCAACCCCAGAAATTGAGACCATCTCTTCGTGTGTACAGGAGGAAAATAGTGTGAAAAAGGAATAAAATTTGTAAATAATAAGTGATGTTGAATTTGAACTGTGAAAGAATTGTTATGAAATGTAGAAACCTTTTTTGATACCAACTCAGGACGTGGGAATGTGTAACATTAATATTGTCATTCAATAAATAAATTCCCAATTGTAACTTTGGAGTAATTTACACAATATAAATTAATGGTGCTCTCAATGTTAATATCACACAGGTGAGTTTGGGTCTTTGAATATAGGATGTGAATAAAGAAAAATTTGTGTGAATGTTTTCTTTGTGGGGAACGGCAAGTCAAGTAACACCATCATTTGATGACTTTTGTTAGAGTGCGTTATCTAAGCATAAAGAAAGTTTATAAATAATAATAAATATTTTTTATTTGATTAAGTTAAGAAATAAAAGAAAATAAAATAAAAAATAATTTTAATATAATTAAAATAAATTTTTATAACTTTTAATTACTAAATAAAATAAATAACATTTTCTAATAATTTTTGATAACTTTTTGTGTGTTTAATAAAAATTTTAGTAATTTTTGAATTAAGTTAAAATAATATGTTAATAATGTGTTACATAAAATTATTGATATTAGTACTGTAAGGCAACAACTCAATGAATGATATTATTTTTTTCTTTTCTTGTGAACAATTTAATTTTATTGTAAGGGCAATTCAGTCATTTCATGCACTTATCCCATTAATTATACCTTTCTCCTTTATACACACCAAATACAGTATTACTTATCCCCTATCATATCATAGTATTACTCATCCTCCATCCATCACATTACAGTATTACTAATCCCACGGTATTACTTATCCCTCACTTTTTAATCCCACAAACAAACGCACCCTTATGGAATTCAACTACTTGATCCTGGACGTTCATCTACCCTTTGCTTGGGTGCCGTAAAAAATGTAGCCCCACCTCTATGATTCCATGGGACATGGCCTTTCCCGAGAAAATTGTACACAGACATTCCATTTCTCGCTTTAACTATTAATGTTTTATATATACATATCTGTTCCAATATATTGCATAAATATATATATATATATATATATTGTATTCTACTTTACCATTCAGGTGTACTTTCAGGTGGTAGACACCTGGACTCTTATGGGTGCGGAAGGATCGAGGACACGAATGACGTCATGAATTGGGTGACTAAACTAATGCATTTGATAATTCCGCAACGTACACCATGCACGAGCTCAAATTATCTGAACATTCGTTCCTCAACAATTGACTCTAAGGGTTGTCCTTTTAGTAACGGATTTCAAATAATTTGATCAGATTTAGTTTTGAGTTGTAACTTAATTAATAAGATTTTAAATTTATTTTCTAATAATCACTAGTTTGAATTTTTTCAAACACTCTAAAATTAGCAAAATTGAATACAATCTGGTTTAGATATTTTTGAGTTAAAAAAATTAAAATAAATGAATTTAAAATTTAATTACATTAAAATTTAGAAAAATTTAACTCATAAAAATAAATTAAAAATTAATAATAATTATTACTAAAATAATGAAGCTATTACTTACAAAAAATTTTAAATAATTATTTTTTTTAATGATTTCAAGTTATTATTTTAATATGAATAGTTAGTATCCGTGTCAAAAATCTTCTGTAATTACTATTATTTAAATTATCATTAACTTATTACTGATTTTATAGGCACTTCGTCCCCTCCAACATTTGTAACGTCGTCTTGTTTAAATTCATGATAAGGTCCACATTAAAACTAACAAAATCATATTAAAGTAATTCTCCTTCAAATATATAACACCAAATCTCTTGATTGCATATTTTCAAATACAAGCAACCTAAAAGTCTCTCACCAAGCTATATAATGAATCAGGGTTTCAATACATCAAGTTGAAGCATTTTGCTTCCACTTGATCCTATAGCACTTGCAATTGCAAAGGAAATCAAGACGTAAACAATTTCAGAAGTAACTTTCATTTTACCCCACGAGTTAAATTTATTTTCACTGCACACCCACTTAATTATTCAAGGATAAAATAATTATTTTAAAGAAGAGAATTGCAAAAAATTAAAAGTCTAAATCTTTAATTGTTATGGAGGGGGAGAGAGAGAGAGAGAGAGAGAGAGAGAGAGAGCCGTAAGTCCTGAAATAAAATTTCGGACAAAACTCAAGATGGAGATGTGAGTTGAGTTTTGGTGGTCTAATATTCATGCAGCTTATGAAGGTAAAGTCCGAATGAAATTCACACATCTTTCCTGTACCTATACTGAGTGAACTTGCAAAGAGAGTTGATAGATAAAAGAAACCCTCGATCAGGACTATTAAACCCTAGCAATTACAAAATTAGCCAAAGCACACCCTTCTTCGACAAAACCTACCCAAGAACATTGAAACCTTCTAATTATTTGCCTTCAGTCATCAGCAGCTGTCCTCCCAAGCTGAAGGGTTGCATTGCAAGATTTTTTTGTGTCATCCCAAAAAGAAAAACCGATAATCTTAGTATCTCAATGTGAACCATTGCTACTCAATTGCGAGGCAAAAAACCCTTAAACAAGATGATTCCCAAACCACCAATTGCCAAAGTTAAGATCAAAGAAACCCTAATGGGTTCAACGTCAGCCATTACGTTTTTCCCCCTTGTTCTTGCTTGACGTGACCTCTCCATCGAGGTCGTCCCACAAAGAAGATTGTTAAGATTACCCAACTGATGCATGATTTGACGTTGTCCCCGAGCAATATTTGATATCTGTTAAAAAAATAGAACCAAAAAAGAAAAAAAAAATTAGTCGAACAAAGTGGCTGAAAAGTGTACCATGGTGAATAAAAAATAAATAAAATTATAAAATGAAATTGAAACAAAAGGGAGTAGAAGTCATCAACCCTGTAATCAAATCAAGTTTGTCAAAAAACAGCGACGAGTCATTGTCCCGGGGCCCCAAAAAAAAAAAGACACACACACACACACAATAGTTGTATTAGTACAATGCAACAGTGAGTTTCCCTAAATGTAGCCTTTTAATTTGTAATAATTGGCTCATCTTGGTAATTCATTTACTGAGACAATCCAAACTGACTTTTTAAAACTTAAAAAATTTTAGCTCTGCATTCAAATTTCCCACACAATCTCTCCATTCAAGAACTAGTTGCTGAACCGGCTGATAGAATAATAAGCCTCATACTCAATCGGTTAGGACAGGTATGAGTATGAGAAATGCATCAGATGAATTAAGGATCTGTGCTTAAGCTTATCTCGAGTACTTTGGCGATGTAGGAGCGACTAAACTTGTACACCTACTGAGATACTCTTATCTTTGGTGACAGGAAGATTATTTTTCTCTTATACGTCAGTTTTGAACTTGCAAACTACTACCGTGTCACTAATATCAAATATTCATGCAGTAGTAAGAAAAGCAAGATAATTATGGATATCTTAAGACTTCAAAATCACACAATCTAATAACGACCAACACTTCCAGGAAGGTGCCATATGGACACCGCACACTCATTATTAGAGACTTGCTCGAGTCGAATTTGAAGAACATGCTCATGCACAGGTTCATGCTCACACTCAGCCCAGCCTGACCACGTGTTGGACATTTGAGCCCAATCTACTCATTTGGGCTTTGGTCAAGTTCTCTAATTTGATCTCCAATCGGGCTGTGCTTCGGGTTAACAAGGATTAATTTGGGTTAGTGAGGTTGGGTTCAACTCAGGGCCTTTTCCATTAAAAATAGTTATTAAAAAAAAAAAAGTTGGAACCTTTTATTTTAAGCAAATTACACATTTAGTTTATCCAACAATGAAAAACTCAATCAATCTAGTACTTATCAAACAAATAGAAATTACAAAAATCCTATCTCAAAGAAATTATCAAACATGACAAAACATTTGGTTTTTTTTTTTTTTTTTTTTTTAATGAAGGCATTAAAGAGGGCCGGTGGCTAGATTTTGATTGTAGAGAAATTTATCACTATATATATGGATAAACTAACATTCTAGATTTACTCTCTTTTTTTTTTTTTAATCCTACGATAACTTCTATATGTTGCATGTCAAATGTTTACGTATATGTATCATGTATATATGGGATCCACTTTTTGGGATTATTGGGATTTAGAATTTCTGCTCTGATACCATATAGAAGTAAGTACAGAGAATTGGAAAATATAGAACACTAATTAGTGGCCTGATTATCTGTATTTATAACCCTAGAGTCTATACAAAGTAGGTAATGTGTAAAATTACAAATCAATTATAAGAGCTCAGCCGGTGCGCAAGCGCTCCCCAGCTAGTGCGGGAGTAGGGGGAGGGTGTGCGCATTTGTACGCAACCTTATCCTTGCATTTTGCAAAGAGGCTATTTCCACGCCTCGAACCCGTGACCTACAGGTCACCAACGAAACAACTTACCGTTGCGCCAAGGCTCGCCCTCTTACAAATCAATTATAATCATCCTAAATATCTACACTGCTTTATATAGAATATATCTTATACAGCTAACAAATTACAATATTATACAAGAAAGGAAAGAGAATAAATCATAGTTAAATCCATTCCTATTTCTATTCTATTCCATATATCTAACATAGTTATTTTTTATATGTGCCTATGTGTACTGAAAGCTAAATTACACTTTGCACCATTAATTTTTACATCGTATCTCACTTCATAACGTACACTTCTATTTTTTTTTTTTTTTTTTTTTTTTTTTTTTTGTGTGTGTCTGAGTTGATCGGCCATGGCTACCATGGAATTTTGCTCAGTGGTAACTAATGGACGTTCTTTACCAACTCCAGAAGTGGTTTCTTCATTGCCTTGAGTATTCAGATTACTAGTTTCTCCCGTTGATGGAGCCATGAAGATGTCAAGCACTCTTCCCTAGCGGAGTATGATATAAGGGATCAGAGTGACGTGGAGTGCTCTGATAATCTGGGAATAATGCTTGTCGTCATCAATGGCGAAACCTTGCCAGAGGTGATCAGGACGAGAGTTAAGGCAATCCAAAGCAAGATAGGAAGAGAGAGAGAGAAAGAGAGAGAGAGAGGTTCTAGTAGAGTAATAGGTATGAGTATTGAATGTTCAACATAAATGTGGAGAGCGGACATGTATATATTGTGGTAAAGGGTAGCTAATGAATACAAGCTCATAGGAGAGGCTGGTAGAGGTTGAGTGTGTCAAAGTGTTGGTTGTTAATGATGGTTATGATTATACTTTGATAGTCAACTCGAGGTTTAGCATCTATGATGGAGATGACAAATCCTCGGACATCAATATGAGATATAAGGACGTCAATGGTAATGGGGCTCATGGTCGAATAAGGGATAGACATGCGATTGTGGTAATTGGGATTATTAAATGCCGGTACAGGAGTATTAAATGCCAGGGTTACTCTCTATCTGGGCTAATTGAGGTAGTTTGACCTCTCTATGGGCCAGTCGAGGTAGTACCTTGATGAATCTCCCAACTTTAGCCTCCAATCCACTTGTCTGCGATGATCTCTCATAAACGTAAAGTGATTCCCCTTAGGCCTTGCTCTTGCCTGAAGGGGTAAGGATTGTGACAACTTAACTAGAAATGCCCCCACCAAAGGCTAATTATCACGAAGAAAGGAATGTTATGAAATGCCCTCTGTCGCAGGTTGACCACTGCGGGAGGTGCTGGTGGTTTGGAATGCCCCCTGTCGCAGGACGGTCACTGTGGGACGTGGACACCGTGATCAAAGTCCACACAGCATTTGTTCGCCTACAGGTACAACTAATAATGTCCGCAAAACCTTAAGGGGTAACCTAATGGTGTGGGGTAACCTAATGGTGTGGAAGACACATTCAACAATCATAAACCCAAAAAGATCGTGGATTCAAAACTCGATAAAGGTTTCTCCCCCTCCAGGCCACCCACATAAAATTTGCCTATACTTGCCTAGTTCATAAACCTTGTGGGGTGGTTCACGAGCCCGGAATGTACTCTCTAGGAGTGAATAGCCTTGCCTTGGGGATATTCCTCATCACAAAAGATAATAATAATAATAATAATAATAATAATTGTTAAAATATTGTAAATATGGTAAGTCTGTCTGTTGATTTTTTCTTTCCTAGTATTAATTGCTTTGATTAGGGAGTGATTGGTCGTTTCTTAGTTCATACAAGGCCCTATATATATAAATATACACTTAGAAAACCCTCAGTAAGACAGCAGCAACAACAATAAATAAATAATAATACCCTCAGTAAGAAAGCAGCAACAACAATAAATAAATAATAATTTCTGCAACACTATTCTTACCCCAATATACCACAAAATTGGGTTTCAAAAGCCATTTAAAAAAAAAAAAAAATTGTTTAGCACCACAACTTGTCTGGGGTGCTTTGTTGAGTTGAGATTTGTTCAACACAAACCACCAAGTAAAAACAATAATTCATGGGATGCATAGCTATTTGACTGCCAACATAAGTTACATTAAAAGAAGTTATTTCCAGCTTTTTTTGCACTCAGAATCCTATCGTAAAATAAATTGATGGCTTCCTTTTGTGACTTTGCATCCTTAAAATGTAGGATCCCTAACTATTCAGAGAGAGAACATTTTTACCTACAATTAGACCATGGTGGAAAAGCTGCTACGTGACCATCAAAATTAGAATAATGAATATTGGCAAAACTACTGAACCACAGCCAAGCATAGCAAGGAAATAAAGGACTAAATATATATAATCGAAGAAACGCCACTGAAACCACTCATTCTAGGACGAAAAAACACTAAAAAGTTCACTTGGTTCTTGGAAGTATGATTGATAACTCCTCTCATACACATTGCAACCACAACTAAGCATGGCAAATTTCAAATAGGAAATGCGTAATAAGAACAGTCCTGTTACCTCTTCCATTAAGGGAGACTCCTTTGCTAACTGAGAGGAAGATGAGGAGTTAGGCATTATAGATGCAGTCAAGGAGCCATTGCCTAAACCAGAGATGAAGTAAGAAGTAGGAGCAGATCCATTGCAAGCTTCAGATTGCAGAGCCATGTCTTGTGGGCTTCCAGAAGCTCTCTTGTTGGTTAACTTGGAATTCAGTTCTTCAATCCGAGATGTAAACTCATCCATGCGGTCATTGAGTGTGGAAATTTGTTCTGATAGCTGGTTGATAGCTCCCTACCAACATGAAAAGAGGAAGAGAGGGGGGGCGAGAGAGAATTTTAGAAACCACAATTTTCTTATCGAAAGAATCAAAAGCATAGTGACTATTGAAACATACATAAAATCAACAATCACCTGGTTTGCTAATGTTGCTAATGATTCTGTTCTCCCGTCAACAAACCTTCGGTTATTGACAGAAAATCCAGTAATCTTGTTATCCCTTTGTGTTGAATATGAATGTGACAAACCACTGTCCACGCAATAGTAAGTCAGTCTCATTTTCATAAATCATTCAGGACTTGAAATGGAAGCATCCAATTTTGACAGGAACAAAATGGTGTAAAAGATATTATTCCCTCCACAACTACAAAATGCAATTATGGGCAGGCATCTATGATAAAAATACTCAACTCAACTTAGCCTTTTTTCCAAACATCTTCGCTAAAAATGCTATGGGTTTAATGGATTATGTAAGATGTGCATCCCCTGACATTCAACAACTTCTTAGTCTACCTAGTAGAATTTGAGTTTGGATAATTTATTATTATAAGCCTTTTTAGAAACAGTGTAAAGTTTTATAATATTTACTTGATGTCGTCAATCATCAGTCTGTCCAAAATAATGTTCATCACTCAGTTGTGCATTGTGGAAAACACTAAATTACAAATCACATTTAAAAAATTGCACTAACCCTTATAACATAGATTATGCTGATTCTGAAAGGAGAGGAGACTGCACACGGCAGTACACAAATAGATATGTGAAAATTGGCGGAAAGAAGGGTTCGTATGGCAATGCTGAAGCAAAGCAAAGGCACAAAGCTGGCTGACCATGCCAGAGCAAAGCTCAGGAAATTCTTGTTTCCAAGACAACGAAGATACCAAATGAACGAGAAACTTTATGACAGTAACAATATAGAACCAGAGCAGTGCAAATGATCCTATAAGCAGCTCACAAAGCATTTTCTGTCTTAGTTAAAGGAGGGACAGATTAAACAAAGTTTAAAACAAGTTACAAAAATTTCAAAGTAAAATCAGTTTGGCAACCAACCATGCCAATCTACTTTCAAAGCTATCTTCGTCTGCATACAATTGACAAAGGGGTTTAAATGAGAGAAATGGTGAATACGTGGTAGTTGTGGACCTTCATACATAAACAATCTCCTGAAGACTTTGGAAGAGATTGAAATTCCTAATATATCCTCAAACATAATAACAAGGAGACTCAAAAATCAAGATAGGCCTGAAAACAACTAGCAGAAGAAAAGATTTCAAGATATACGATTCAATTACATAGATGGTTCCCAACATGTGGAAAAAGGTAGAAAGAATAGGCATACTATAGCTGAAATATGTTTTGTACTACGAACAACGATTATTCATTAATAACAATGATAAATCACAAAGAACAGAATGAAATGAATTTAGCAAGGGTTATAAAAATTCACATCTTGAGATGCTTATTTCTGGACACCATCTCCACAGAGGCACGAGAGAGTGCTTCTTTGGGGCTTGCTGCAAGATCATCATCTATGCTAAGTTTTGTCTTCAAGTCATCTGGTAATGCCTGCAAAGTGACTAGATCAGGACAAGAATATAGGTAAGACGCACCAGAAGCTCTGTAAGTTGCCATACCATAACCTCATTTACAAGCTTTTCCAGCTGTATTTGTTCTATGTAAGTACGAGGAACATATGACCCTTCCAATCCCAACTGCTCAGCCGTATCCTTTACGAGTAGGCGTTCTTTTCCTTGCACCTATAATGACACAAACATTTTAAGTTAACATTTTTTTCTTAACTAATCACATATTTATTGAAAAGCCAAATGGGGTTAGAACGGTTAAAACTAGAAATAACACTCATCTCTTTACTTATGGTTTGAGATTAATTCTTCTACGTTGGTATCAAAGTAAGCCTCCAATAATTTGAATGAAAGTCCATATATACATGACGGAAGCCAGATCCAGGTTGCTCATAAAATAATATATTGTGGATATCAAGCTTGAAGACAAAGAAAGAAAATTATTTCTGTAAAGCCGAAACCCTTTTGTCTCTAACGTATCCCGCCACAATTCTAACTTAGCATTCACTCCTTCTCTCGTCTCATCTACTAAAATAATATCATCTGCAAATAGCATACACCACAGCACCTCATCCTGAATATATCTTGTAATCTCATCCATAACTAAAACAAACAAGTACGGGCTTAACGCTGAGCCTTGATGTAAACCAATCGTGATAGGGAACTTATTAGTCTCTCCACCAGTCGTCCGTATAGATGTCATAGCCTATCATACATGTCCTTTATCGCCTCAATATATGCGACACACGCTCCTTTCTTTTCCAATACTCTCCATAGAACTCCCTAGGAACCCGATCATATGCCTTCTCTAAATCGATGAACACCATATGTAAATCTTTGTGACAATTCTTTGAATGAATAAAAAAGGTTACACAAATCCTCCTACTTATAACCTACTCTAGTATCTATACAAGATAAGTTTCCCTATGACGAATATTGAGATTTCTGAGGGAATATGTTTATACATGGTAAGTTTCCCTATGATGAGTGCTAAAATTGCTGAGAGAATATTTACATAATCTCCTAATTCCCTGATTTCCAGTATTTCTACACTCCCCCTCAAGTTGGATCGTAGATGTTGATTAGATCCAACTTGCTTATTAATTCCTCAAATACCGATCTAAGTACTCCCTTAGTTAGAATATCTGTCACCTGATTCCGTGTAGGCACTTATATCATGCAAATGATGCCTTCTCCAATCTTCTCTTTGATTAAGTGCCTGTCTATCTCCACATGCTTGGTTTGATCATGCTGAACTGGATTGAGTGAGATGTCAATGGCAGCCTTATTATCACAATATAGTTTAATGGGAAACTCTACTGTACGATGTAGTTCTTCCAAGAGTCTTTTCAGCCACAGTCCTTCACACATTCCCTGAGCAATGGCCCTGTATTCTGCTTCAGCACTACTTCTAGCTACCACGTTCTGCTTTTTGCTTCTCCAAGTCAACAAGTTACCCCATACAAAGGTACAATATCCTGTGGTAGATTTCTTGTCTTCTATCGTACCTGTCCAATCTGCTTCAATAAATATTTCAACTACTCTATTTTCTCTCTTTTTAAACAACAAGCCCCTCCTTGGAGAGCCTTTGAGGTATCTTAAAATCCTGTATACTGCTTCCTAGTGTGTCTCCTTTGGTAAATGCATATGTTGACTCACAGTACTTACTGCAAAAACAATGTCTGGTCTGGTATGTGAGAGATAGATCAACTTCCCTACTAATCTCTGATATCTATCCTTGTTAACTGGTTGTCCTGCCTCCTCTATCTTTTTTTTCAGTTCAATTGGAGTTTCACTAGGTTTACAACCTAGCATCTCAATCTTAGAAAGGAGATCTAGTATATATTTCCCTTGAGACACACTGATCCCTTTTCGTGATCTGGCTACTTCCATTCCCAGAAAATAACGTAGTTGATCAAGGTCCTTTACCTCAAATTCATTAGCCAGGACTTTATTTAATCTTTCCATCTCTGTTGAATCATCACTTGTCAAGATAATATCATCAACATATACTATAAGAATAGTCCTTTTTCCATTTTCAGCTAGCCGAATGAACATAATATGATCTGACTACCCTTATTTATACCCTTGTCCTTTAATCACCCTTGTAAATCTGTCAAACCAGGCTCTTGGGGACTGTTTGAGTCCATAGAAGGACTTCTTCAGTTTACACACTCTGCTATCTCCTTCCTTGCAGAATCCAGGGGGAAACTCCATGAATACTTCTTCTTCCAGTTCTCCATTTAAAAATGCATTCTTGATATCTAGTTGTTGAAGTGGCCAGTCCAGATTAGCTGCCAATGATAAAAGAACTCTCACAGTGTTTAGTTTGGCCACTGGTGCAAATGTCTCTACATAGTCAATTCCATATGTTTGGGTAAAGCCCTTTACAACTAGTCGTGCCTTATATCGTTCAATTGTTCCATCAGCCTTATATTTCACAGTAAAGACCCATTTGCAGCCCACTGGTCTCTTTCCTTTGGGTAATTTTGCCAATTCCCATGTTTCATTCTTTTCAAGTGCCTTCATTTCTTCTAGGACAGCTTCTCTCCATTTTGAAACAACAAGGGCTTCCTGAATGTTCTTTGGGATTGTAATATGATCAATTTTGGAAACAAAACTACGATACTGTGTAGATAGATATGATACAAAGTGTGATATAGGATGGAAGGTACATGATCTGCGCTTCTTTCGAAGAGCTATTGGCAAATTATCATTAGAGGAAAGTTCAGTTACCTGTTCTGGATTAGAAAAAGGCTCATGACTTGGAACTATCATCGGTTCTGACTCTTTTTGTGTAGGGAATTTGAGAGATTCTGACTCCTTTGATCTTGGCCTTCGCGAGTAAACCAATATTTCTTTAGTTTTTTGTATTTCTATATCTCCCCCTGATTTTAAGTGTTCTTCTATTGGTGGCAAAGTATATGGGAGAGACTCATAAATGGAGAGACCCAAATCCAGAGTTTTATCTGTACTTAGGGTTTCTTTATGAGAGGAGAATGAGGTATAGTAGGGTGTATTTTCAAAGAAGGTTACATCAAGGCTAACAAAGAGTTTGTGATGTATGGGGTCATAGCATTTGTAACCTCGTTGAATAGGAGAATAGCCCAGAAAAACACACTTGCGAGCTCGAGGATCAAGTTTGCTACGTTGGTGAGAATGAAGATGGACAAATGCCATACACCCAAACACCCTGAGAGGTATTGTTGAGTGTAGTCTGGAGACTGGGAAGGATTTTTGCAATTTTTGTAGGGGTGTAGCAAAGGATAAGACTCGACTAGGCATCCGATTTATAAGATAGACAGCAGTCAGAATGGCATCTCCCCAGAACTGTCTGGGCATGTTCATTGCAAAAAGTAATGCACAAGCAACCTCAATTATATGTCTATTTTTCCTCTCAGCCACCCCATTTTGTTGTGGGGTATCAACGCAGGAGCTCTAGTGAATAATTCCATTTTCACAAAGATAGGGGCCCAAAGATTGATTAAAGTACTCAGTTCCATTATCGGTTCTCAAAACTTAGAGTTTTGTTTGAAATTGGTTTTGTATCATCATGAGAAAATTAACGAAAACTGAGCGAACTTTTGTTTTGTCATGCAATAAATACACCCAACAAATACGAGTATGATCATCAATGAAGGTTATGAACCACTTGGTTTGTGTTCTGTTGGAAGTTCGAGAAGGTCCCCATAAATCACTATGAATCATGGCAAAAGAAGTAGATGGTTTATAAGTGGACGAAGGAAAAGGAACACGATGATGTTTTCCAAACTCACATGTTTCACATTGAAAGTCAATGAATTTCTTATTTGAACACAAAGCTGGGAATAACCGTTTCAAATAAGGAAAACTAGGGTGGCCCATTCTAGAATGCCACAACAGAATTTCACTATCCTGGAAAATAGATGTAGAATTACAAAGAACTTTATTGAAATCATTACTCGCATTTGCCTCATCAAAGTATTAGAGTCCTTCACATTCTCTAGCACTGCCAATCGTCTTCCCCGATGACAGATCCTGAAAAGTACAAAGAGAGGAAGTAAAGTTAGCTAAACAGTTCGAATCTTTTGTTAATTTACTAATAGATAGTGAATTACAAGAGAGCTTTGGGACATGGAGGACAGATTTCAAAGACAATGAGTTTGAGAGACGAATACACCCTTTTCCTGCTACAGATGAAAGTGATCCATCTGCAATTCTGACTTTCAGATTTCCAGCACAAGGGAAGTATGTGGAGAATAAATTGAAAGATCCAGTCATGTGATCAGAAGCTCCTGAATCTATGACCCATGGAGTTTTGGTACTGGAGGTAATTAAAGCTTCGAAAAAATTACCTTTTTGGGCTAGAGATCCAGAGGGAACATTTGTGGCAGATTGACCCGGGTGTTGAAGCACAGAAAGTAACTCATAGAGTTTTCCCAGTTGCTCAAGGCTGAATGAATTTGCTTGTGAACCACTTCCTCCTGAAAAATTTTCAATTGTAACTTGATAACCCTTATTTTTATTTTGTTTAGGTTTCCAATCTACAGGTTTTCCATAGATTTCCCAGCAGGTGTCTTTGGAATGGCCAGTCTTCTTGTAGTGATCACAAAATACCCTCTCTTTAGTTGATTTTGAGCTTGATCCGGATCCACGGGTCAATGGACCTCGGGTCAAATTACCAGACCCGCAGGTCAAACCTCCAGCAGGTTCATGGTTCAAATAGCCCAACCCGGCTTGGGTTAAATTTCCCGACCCAACTTGGGTTAAATAACCCAACCCGGCTGGATTGTTTTGGGTTATTAGGGCTGAACCCTCAATCAGATGGCCACTACTCATCGTCTTTGGTTCACGACCCAGCATCACCGATCGCCTGGCTTCTTCCCTTCGAATTTCGGCGAAGACCTCTCGGATTGATGGTAAGGGGCGACGGTTGAGGACCCGGCTGCGCACATCATCCAGGTTCTAGTTTAAACCGGCCAAGAACTCGAACACTCTCTCGTTTTCAACCCTTTTCTTGTAGCGCACACTGTCGCCGGTGCACTCCCAGCCGTCGTCAAAGTTTTGATCGAGCTCTTGCCAAATAGCCGTCATCTCTAGATAGTATTTTGTTACTTCTTTGTCCCCTTGTTTCATCTGCCACAATCGAGTCTTTAGGTCAAAGATCTGAGAAAAATTCTCCTCATCGAAGTAAGTCTCGTGTACGGCATCCCAAACGTCCTTTGCCGTCGGTAGTCACAGGTAGGTTTTCTTTATTGATGGAATCATGGAATTGACCAATAAAGAGGTCACCACTGCATTTTCCGACTGCCATCTTTGAAGAGCCACTATGTCTCCTTCGCTGGGTCTTTTGGTGGCGCCGGTCAAATAGCCTCTTTTCCCTTTGCCGTCAATCACCAATTTGATTGACTTGTGTCCATTCACGGAAATTTTTTCCATTAAACTTATCCACGGTGATCTGGACTGATGAGAGGTCTGTCCCTCCCATGGTGGTAAAGGATGAATGGCCCTCTATTTCTCCTTCGTGAGTGACAAAGGAGAATGTCTCCTGACTGCCGGGAGGTATGGCGGCCATCTAAGCTAGGGTTTTGCGAACCTAGGCTCTAATACCATGAAGACAAAGAAAGAAAATTATTTCTATAATTCTTTGAATGAATAAAAAAGGTTACACAAATCCTCCTACTTATAAACTACTCTAGTATCTATACAAGGTAAGTTTCCCTATGACGAATATTGAGATTTCTGAGGGAATATGTTTATACATGGTAAGTTTCCCTGTGATGAGTGCTAAAATTGCTGAGGGAATATTTACATAATCTCCTAATTCCCCGATTTCCAGTATTTCTACAAGGCTTTTAGGCAACTGCGGCTACAACACTACATTTTTTTTGGAGTTTTTTTTTTGGGGGGGGAGGTGGTGGGGACAAGTAAACTCCATAAAATTAATAGCTTGCTTGTCTTTTCACTTTTTCTAAATTCTCAACAATGCTATTCAATTTTTTTGAGTCATGCAAAATCAATATGAATGTCTCAACTTCAACAAGCAAACTTACACCCACCCACCTTAAAAAAAATAAAAATAAAAAATGAGCCCAGCAAGTAGCACAAACATGTCATGTGATTCAAGTCCAATTGTATTTCCCTAGCTTAAATATCAATTTAGATTGCTTCAGTTTATCATAAATAGAGAAAACGAGACGCATCGAGGGGGCACATGCAATGACAACAGAAGTGAAAAGGCGACAATAAATTCTCGTGTACAGTTCCATCTTAGGAAATCTTCCAAAAGGAAGTGAAGATCTCGTACAACCTGAACATATTGGCGGTTCAGTTGTTCCAGCCAATCAATTTTCACACACACCCTTTCATCAGAGAATACATGGCTATTTCTTTTCAGGATGGATGCTATTGTGTATCCCAAGGCCATCAGGCCACCAAGAAGCCGCACACTGACTTCAAAAGTTATTCTAGGTGATATGACAAACGGAGAATCTGTAACCCATTCCTGAAATTCAATAGCATAACCAGTCTGATCAGTAAACATTATCAAGTATTTTCATTTTCATTTGTCATCAAAGTTTACAGAAAATATAGAACCAAAAAATAAAAAGCCAATAGCAAGCATTAAGAGGACATTGAATAATCTTAAGGCTTAAAACAACTTACAAATCAGAGACAAGCATCAATGAACAAGAAGGATCAAAAATCGTTGACAACAACACTATTCAAGTATTTTCATTTTTAGTTGTTGTCAAATTTTACAGAAAAGTATAAGGAAAAAAAAAAAAGAAAAAAACAAAGGAATTTACAGGAGAAACAATATACATAAAATGTAAGATTGTTCAAAAAGCTCATCATTTTCTCATAAATACGCTGTCAACAATATAAGTGAAACAAGAAAAAGAAACTAAGGGGTTGTTTGGTTTACCAAAAAACAAAACAACTTTTACCAACTTTCCAATCAAATTTCGTCACATGTCACTTTTACACCAACTTATCATTTTTTCTTTTTTTTGGCAAACCAAACACCCCCTAAGCTTCTAAGAAACTGCTGCCTATGAATTTCTAAAGTGCCATCATTATAATAAAGGTGCAAACCTCAAACATGAGATTGTATTTTCCATCTTTGTTGCGCATCCTCAAATATGATTGACAAGATTCTGGATCTTCACCAGGTGGTAAAAGATATATGTCGTAAGTCTGCTCCATGGTTTCAGTGTGTTCTTCGGTCATGACAGCCTTGATTTGATCCACTGACACACTCTTTGTCGACTACAATGAAAAGGTAGTGCACAGTTATTAGAATAAATCTATAAGACACATTGTTGAAGAAACATTTTATGATCCACCAGCAGCAATAGAATACGACACACACACACACACACGCAGAGAGAGAGATAGAGAGAGAGAGAAGACTAAACCTTTAAAATGTAAGCAGGTGACTGGAATCCTGTGAATGGGTTGAACTTGTTGATGATTTTTATATGTGCAGTTTGAAGATCTGGCTCAATAAAAGCTTTATACATAGGATATACCTGCACAACAGAGCGCATAGCTGAAAATTTGTAGAGAAGATAGTTAGATTTCATGAGAAGACTAGGATGAGGACAATAGTAAAAACCGTTTCAGATATCTGATAGATTATTTCTTCTGGTGCTTGCCCAGCGCGTTGTATGTCTCGCAACACCCGTTTAACAAGATCAAATTGAACACCACCTGTAACGGATACTCGAAGGTCCAGTAAAGGCCTCAATTTTTCACTCAAAGCATATATACCCTCTATAACCACAATACGAGAGCTTGGAACTTCAAGTGTCCTGCTACCGCAGATGCTTAAATCAGTTTCAAAAGCTATTGTATGGCGGTGAAGTGTGGCATGATTTAATAGTTTAAAGAACGAAGGAACTGAACCTCAAATCAAAGGAGATGGCCATAAAAATAATGATTTCAGCAGTGATAGAATGGAAGGACACTAAGAAAAGCAAAGGTCAACCATATGAATGTCTAGAGTATCATACAACAGAAAGATAAGTTGAACTGCAATAAGCTAGATTGATCAGATAATAACACACATTGCAAAATTCATCAGAGCAAGAGACAGATATCCATATAAATGGTTAAGTAACCAGGTGCTCTCTCTTCAATAAAAACAAGTGTCCTCAAGGAATAGTAGACAAAAGAACACGGAGGGGAAAAAGGAAAAGAAATAACTTTCAGTTGTAATCATTCTAACAATTCTCCATTTAAAGACAAATAACGAAAAAAGGAATTTTTTAGGCTTTTAATCAGGGACAGAGCTAAGATTATACCCGGCCCCCGGGGGGGGGGGGGATTTTGTTCAATGAGAGAGAGAGAGAGAGACCGTAGAGTCATCAACTTTGGCTGCTACTTCTAGTTTTCCTTTTCTTACTATATGGGTGTTTGGATCCTCAAAAAAAAAAAAATAAATAAAAACAAAACAAAACAAAAAATTCTAATTTTTATCAAATTTTTTTAATTCTCCAATCAAATTTCTTCACGTGTCACTTTTACACCTAGGCAAATCAAACACCACCTATAAAAGACAATTTTGTTGATAGGTATGAAGAGGCAAAAACCCAGGAACTAAAAGGCTTTTCTATTCATTGTTTTCATTATTTTATTTTTAAATCAATGCTCAGGAATATATAGGGATGGGGCTAAGCTTCTATTTATGAGGTAAAAAAAAAAATTAGATTTACATGTCCTAGGTAAATAGATAGCCAAAAAAAAAAAAAAAAAATCATTAAGTACCCTTGTCCTAAGTTAATAGTAACAAGCTACCATTTAAGAAGGAGGGCCATTGTTACAGAAAAAATTTTAGGAGTTAAAATATATTATATAAATTGGTCATCTTCCAGACCTGGAGGAGGCCACGACCACCCCGAGTCCTACACGGGCCTCGTCCTTGCTTCTAATCCTCATATGGTCATATTGATCACATGGTTGACAATAAAAATAGAATTTTAATCGTGCGCACATTCTTTTAGGCAACACTAAGATGACTTAAGCTCTAGAGTTTAATGGGTTCTGGAATTATGTTCACATTATCAAATGGAAAGAAACTCAACCTGTATCCTGTTCGAGTGCTAGACTTGAAATCATATATGGGAATCTCAGCCTGCTTCCCTGCCTTTAAATCATGGATATTCCTGAGCAAGGTGTCATAGTCTGTCAAGCGTGGGTCTGTTTCAAAGAGATAGAAAACCAGCAAAACTTACACAATATTTCAACTTTAGGAATGGAACAATGAAACGAGCTCTGATAATTGAGGAGAATAGAACCATATCAGTTTTCTAAAATGCAATCATATACATGCTCAACACTCGCAAGTACTAAACATGTGATTAGAGAAAACCACAATTATCAATCATTGAACAGCAGCTTTCTTGCCAATTCTGTTCTTTGCTTCATTTTATTGAGCAATGAACTGCTTGGATTTGTAGTTGATAATCAAACAGCTCTCAATGCACTACCATCCATTAAATGGATGAAAATGGATACATTTAATTAGTTGATAACCAAAGTTAGCTCACAATGTCCAAGGACCAAGTTAGCTAGTAACTACGAATGGAACACAACTATAAATTATTATCAAACACTTACTAAAAAAATTAAAATTAATACATTTCTACATATGGGCATAAAATTTCTGAAGAATTAGGAGCTGGCCAACATGTTTTTGCTCATACCCAAATTGAAGTCCTTGTCATGGGATAAGATTTTTCATTTAGAAAAAGCTTGAAGTGGAGCCTTTCTGTTCTCCTTTGATATGGGAAATAGAAGTATTTTTTTTTTCTTTTGCATATATCTCAAAATAAACGCCTGCACAAACACGACCACCATATGTACCAAAGGCTGCAATGAAAAGGCACCATTGCTTCAATTTCCAACATAGACCCACCAGCAATGAAGAAGAAGAACAAAGGATGCAGGCAGCACCATCTAAAACTAAACATAGGAACAGAAAATGCCAGCTCTACAAAGAAATGACTGCCAGACAATTGACATACTTGGTATCATACGCAATACCTATTCAGTATCCACAATTATCACACGTCATTCAGAGGCCATCCAAATTGAAGAATTATAATCACCCCTCTCAATAATGATATTATTTGATGAACTTTATATTTACCACTTCAAAACTAGCATTTTTACTGCAAGTGTGAATCCAACTTTTTTTCACCTCAAACTTGTAATGGAAAATCAAAAGAAACAAGAAAGAAAGAAAGCCCTTTCTGAAGGCTTCTGCATTTGAGCCCCGAACTGGCAACAATGGCTACAACGGCATGATGTTTCTTGGAAGTGAAAAAGGGTTTCATAAAATATTGCAACTATAAATTGTATCCACTTGCTATCACTGAATGGACCAGCATTTCTTTTGAGCTAACAATTCCTGATTATAAACGACATGTCAGCTATGATGACATGATCACCCATCATTAAATTCATCCACAGTGTCAAGCATTAACCCTTGCCCATAGGCCCCCATACAGCTTTCAAATTCCATTCAGATCTAATTCAAAATACCAATCCACTTCAAAAGGATAATTCAGACACATCAACTTATATTTTTAAATTGCACATCCATAGAAATTCAAGAGCATTATATAAATACACAAAAAGAAATGAGACGGTGTTGGGGTGTTCCCACATCGGTTGTGGAAGATGCTAGTGGTTAGTGTTTAAGTCGGAGGGAAAGTCTCATCCCATGAGTTAGCTTTTGGGGATGAAAAAAGCTCAGGACCACCCAACAACTGGTATTAGAGCTCAAGTTTACCATCAATCTTAGTCCAACGGGAAAAACATGTTGTCACTGCCTTCGATCCAAGGCCTAATGTGTGAAGGGAGAAATTGTTGGGTGTTCCCACATCGGTTGTGGAATGGACTAATGGTCAGTATTTAAGTGCGAGGGAAAAACTCACCTTACGAGCTAACTTTTGGGGTTGAGATAGGCCCAAGACCACCCAACATTGGGGTTGGAAGAAAAAGAAAAAAGATCACCTTCAATGGGGAACAAAGCATATTTTTCCAAGCTGGGAACAGTTTTGGATAAAAAACTCATTATAATGGAGTCCATAAGAAATTCAATCAGGGACTTCTATCAAGAGAATCCAGAAGCGGGATAATAGAAATGATATTTTACCATCAAAGTTGTCATCAATAATCCGACTAGCATCATTGTAGTTGTCCATTGATATGACAGCAATGCTGGGCATGAAGTTGAGTATCTTTTCCGTAAATACAGTCTTCCCAGCTCCAGATGGACCAGCTAACCCTACTAATATCAGTCCATCATTATTTTGGGCTAACAATTGGCATGCACGGATAACAATAAAGAAACCCTTCTCAAATGACAGAGGATCTTGTATAGGGACAATCTCATTACGATCAGAATCTTTTCTCTTAGCCAATCGAATTTGATCTTTTAAGAGCCCAGGCTTTTGCTCATTTGATTCAACAGTAGAAATATCTTGAGCCATTGCCATATGCTTGTTTAATCTGAGAAAAAAAATAAAATAACAATAATAAAAAAAGAGCATTTTCAATCACAACATAAGTTACTTTGAATATTTAAATCAAACCACATGAAACAACTCAAAGACTGTAAGACAAAGTCTGAGCTAGATATAGGTCAGACCCTGTTTTATCGTAACATGTTATATCAAATTAAATTTACCTTACAGAAGCAAAGGCACCTGAGGTGAATCATGTATCAAGGAATATCAATCAAGGGGATGTTGAACATCTCAGAGAAACAAAAGCGACTTTTATGTTTTGAATGGCATTTCTCAATATAAGTGGAAGTATAGAATGTCAAAAGCTATGAAACAAAGAAGTTAATAAAAAGGGTATCAAAGCATGTATACAACCAGAAACAATGGGGTTAATATAAATGTCAAACCTGAATCAATATCTAGTTGAACTTTTGTTTTGGATTTAATTAGATGGAAAAGAATTGCAAGCACATCGTGTTCAAGAGTAGCTAAGACAGAGGAGCGTCAATCTTTATACATTATAGGCTATATGAATTATGAAGACACCAGATTAACTGAAGTGAAAGTTGAGATAATTAAATGTTGCTCATGTGGGGCTTGAAAGAAGAACACCCAGTTGAAAACTGAAAATTTTAGTTTTCCGATAATTTAACAAACAAGGCCCACTTTATACTCATGAAACTGGCAATGGGCCTCAATATATTGCTCTGAATCTAACTGCACTACTTATCAACTGAACAAGAAAGATTGTTTGCACCTACATGCAGAAACTGGTGAATCAAACCAATGATATGGGTATAAGTGGATGTGTTGGCAATTAACAAGTTGAAGAATCCATATTTAGGCCCTCAGAGTCCAACAGAGTCATTATGTACCTCTTCAAATAATAATAATAATACAAACTGTCATGGTTATTCACATGCAGTGCCCTAAATGAAACAAATCAGATAAGAAGATTTCAGCAGCCAACCAACACTTGGTAACAAAATCATGTGAAATTCCTTCATAATCTTAACAAGATTAGTGATGTGAAAAATCTAGAAAGCACAGATATGGACACACATGGATACCATACCATACAAACTAGCCCATGTAACAATTTTAAGAAGTATCAACACCACCACCACATTAACAACAACTATATAGTTTTATTGATATACATGAAAATGATAACTATTTGTTTATGTTACAAGCATATTTAAATTATTATATATATGATAATAATATATAATTTTTTCATTCTATGTATTGGTTTAGACATGAATGGGGAGTCCAAATATCTACATTAGAAAGCTACATACGTAAACAAATTTTAACTTTTATATTTTAGGATGTCTAAAATTAAAAAAAAAATTAAAATAAAATAAACAAATAAAGGACAAAGATTAACAAATATATCTCCATATTATTATTATTATTATTATTATTATTATTATTATTATTATTATTTCCAAACTTGCAATGTATTTCGTATATCTTTTAAATGATATATAGGTATGTTCTCCAAGTATCAGATCAAAAGGAAATTAAAAAATATAATGGAACCTATTTGGGCAAGCATTGAACAAGTCGGGGAGTTTCAATGTCACTTGTGTTTGTGTCACATCCTATCTGTGATCCTTATTCATAAAGGAACATTTATGCATACTTGTTCTCCCACAGTTATTATAACTTATTATTAGCATTTTATAATTTTTAAATTCAGAATTTTAATATTCAATTCTAGAGTTTCACCGATCGTACCAAGTGGTAAATACTCTAGTATCCTGTCCTCATTGTCCTTCCAGGTTATAGCCCCAGAAATATCCATATCAAATTTAAAAATAAATAGGAGGGCAACAGTGAACTCCATTGTAAAAAATGAAAAAATAAATCAATATATAAATGGTGTGCTTGGGAGTCAAATTTCATGTGTTTTTAGGAATTTTTGAAGTATGGGTTCTAAGGTATTCAAAACCATGCTTGAGAGTTTTTAAGTGATGTTCGGGATGTTCTCATGTGTTTGTTGAACATCTCAGAACCCATAAGTGAGTGTTTTTTTCCAATTTTTTGAACCCCCATTAGGGGTTCTAAGGAGTTCTCATGGATTCATAAATTTTAGACAATGATATCTCGTGAAAATATTAAAATTCAAATTTGACCTTCCTTAACAAAACCCAATTACTCATATTTCCCATTTCACGTTGCACTAGCCTAGAGACTTTTTTCCGGCGATTTGGATTTGAAGTATTTTGGAGTTTTACTATTTGATTTTTTTATCTCTTTGTTTTTTTTTTTTTTTTTTTTTGTGTTACTTCAATATATATCGCAATATATTATTTTATATGTATGTGTCCAAACATCAATAGTTATTATAGTATTTATATTGTAACAAATAAATAAGAGTATATATGGCTTTTTTTTTTTTTTTTGAAACTGAAGAGTATACATGTCATTATACACATTAATAAACACCTCATTACCCATTAAAAAAATAGATGTTCATTATTTTTAAACCCATACGTTAAAAACACCTTATAAGCCATACTAAAACTACCAAGCAAACCCCCCCCCCCCCCCAAAACCAAAAAAAAAAAAAGCTACCAAGCAAAGCCAAAAAGACATCTTCAATCTGTACTTTGGGAACAGTTTCTTTTCTTTTTTTCTTCTTTTTTTTTTTTTTAATCTTTTAACAAGCACACATTTAACTCATATACAAACGCTATACTCAGAGACAGAGATGTCAGTTCTCATTACTTTACGGTCACTTTATGACAACAATAAATTTCTGGTTGAACATATCACCATTATAGCAGCATTATTAATTAAACAAGGACCATCAGGGGGTTAAATCATAAGGAGGACGAGGAAGAAGAAGAAGAAGAAGAAGAAGGGAAAAACTAACATACGCAGATAAGAATATCAACACAAAACTGATTATACACAAACAAAAGCCGCAATCTAACCCACATACTTTCGAGTAACCGCCTCAAAAGAAGAAACAGAAATCGAACAAAAATAAGAATTACCCATCTCACAAAATGGGGCGATCAACAGAACAAACAAATATATATATACATATATATATCAAATCCAATATTCGGATGATGATACTAACCGAGTCACACCGTCAGTTCAGCGAGTAAAGCTTAGAAGCGCGCCCCTAAATTCCTTGTCGTGTGTGGGCTTTTTTTTTTTTTCCCCACTTTTGCAGGATGAAAATGTAATGTGATTTTTCTCCGGGGTTTCCTTGTACAAGTGGGAATTCTGGGGGGAGTTGGCACCGAATTGCGAGAAGACTCGATAGAGAGAGAAGCTACTAAAATTAAGCTCATTCCCTCTCTATCATTTCAATTTTCTTGTTTCATTCTCTTAATTTATCTTGGAGAAAACTATTAAATAGTTGTAAATTTAAAAAAAAAAAACAATTTATTATTTTTTTCTAAAATAAAAGCGTAGCAATGACAATATACCATCTTAACCTTACACTTCACTAGTTATCAAAACGAACGAATGAGACTGCATCCCTTTTTTCCATTTATCGCCGCATATTCAACAAGAATTAAGAAATTCGGTAAAAAGTCAAAAGCTTTTTTTATGCTTCCAATTAATGCAAACAATGTTGTTTCATTTATTTTTTATATTCAATAACCATTTTTCAAATATTAGGTAAAACTCATAATTGTATTCTTTTTTATCAATTTAATGAAAGCTTCCCACTAAAATATTATTTGGTAAGTTAAATTAATACTAGTGATGATTAATTATCCCTCTGTCACGACAGCTTTTTATTGTTTAATAATTTTTTTTTTTTTGTTATTTTTATTACTACTTTTAGTCTAATTTTGTTCTTTTTTTTTAATTTCAAAAGTCTTTTTACACATTAAAGCTTGGTTTGTTTTGACCTTATTTGACAAGAAATTTTCACATAAAATATTTTTCTTTAAACAAATATTTACCTCAAAGGTTAAAAAATGACTTTCTATTTTCAAATTCATATTATTTTTGAAGGGAAAAAAAAAGAGTGCTCATCCACATTTTTCTTTAGTATCTTCTTTATTATTGTTTTTATGAGAAAAATTCTAAAAATACGTTTCAAACCAAACATCAAAAAATAGAAATAAAAATAGTTTTTTTTTTGCAAAATTTGTTACACACAAAATATTATTTAATATAATATATTTTACATCGAAACAAATGGGTCATGATATAAAATATTTTTCAAAAAATATTTTTACTCATATTTTAAAAAAAATATATATCTTATATTGAAACAAACAGGGTGTAAAATTAACCTTTTTTTTTTTCTATCCCTTCTTTTTTTAAAATGGTTGTCCCTCTTTTGCTTATTTTACAATTTTTAATAAAAAAAAAATCTTGAAAAGGGATTAATTTTCTATTTTGCAACCATTGAAAGCTTGGATATTGAATACATTTAGCATTTTCACAAGTATATTAACAAAATTCAACCATATTTGATACACAAAATAATTATATTGTATCACATTTAAATATTATAACTTTTTTCAAAAAAGTTTCTTTTTTTTTTTTTTTTTGGTGATGATGAATAAACTTAAGATATCACTATATTATACTAGAAATGGGGTATGCACACTATGTATAATTTTTATTTTAATTAAAATAAAATTATAAAAAAAAAGTTAGCAAAAGTGGCTCAAATAGTAAATAATAAGTACTTATTTAAGTAAATAATACCTAATTAAGGAATGTTTAAAGAAGATTAAAAAAAAAAAGTTACAAAATTATTGTGTAGTTAAAGGGTATTTGAGAAAAATATGAATATAAATAGATAAAATTACTTAATTATGTGATAATTATAAAAAAAATTATTTTTTAATACCATTAAAGTTATAGGTAGTTATAGGGAGTTCAATGATATTATGGGAAGAAAAAAAGACTATCAAATTTAAAAGTTTCATTAAATTTAAGGTTTCACCAATTACCCCTATTTATTTTATAATAGTATACATAACTATTCGTGAGTGTGCTAAAACATCTTGGTTGCCTTATATCTACCTTGACTGGCTAATTGAGTACTTGAATGGCTTCACCAAGACCTAGGAAGTCTTGGAATCTATGTGGCCCTTGAATTTGGTCCCTTAGTTTTAACGTAGCTTTTCTTGATTTGATTTTTGTTTCAGAACATGCCTTTGTATCCTCGAATGACCTTAAACTTGTCTTGGGTGACCCTTAGGATGTTTGCATGCGCATAGTTTGGGATTTTTGGAAATGACTGGAGAGTCCCCATTTGACATACATTTCACATGCTCGATAAATTGCTCCAACAAACCCCGAGCCTTCTTTTTGCACCTTTTTCATGTCCTCTTCCCTTGACTATCATCCACTTGCATCTTTGGTGTCTCTTAGACCTCAAGTGTTAGGTTTTATCACCTCAAAATACGTAGACACCACAAATGGATAGGAATAAGAAATTTAAGTTCAAACTGACTTCAGGAAGCATAAATTATATAATTGGCATGCTTAAACAATGTATAAATATATAATATTATATGCCAACCAGTCGTCCTACCTTCCTCTTTGTCATAAAAAAAAATATAAGGTGAACCAAGCCTTAATTAACTTAGGAGCTAGTGTGAACTTGCAACAATACATATTTTATCGAGCATTTAGCCTAGGTAAGTTGAAATCTACTAGAGTCACCCTATAATTGGTGAATAGGTTAGCTAAGATATGTCGGGGAGTAGTTGAAGATATGCTAGTACAAGTGGGTAATTTTTATTTTCTTATAAGCACAAAACCCACATAAGGGCCCAATTCACCCATCCCTGTTATCCTTGGAAGAACCCTTTTAGCTACATGAAATGATGTTACTAACTATAGAAACGAGGTTATAAAATTCTCCTTTAGGAATATGACGGTGGAGATAAACATTGTTAAAATGTCCAAATTTCCTAGAGAGTCTGAGAATATAAAGAAGGTAGATCTTATCTAGACCATAGTGCATGAGCACTTTGAGTGAGTGAGAGGGAGAGAGTTTGGTAGACTTGTTATAGAGAGACTTGCTCCATTCTAAGGAATTTGAATTTTTGAAGGCATTTGAGGAAGATTTTAAAAAAGTCAAACTTTGGCTAAAGTCTTAGCCATCCAATGTCATGGCTGTGAGTTAATAGACCCTAGTTTCTGCGCCATCCAGTGTCATAGCTGTGAGTCAATAGACCTCAGTTTTTGAACCCTTAGAACCATCTCTAACTAAGCCCAAATCATCACTAGTTGAACACCAAACCCTAAGAGAAAACCATTACCTATTTGAAATACAATTTTTTAGGAAAGAAGGAAACATACCATGTTGTAATTTCATGAAGGTTGTCAAGTGAATAAGAAGAAAAGTTGTTAGATGTGCTTATGGAACATAGGAAAACCTTAGGCTGGCCTATTACGGACTTACACGGTATTAGTCCTCTAATATGCACACATATGATTTTTCTAAATGAAAGGCTAAAACAATAAGGCAACCCCAAAGAAGACTTAATCCCAAAATGAAGATGTTGTTAGGGGTGAAGTGTTAAAGTTGTTGGAAGTGGATATTATTTACCTCATCTCCAACTCTAAGTGGGCGAGTCTTACCCAAATCATCCCTAAGAAGTCCGCAATCATGGTGGTTAAAAATGAAAATAATGAGTTGGTGCCCACTCAAATTTAAACTGGGTGGCACATGTGTATTGACTACTATAAACTTAACGTTGTAACAAGGAATGACCATTTCCCACTCCTATTTCTAGATCATGTTTTGGAGAGAGTGGCGCAGATAGCTTACTATTGTTTCTTAGATGAATATTCTGAGTATAATCAGATTAAGGTGTCTTGAGAAGGCCAAGCCAAAACTACTTTCACCTGTCTTTTTGGCACCTTTACCTACAAAAAAATGCCATTTGGCCTGTGTATCGCACCAGCCACCATTTAAAGGTGCATGATGAGTATCTTCACTAACATGGTAGAGAGGGTGGTTGAGGTATTCATGAGTGATTTTTTTAGTCTATGGAGATATCTTTTATTTATGCCTTAAGAATTAGAGGAAAGTTCTAAAAAGATGTGAAAAGAGCAATCTGGTGTTGAATTGAGCTGATTCAGAAGCTCCCTACACCTAAGACTGTCTAAGATATGAGGTCATTTTTAGGGCACACCAATTTTTATTAGAGCTTTATTCAAGATTCCAGGCCCTAACTAAACCCTTGTGCAATCTGTTGTCACAAGACATCACTTTCCAATAAACGTCGTAATGTCAAGATGCCTTTAACGAGTTATAGGGTTTGTTAACCATTACTCTAATAATTTAGGCCCTCAATTGGAGCCTCCCCTTAAAGCTAACGTGTAATGCTAGTGATTTTACAAATGGGACAGTTTTGGGCCAAAGAAAGAAGAAGAAACCCTATGTGATATACTACATTAATAAGACTCCAAATGGTGCATAGCTGAATCGCATCATTACTGAAAAAGAGTTGTTAGCCGTAGTGTTTGCTTTGGATAAGTTCTAATCTTAGTTGATCGGTTCTTTGGTCATCGCACATACTAACCACGCAACTCTTAAGTACTTGCTCACATAGAAAGATGAAAAAAAAATAAAAATAAAAATAACAAAACAAGAGTATAAAATGTGGTTTCTGGCCATCTTTCCTGACTTTCTTTCGGGGCGTCCAACACCATTGACCTCCCAATTAATGAGCAATTTCTAGATGAACACATATTGCATGTTAGCACTATTTATGAAATTCATATACCATGGTATGCTGACCCTCTAAACTAAACTATCTAGTCATAGAATAAGTTCTCTCTTACTGGTCTAGTGTTGGTAGGAGAAAATTTTTGCATAATGTACGTAATTTCATCTAGGATGGCCTCTATCTTTTTAATTACTACCCTGATCAGATCATTAAGCAGTGCATCCCAAATCATAAAATTCATAGTGTCATCACTTTTACACACACACTATTGTGTGATAGACATGTTTTTGATAAAAAGATAACTACGAAGTTTTATAGTTTAGGTTTTATCGACCCACCACGTTTAAGGACGTATATGTATTCTATGTGTTATATAGTAGATGTCATAGGCTTGGTAGTCTTAATAGACATATTGTGATGCCCTTAAATCCCTTAATTGACTTAGAGATCTTTGATTGTTGGGTAATTAATTTTATAGGTCCATTTCCAAGTTCTTTCAGTCACATGTATATCCTGGTAGCTGTAGATTATATCTGTAAGTGAGTGAAAACAATTCTACCTCGAACTAATAATCACAAGGTTGTGATTTTAATTTTCAAAGAACATTCTCTCTCATTTTGGCATATTCTGAGTCATCATTAGTGATGGTACAATTTTGTAATCGACCTTGAGAACTTTGATGAGAATGTATGGGGTGATTCCCAAGGTGTCTACCTCTTACCATCCACAGACTAGTGGCCAAGCTAAGTTGGCTACTAGGAAAGTGAAGAGGATTTTGGAGAAAACAGTGAACCTTATGCAAAAAGATTGATCTCTTCAATTAGTTGATGCATTGTGGGCATACAAAATAGCCTACAAGATTAATCTTAGCATGTCATAATATAGGCTTGTCTATTGCAAGCCTTATCATCTTTCTATGGAGATGGAGCATAGAGTTTATTGGGCCATTCATCAAGTAAGTAAAAAATCTTGATGATGTAGCCTTATCTAGAAAGTTCCAGTTGAATGAGCTAGAGGAATTGAGGGATGATGCCTATGAGAAACAAGAATTGCTAAAGCAAATATAAAGGATTGATTTGTGCGATAAGCACTTTTTGATATAACTCCTTTCATATTGGCTAGAAAGTCTTCATGTATATCTCATGTTTCCATCTTTTCCCTACAAAGTTGAGGACTAAGTGGATTGGACATTTCATTTTGAAGAGTGTCTCGAGATCTAAGCTATGTGATGTGGAGGACCTGAGGCATGAGTATTTTTATAAAGTAAATGGCCACTATTTGAAACATACTTTGAAAATTTTGTGGCCAAGATTGAGACATTGGAAGTTGAGGATCCACCTTTCCATGGATGATCATATTGGACCTTGTATCTTATTATTTTATTTTGATTTGTTTTCTTTTCCTTGAGTGAGTTAATGAATTCTTATTCCCTAATCATATGTCCTACTTTTATTCATTTCTTTTGAAAAGTGGAAGTGCAATTCAGGCTGGGGGAAGGGTTATTTACTAACTTTATGCATAGTATTTGTTTTTGTTTTGTTTTTTTAACTTAATTTTCAAGTTTTTCAACTCCGTATGAACACTATTGAGCTATATCCTTCCCATTAATCTTTCCATTTGTCCTATGAATCACATTAGTATATTACATTGAAAACAATGTGTATTTCAAGTTGGAGAAGGGGGACAAAACTTAATTCATGTTCACACTATGTTGTTAACTTTGTTTCGTTATCTTTGTTTTATCACAAATAAAAAGAAATTGAAAAAACTAACTAAATTGAAAAAATAATTTTAAATCCTATTTTGTTCTTTTTATTTAAATTTTATAATAATACCAGTGTTTTTAGAGTCATAGTGAAACACTACAAAACCAATTGGCCCAAAATGTTAAAATCCCTTTTGAAAGGCCCTATATCATCATTGCCTAAAATTAGTCTTTTTGCCCAAAAGCCTGTTCGGATGACCTTGAAGTAGCCTATCTATTCGAACTTTTGTCTAGAAGGCCCGCTACTCAATGTCAATAAATTGCTAATTTGAGCCAGATTTACCCTCATTTAGTCTTAACCTTCATTCAAACAACGGATAGAGTACCTTAGGCTATTTTTCTAATTTTTTTCCAAACACATGACTTTACTCCAAATCTTTCCATTCAAACATCATTTGAACCATATTCATTATCCAATCTCCATCAACACCATTCATAGCTGTTCGAGGTGGTGGGGTTTTGAGTTTGATAGTCTACAAAAAGGGGTTCTAGGGTTCAGCCATAAGAAAGTAAGATTTGGGTTCTTCAATTATTCTTGGTTACTTATGGTTAATTCATTATTGAGCTTAAACTTCAGACTAGATCTGGGTTGAGAGGGAAGTAAAGCTATTCAACTTGGTTAAGGGCTTAACTCTTGCACACAAGGTGTTTGGTGAAAATCCTGAGCGAGTCTTGTTGTTCTATGGAGACTATTTGCAAGTGTTGTTAGCTGGGGTCTTAGGTAATATATCTTGTAAGTATTTTGTGAGGATATCTACTCTTATGACATCAAAGAAAGGTAAAAGTCCCTCAGGCTCTTAAGGCTATGAGCAACCACTACCACATAAGAAAGTTAGGGGCTCAACCTCCCCCCACTGTTTCACCCATTACTACTACCACAACCTTTGCGACTGATATACCCAGTGCTAGACCCACAACACCCACTACCCATGCTACCTATGCCACTACTGACACATCTTTGGCACAGCCTACTGTAATTCCTAACATCCCTTGTTGGGGATATAAGAGAACATGAAAAGTATGACAAGCTCAGATTTTCAACCAAGGATGTTAAGTTGGATTTCATTGGTCATTAGAGCCACAGAGCAATAATAGTAAAACAGGGCATCAATCAGGAGCACATCAAAGTTCCGATTATCACTTAAAGCAGAACTTTAAAGAAAAATGACTAGGTAGAGTTTGTGGAGTTTAGGGGCAATGTGATCATCTTTCTAGTTTAAGAATTTTATGCAAACATTAATGACTTCAAGAGAGGTGGCCTTGATTATATGAGAAAAAAGGTGCACGGTTGCCACACCTTGGATCTTGTGACCCAAGATAACCCTAGAGCAACACCTACACAACATAATAACGTAGCATAATATAAACTAAGTCTCGACTATTACCAGGTTATCATGCTCCGACATATCCTATAATAACAATACACAAAATAAGCCTTATGGCCTTTATAACCCAATCGAATAGATTTTTAAATTAAAATAATATTACAATCCCAAATGAAAATTTTGACTTAGATAAATGAAAAATGCAATGTCTATATCAGCTTATGCACTTCTAATCCCACCAATGCCTACCTAGTTCTTAGGATCTGCTTCTGCAATAAAACCTGTAGGGACGTGAGAACTAGTCCACTTGTGCTTACGAAGCATCATAGAAGCATATAACATATAAAGTAATAATATAAACAATGCTAACATTTATAATTCAATATATATATCTCAACATAACCATGCAACATCATTAAACAAAACCTAAATCCTCATACATTTAAGCATCATAATTTCATTATCAAAATAGACCTTATATAAACAAATGCCATGATCATTGTCATAAATCTCATCATTTTATTCAACCTTCATTTGCTTAAGCATTCTTATCATAATCATCCTTATTCATATTCTATTTCCATTTTATTTACGGGGGTGAGAACAATTAACGTCATCGTTAAAGGCTACGATTAGCCTTAGCATATGTAGGCGTGAAAAGCCACGATTAGCCTTAGTATACGTCGTTATTAAAGGCCACGATTTGCCACGCCACACGTCATATCATAGGCCATTAACCTACTGGCATGAACACCAATCACTGTGCAGGTTTCGGGTTTTTCGACCCTAGGATAATCTCTATACCCTTCTTATTTTCTTATACGCACTAACCCCATGTCTCAATAACATTTACAATTCTTTTTATTTACTTATCCATCTCATTAATACGATTATACTCATATCACTATCTAATTCAACTATGTAACAATTAACATCATCATCTTATTCATCATATAACAATTAACATCATCATCTCATTCACCATGTAACAATTAACATCATTATCTCATTCAATCATGTAACAGTTAACATTATTATCTCATTCAACTAGACCTCAAATAATATCATTATATTATCCCACATAAGAATATGAATTTTGATTTAACATACTATCACTTTATTATAATATTATCTCATTTTCTTAACATATCTCAAACTTTTTTTTTTTAACTTTGACATCACATAAAACATATTCACAAGTTTACTACAATATAATAAGAAGTATATGTCAAGAATAAGAAGCCCAAAACAAAGAAATACTTTAATTAAGACGTAAACTAAGATTCTAGAGCACCCAGGGCACCCCTATAGGGGACTCAAGCACTCGCATCAAGGGCCAAGGTGCCTTTCTACACCATTGAGGCGCCCCTTTATGGACAGACTCAAGTTTTTTTACAAGTTTTTTGATTTTAATTCCCAAAAACTTGTTCAATGATCAAGCCTTTACACTTATGAACCTCACTTGAGTAAATTAGCAAGTTTACAACCTTGTATATTCAGAAAAAGGCAACTTAAACAAGAAAATTCTATATTTAAAGTTTCTAAAAGGGTTTGGGCACCCTTACCACCAAACTAGGTTTGGATAAGGCACCCTAAGCGCTCGTATAGGGACCCCAAGTGCCCTCCTATGTTCCAGAATACTTGCTCTGTTTTGATTCAAGCTATACACTATATTTTTTTGTGTCCCATACTAAGCCAAACCCAATGTTTAATCCAAAATCTTGTTTCTATGTGTTGTTTAGGCCCCAAAGACTTTGATGATTCAATCAAAACAAGTTTTAATTCACTCATTCTAGAAAATAGAAAAACCTTGGTTTTAACCTATACATACATATATATTCCTATATCACACCCCTTGATTCACATCTTTATGTCTCCAAATTCTTAAATAAACATCATAACAACATTTTCTAACTTATTACATCTCATATATGCTAAAAAGAGGCTAGAAATCCCTACCTCAAGTGTGAACAAGGTAAAGCAAGTAGATGGTAAACTCCTAGCTTTTGGTTTCTAACTTTGAGTTGCTCAATCTCCCCACCCTTTAATCCAAACAACAAACAAACCATATTGAAAGGTTCATTGAGAGCTTAATTACATCTTTGTAAGGCTAATTTGTATTTGGTTGGAGTTAGAAGAACTTACCAATACGAGTCATTCTTAGTTCCATCTTGGCTCCTTTTCCTCTCCCGGTTTTCTCCTCTCAACACCAAACTTTCTCTCTCTCCTCTCTTATACACACATATACATGTGCTTGACTTAATTTCCAAGAATTCTACAGGGCCCTAAGCCTTCCTTCTATCCTCTATTCTGACCATAGATGGCCATAAGTGTAGCCTTTTGCTAGACCAGCCTGATACACATCAATCCATCAGTCTGTTACTCAGACCGGGCATCCCCTTGGGCACCCCAGGTGCCCGCCCCTCTACCGAAGGAGCCCCCTATATTCCTTTGAGTCAAAATGTAGAATTTTGAATTACTTGGCCCACTACTTCCATTATTTACAACCCTAAGTCATCCATAATGACTAATATTACTTAAATAACATATTATCACATCTGAAATGTGTTAAAAACTAATAATTTATATCAATATGAAAATCTGAAATATTATAATGTTATAGCAAGCTTTTTTTATTTAGAGAAGGTAGAGAACCCCAGCTTTCCTTATCCGGAGGATACAACCCCAAGTAAAGATGCTTTGGCCCAAAGCTTGAAGGGAAAAAAGGAGAATTGTGAGGGTAGAAAACAAGACTGAAGTTGAAAAAAATTGACCAAAAAGCATAATGCCCTCCACCTACTCTCATGCTCGTAGTTCATGCCTTTGATGAACACCTTGGATGTGAGCTATGAGAGAGGTCTTTTGATTCATCCCATGGCCACGGAAGTGACCATAGACTTGGACTAATGTGTATGGGATACAATTGTTTTGGTGGCCAAGAATAAGGTAGAATTGACCAGACTACCCTTTAAAACTTTTATTATGGAGTTTATTAAGGTAAAGAAGGCTAAGTTCAAGCCCAGCATTGAGATAGTAAAACCATTGGGGTTTATCATTACATCCCCCTGGGAGAGGAGTGAAAGCTACTGAGGAGAGCTGCTCTTCCATCTATTAACATTGATGAGACATTGAACAAGATCTATGATAGGATGGATGAATTAGAAAATCGCATGTGTGAGATCAGAACTAAATAGTTTACTTTACAGAGATAACAGATTGAGATACACAAAAGGCAAACTAAGATCGAGAGAGAGATCGGAGCTCTGAGGGAGGGACACGTAGTTTCTGAGGATTCACCCTAATTTACATACTCTTTTTTTGTAATTTTTTTTTTCTCCTGGTTCCAATTTACATGACATGAATGTCTATTATTGTTACATGCCAATGAATATCTAGTATTGTGTTTAATTTGTATGTTAAATATATAACAATAATAGTAAAGGGTAAATTTGCCCAAAAGTATGAAAATTAATTAAGACTCTATTTCAAAAGGTTTTTCTAATTTATACTTTAAATTATCTTACTTTATCTATCTTATGTATGTATAAATACATAATAATAAATGACGTAAAGGGACAAATAAGGACTGGACTAAAATCTAAAGAGTAAAATGAAATAATTTAAAATAAATGGGTGAAAATGAAATTAAAAATGAGGTGTAAGACGCTGAATGTAATTTACCCGATATGAGTGAGATACAAATGTTATACTCCTCTTATTGTATAGAGATAATTTGATAATACTATATTTACAATCCAGATTAGTTGATCTTATATTATAAAAATAATTATTGGTAACAACATATATATATTAATTAGAAGTGTGTCTGCGTCAAAGCATTTCCCAAACCATAGCGTAATCTTTGCATCTAATCGGGCTAATTAGGAGCTTTGCAGCATTTTTAAACAATGTCTGGTGGCATGGAGCGGTACCTATGAACTTATTTGACATATTAATTATTATACAATAACCACATATATATAATAAAAGGATAAATTATAAAGAATAATTCTTAAATATTTAACTAAATACAGATAAATTTCACACCAATTTAATATTACAATGACGCCGTTTACTTTACATAGAGGCAAAGTCAGGAAATTAATTATGGGTGGATGGGCACTGATTATAAGACACATAAATGATTATAAGGATAGCATGGGAGGAATAAAGAAAGAGTTTAAATGAGAAGAAGAGCGAGAGAAAGAGTAAAAAGGTCAAAGTAGGGTCAGATAATTTTTTTTTTAATTGCATTGAATAGATTAGGTACAATTACATTAATGCTATTAGGTTAAAATTTATTTTTTCATTAGATGGACATAGTTTGGTATTAGGTTAATTTTTTTTTTCCTTAGATAGGCACAACATTTTCTTGTGTGCGTACGATTAAGTATAGAAGACAATATAAGAAAAATTATATAATTTTTTTTTAAGGTGGGCATGTTCTCTCGAAGCCAACATTGGTTTCGGCAATAGCTTTACATATTATTAACCCTGAGTTATAACCATGAAGCGAAGTAGAAATATTATTGTAATGTTCACAAAATACATCTTTAATCTTCCATAAACATATAAAAAATTTTAAAGCGGTTTAAAAATAGTTTTATAGTATAATAATATTAAAAATATAAATGTTAAATGAGTTATTAAAAATGTGTTTAAAAAATAATAAATAAATTATATTATATAAATATTTTAATTATATCATTATTTTTATTAAAATCTAATTAATTATTAATAGTTAAGGTTCAGTGCATGTTAATAACATTTTTAAGATAAGAGACAAAAAAGGAAGTCTAATGATTTAACCAAAAAATAAAATAAAATAAGCAGGAGCCCAGCTATTATATTATTTTGTTATTTGTTGTTTTGCTTTTGGGTCTTTTCGGGTCCACAAAATGACTTAATAAAAACCGAGACGTGGCCGTATCTTTTGATAGTTATTGGCATAGATCTGAATGTTTGGATTAGAACTTTCCTCTAGGAATTCTATTTACCAAGGAAATAGGAATGCCAATGAAAGTTGCATGAGAAAGTGACTACAATTGAAAATGACCGGAACAGGGTTGACCAAATATATATATATATATATATTATAGTAAAATATGTATAAAAAATTCTCATATTCAAATTTTTTGAACTTCGAAATATAATTTTAATGGAAATAAACTTTCTTACTTCCCAGTTCTTTTCCCGTGTATATATTACAATTTGCTCTATAGCCATCCAATGCAGTTGCTTGCTTGCTTCCTCCACCACTAGATGATGGTACGAAGAACGATTCAACAAGAAATTAACACATTGCTGGACTAACGGATCGTGAATGCGATTTAAAAGATTCATGAAGTCAACTGCCGCATGGCACATATATATACATAGATGTGTTCCCATGCCATATGCAACTCTCGCTTGATTGGCCAATTAGTTCAAAGATTGCCATTGGATGCACATCTTTTCTCATCTATAAAACTGCCATTGGTGACTTTTTGGAGGAGTGACTATTGCGGATATATATATATATATACACATATAAAGCTTTATTTAGGGCAAGTTTGGTATGAACTCGTAAAAATTTTGCAAATAAAAATTATAGGGATAATTGTTACCTCATTATTAAGCGATTAGTAAATTCATGATATTTATGTTTGAACTGAGAGAGTAAATATTACCTAATAATAAGTATATTGTATTTTGAAATGCTAAACTTTTTAACAATAAAAGTTATTTGTGTTTAGAATACGGATAAATTGAGAAGTGAACAAGTCTACAATAATCAAATCGATGGATTGTGTAAACGAACGTTTAGTACAAGGTACAAATTTTGAGAGTAGTTAAAAAAATACATGAGTATAAAAAAATGTTTTACAAGAGGTAATGAGAAAATGGTACAAACTTACAGTTTTCCTATTACTCCTCGTCACGGACCTCCCACTAGTAGCAATTACCTCCATAAAAGAGTAATCTTTATCTCCAGTGTAATTGCTACCCTCTCTTCCAAACTAATGCAATGAAGAAGAAAAATTACTCTAATAAAATTTATACTCTATTATTTCTAAAACAAACATGCTCTTAAGAGAAGCGATTGGAGGGGAAATAAAAAGAATGAGAATAATAAGGGATAGAAAAAGAGGTGAATGGAAGTGACCAATTTATCCTAATTAACTAAGTTTTTTTTACCCAAATTGAAAGTGTAATGGATGTATAAGAGTTTGAAAATGTGTTTTTACTATTTTGTTCTTTGTACTTTTATTATTTTTATAAATTTTTAGTACAAATAAATATATTTTAAAATGTATAATAATATTTTGATATATTTACTTTTTATCCCCTGTATATAAAGTGAAAATCACTTACACCATCTGAATTTTAAAAACTTACATTTGCATCTCTTATACTTTAAACTAAAGTGAAATTATAAACGGTATTAAATTTTCAAGAGAAAAAGTAAAAATACTCATTAAAAATCAAATTGAATCAGGGAGTACAAGTATAGGTAATATAAATTACAAGATGTATAAATATAATTTTTAAACTTAGTCAAAGTCAAAACAGTTATATTTAACGAATTTTTTTAATGTTTTCAATTTAACTCAAAGTAGAAGAGATGCAACAGTAAGTTTTTAAAATTCATGGAGTGTAAGTGACTTTTACCTTAAATACATGGGATAAAAAGGTAATTTCCCCTACTATTTTTAACAATCTTTTGTCTGACCCTCCATTGATCGAGTTCAAATTTCAGCATGCACTGTTACTTTTTGAGAGGGATTACCCTACTCACCTACATTACATCTATATTATTATCTATACTATTATAGGGCAAATTTATAAGTTTGGTGAAACTATTTTTTTTATGGTCATTATTTTTGGTAAATTTTTTTTTTCTTTTTCTATAATATCTTTTAACTACCTATAACTATTTACATTTCAATAGAATTAAAAAGTAATTTCTTTATAACTTCCACATAATTAAATAATTTCACCTATTTATTTTGTTATCTTCCTTAAATGCCCTTTAACTATCGACTATTTTGTAATTTTGTAATTTTCTTTAAATGTTCTTTAATTATGTGTTATTTACTTAAATAACCTTAACTCCTTATTATTTACTACTTGAATCACTTTTGTTAATTTTTTTATAATTAACAAATTAATTAATGATACATACATAATTTTAAAATAAAAATTTATGTATACCGCGCTTGTATCAGTATCTAAAACATATATAAAAATGAAAATTAATAAAAAAATTGAGTAAATATTCATAATTTGAAAAACTAAAATATTTTTATTAATTATTAAAACAAAAAAATTCATATGCATCACATGTACACCGACGTCTGGTTTACATATTTGGTAGCTGACTTTTAGGGCCTTGTAGGATATTTCATAGGCTCATAATTTGTTTATATTTTTTTAAAAGTATAAGTCGTTGAAATGTGTCGAGAGGCAGTTATGATCTCATCACAACAAATAAAATAATTAAAATAAAAATCTATTGAAAGGCATTTACTTAAGGAGGGAGAGGTAATACGTACGTATAGGGAGATATACATTATATTATGATTGCTTATGATCTCGTCACATCGTCAACCCATTGTGAATCTCCAAATTAATTAATTTAATAATTGGTTTAAATATTGAGAAATATATTATTGCGAGGGCGTTTAAATGAAATAAAGTGAAATAAAATAAGATAAATTGTGAATTCGTAGTTCGTGCAGTAAAATAAAAAGTGAATAATTTTTAAAAATTTTTAATAATTTTCAAAGATTTATAATGCATCAAATGCACCATTATAATCGTTGACTTAGTCAATTCATTTATATATCTTTTGGATTAGTCTAGCAGATGACAAATCATTTTTTAAGTTCCTACTCTGTTTCAAACTCATACTTTTAGTTAAATTGCAATTAATATTTTGTAAAATTACTTCCAACTTTATTCATAGTATTACTTTTGTTAGAACATTTCAAATTACTTTCGTAATTATGAGTAATTCTAAACTAATTAGGTTGCCTTGTTTTCTGATTTTGTAAAGTTGTAATTTTTCTTATTCATTGTAATATTGTATTATAAATTCAATATATGAGAGTAGGAGGAAGATTAATTATCCTTAATATTTTTTTTCCATTCTTAATTTCAATTTAGTATCAGAGCATTTTGATCCTATGATTAAAAAAAAAAATAGAAACAAACAACCTAGGTGTTGCTACTATTTCACGCATCACTGTTTTGTTGACGTCAGTGCCTCTCTGAAGACCATCGTCGACCGGTGACACCACCATTGGACTCACCAACTTCTAGTAGTGACCCATCAGCTGACTTGGACTACTACGCTTGTTCGAGCAATTCTCTTCTTTCCGAACTACAACCGCGTGCTTCGTCTTCCTCAAGGAGTGACAACGTTTCAGTAATTGGCTAATCTCCCATGACTTCTTTCGGTGCTAGCCTATCACCAATCTGTCTACTCCTATGCTTAGTTGCTACATTCGAGCACTCTTTGTCTCTGTAAAGCTCCAGTGACTGTCACCTTTCTTTCCTATGCTCTTCCTCTTTTAGTGTCTACAGTGCTTAGGTTGAAGTCCATGTTCAGCCGATGTATCGACATCTCACATTGGATACTCTTGAAGCATGGTTCGTGTTTTTTTGTCTTGGCTCTCAAGGCTGTAAACTGATTATTTGTTGCTAGTTGGATAATTCTAATGACTTGCTTATTGTTTTGTGATTATTGTTGGTTGTGATTAATCTTTGCGTTGGTTCATTACTCATGGTTGATTAGTATCTTGATTATTGGTGACTTAATATGGCAATTAACGCTTTAACTATCTAGACAGTCTTTAATGGAGACTCCTATGGGTCCTCCATCTATCTCTGTTGCTTTGATTGATAGTCTTCCTAAGCCTATCTTGAGTGAAAAGTTGAATGGGACTAATTTTTTGACGTAGTCTTATGATTCTAAGTCTACTACCCATCAGCAATGGTGTGCATTAGATGTCGCGGTGTTGGGATGGTTATGGCATAACGTAAAGCCATCAATCTTCTGCATTATTGCTTCATGTGGTACCTCCAAATCTATTTAGGATTATTTGTCAGACACATACTCTCAGAAGCAGAATATTTCAGAGGTCTTTAAGGCTTACAAGCATCTTTCTCATTTCACCAAGGTGGTCATTCTCTATCCATTTGTTATAACACTCTTAAAGCACTGGGTGACTGTCTTTTATAGTTCCGCCCTCTTCCTAAGTCTAAGACTTAGATGTGAGACAGTTAGAGGAGATTATGACTTTTCCGCTTTTAGTAGGACTTAATGATGAATTTCATAGCTATCCAGACCAAATTTTTGCAGATGAGGCTATTCTTACTCTAGCTAGTGCCTACTCTCGTTTGCAACATTCTTCATTGTTAGGAAATCATTCTTGAGCATTTTCTTTTGTGCCTATTAGTTTTGATTATACAGCTACAATGAGTGGTTTTTATAGTCACAGTTGACCTTGTGGTACTTCTCATGGAGGCTCTCATGGTGGTGGTCGTGTTTTAGGACATGGCAATAAGAAGTCTAATCATTGTGGTGGCACTAATCATGCTGATACCTATTATTGGGACAAATATGATTAACCTACTCAAACTCATTATATTGCTACCGAGTCCATTATAGCTAACTCTACTTCTGATTTGAGTGATTTTTGTACATCTGGTACTCTATCTTAAGGTCCCATCACTTCTACAGAGTTAGATGCTATTGTGCAAGCCTTCCGTATTTCTTGTTTTTCTAGTTCCACTGCAACTCTAGCTCATTAAGGTAATTTTACTTGTTTTACCTGTCCATCAGCTCCTTGTTAGGTCATTGATTCTGGAACTAGTTCACGTGTATGGTAGCCCCGCCTTACTCTCTTATTTAACTAATGCTACCTATTACCTTACTTTTGTTGATGGATCCTCTCGGTCTGTGGCTAGTAAAGAATATTTTCAGCAATGTCCCTTTTTATCTTTACTCTTGAGTCTATACGTCTTTAAGTTTCCTTTCAACTTATTTTTTATTAGCAAGTTAACTAAATTTTTGAATTGTTCTATAACATTCTCTTCTTCCTCTTGTGTTTTTCAAGATTTAAAGACACAGAGGACAATTGGTTCAAGATATGAGTGGGATTGACTACTCTACTATTTTGACTTTATAGTTTTATTATTCTCATTTTGCTATTAGTGTAATTGTTTTTTCTTTTCATGGCACTGCCGCTTAGGCATACATTGTTAGCTCCACTAAGTTAGTGATTCTTAGTTTAGGCTCTACTTTAAGTCTTGAATCTAAAGCTTGTCAACTGAGAAAATATCATCGTAGTTTCTTTCTTAGTAATAGTGGTAGTCGTTTGTCTAAACCATCTAATATTGTCCATAGGACATTTGAGGTCTTTTGAGAGCCTCTGCTAATGATGATTATTAGTATTTTGTTATATTTGTGAATAATTATTCTTGTATAACATATTTATTTTTAATAAAAAATTATTATAAATTGTTTGCAATTATTTTGTGTTTTTATAATGAAATCGTCACCTAGTTTGGCAAACACATTAAGGTTCTTCATTCTGATAATGCACTGGAATTTAGGCTTCAATGATAAAATAATTCATCTATTTTACTTTGAATTGGGGTAGGAAAATAGATGTAAAGGATTCTAGAGATAAACTCTAATATTTGGATAAAAAGTGTAACATTTAATCTACGTAATGGTTACATTGAGTTTGAAGTGAGTGAAATAATTCATTCATATATAACTATAAATCATTTTAATTATAAATTATAAATTTAATATTATTTATAATTTTAATAAAACTAACCATTTGAATAATAAATTATTATTTTTATTAAATAATAATTTTAATTTAATAAAATAATTTTTTTAATAATAATTTATTATTTGAAAATTTTAATTTTAATTTATTAAATCAAGTCATTCTAATAATAAATTATTATTTATTGTAAATTTAATTTAATTTAATTTAATAAAATAAATCAATTGAATTTAATTAACAAAATTAGCCATTTAAATAATAAATTATTATTTTTTATTAAATAATAATTTTAATTTATTAAAATAAATTATTTTAGTGATAATATATTATTTTAATATAATTTAATTTTAATTTATTAAAATAAGTTATTCCAATAATAAATTATTATAAATCGATATTTAAGAGGGATAAAGAAAGTGTAGAAAAAGATAAGAAAAGTGTAAACTTTATTTGTTACACCCCATTACTCCAGCCCCCATATGATAATAGGTCAATACTTACCTTCTGATTCCAAACTTATGTAAAAAAAGGTTAATAATTATTCTTGTAATTTTTATCTTTTTTACTCTCACACCAAGTTCAATGTAAAAGTAAAATTTATTTAGTAATATCACGCTATTATTAGAAAGTTATCACTGAAAGTAAGACACTAAATACATATAGTGATAATAAAATTAGTGATAAAATTATTAATAATGAAACATAATTTATTTTTAAAAACTATCATTTAGTAATAAATAATATTTTTTGTGATTGAATTATTATGATAAACACGGAACATTAACATTAGATCATCAAAAATATTATTAGTGATAAAATTTTATATTTTTCATGACTAAGGCCTTCATTTGTTTAGTCAATCTTAAATATGAGAGAAGTAATTCAATCCAATAGTATCTAAGAAATTAGACAATACTTGCCTTGTATGTAAAGGGTGGAAACAAGTTGAACTTTTTTCAAATTATTTGAACACAATTTGAAAAAAAACTTGACCCGAGTTTGATTTGTAATCAAAATAACCTTGAATCAAGTTCGATTTATGCTCTGTTTAGAATTGAACTCAAACTCAAACCTAAAAAAATTAGGTTCAAAAGATTGCAGCCAGCTCAATTAAAATATATAAATATTTTATAATAATTTAATACTATTTTAGTTATTATATTTTAAACTAAAATAATATCATTTTATTTTAATCGAACTCTTTGTTAGTAGATTTCGCATTAATTTTTTATTTTTAGAGCTAATCTTGATATTAAATAAAAGTTATAGTCAAATTCGAACTCAACATAAATAATTCGAACTGAGCTCAGCTAAATTGTCCGCTTTACCTCTCTCATTCCAACCCTTCTTGCATGGTTTGAAAAAATACCAAAATCATTTATGAAGCAGGTTTGAATATCCGCTTCAAAGTTTCAACAAACTCGGGGGTGCGTGGGGCACATATTTCTTGGCAGTGGACTTTTTTGGCCCTAACCTCAGCTTTAGAGAAGACTTTCTAAAATGAAACGTGGCCAGTCGAAGGAAAGTACGGCAATCCATTTAGAGTCTATCAAAAATTATAAAAAATTATTAATTTTATTTAATCAAATTTTATAACAAATTATTTTTATATTTATTTTTTGTACTTTTATTTTTACTCTTCCTCTTTCTTTTCTTTTTTTTTTTTTTTAACCATTCAAACACCCAGAATTATCAATTCGTTGTTTCTCCTGAGAACTAATTTTTGTTTTTATTTGTTTTCCAATTATGACTTGCAAGGAAGGGCAATGTAAGTCGTCTGCACATGTGAAAGTCTACTGAAATAATACTAACAACGACTGAGGTTACGTAAATGGGATCATCGGCCACTGTACTTGATATTTGGCTTTAATTTTGAGTAATTAGACTCTTCAATTGACGTGTCTGATAGGGTAAGCATCGTCGGGTGGGTTCGGGCCGACTTCACATTTAGGCACCGTTTGACATATTAAAATTTATTAAAATTTATTAATTTTTATTAATTTTTTTTTACTTTTTTTAATAAATTTTTTCACATACCGCTTTTATGTTATATCTTTCTATTTTTATTGTACTTTTTGACTAACTTTTTGTCAATCAAACACATCTTTAATTTAGAGCCAAATCAATTTTTTTCAATTTAAAAAATTTAGACCCTGAATCGAAATCAAGCCTAGTGTTGGACACTATCTCCTTAAGACTGAATTCGCCGCCCACAAGGCTTCTGATTTTACCGGACGTCAGTCTCCCAGGATAGAATGATCACACATACACACAAAAGGAAGCGACAATATGTGCGTTCTTGCGAACCAATACTTTGCCTGTACTCTTTGTATGCAAATGAAATTTTCTTATGCAAAAGAATTTTGAATGCAATATTTTTAATGCAAAAAATCCAACTCCTTTTTATGCAAAGATGAATGTTTAAATAATTAGCCATTAGTCATGTCCATTGGAAGAATAGACATAACCATTCATAAAGAGGGGCATCTGTTCATAAAACAGACATGTCTGTTAAAGAAGGGACACTCCAAAACGACGTAGTTTTAGAAATAATAATTGGACCGAGTTAATAGTTAGATTAAGTTAATGGGCCAAAAAATTATTTAAGCCCAAAATCTAAAATAAGATTAATTGAGCCCAAAATTTATTCAGGTCCACTTTGGTCCTCACTTTGAAGCCAATTTTCATTCACATAATTCATGATTTTGAACATGTGAATTCATGGAATTAATATTCTTATATAATTATATTAATACCACATTTGATCCATAATTAATAATATATGGAACCCTCATAAATATTGGCTTAAAGTCAATAAAAATTCATAGTAAAAACCATGAATTCCAATAATATGCACATTCTGCTTTTCTAACGGTAGAGGTTGTAGAAAATAGGGATTTCTTATTTAATCTCATTGAAGGGGCTGAACGCAATACAATTTCAGATTGTAAGAGAGTTCTTCATTTGTACTGCTATAGTACTAGTTTTGCTTTGAATGCAGCACATGGTGGTACCAAAAGTGTCGTTCAGGTCTGTTTAATATGGCAAAAAATAACAAAAAAATAATAATAAATGTGATTAGAAAAATTTTTTGAAGGTCGTCGCATAATCACTAAATTATATTTTTCAGAGATAAATAGTGAAATATTTTGAATTTTACGTCAATTTAAAAAAAAATCATCCGAATAATTTTTTTAGTTTCGTCGGAACGGTTTTATATTAGAATTTATTAAAAGTGATTAAAAAATTTTTGAAATTAGTAGAAAAGTTATTACAGCTTGTAAAATGTTATTGGAATTTATAAAAAATTTACTGAAATTTGTAAAAATTTGTTGTTATATATAGATATATATATATATATAAATTTATAAAAAATTTATAAAATACAAAGAATGCAAAATCTATTAGAAAATTTTAAAAATTTTCAAAGACCCTCGGTATTTTTCAAAAATTTTTTTGTTGTGTACGGACTCCAATATAACAAGCGTAACCTGAAAAAGCTATTTAACATAAACAAGTAGCTGGAACCATATGGCATAGACGCCTTTTGATGCTTAATTCTCTTCCAACTTTTGAAAGTTGAAAATGTCTTCTTTTGGTTTGGGAAGTGTCAGTGGAGTTTGACAACCTTTGCTCAACAAAATTACTTTTGAAAGACACAATTAAGGTTATGTTTAGAGTGACAACAAAGAAATAAAATAAAAATAAAATGATATCAATCATGAGTTTATAATTTGTGCAGTAAAAATAAATAAATAATTTTTTGAATTTTTTTAATATTTTTACTATTTTTTAGAGTTTTTTTCACCCAAATAGAGTCTAAATGGCAGACATGGAGAAAAAGAAGAGCCTATTATAAATATATATTATTTATTTATTATTTTTTTTTTGGGATTGGTTTGGATTAATTTAAGTTGAGTTATTTTTGGTTCAGGTTCAATTCGATTTGAATTAGGTATTTATTAACTCGAAAATTGAATTGAAAACATTGGTTTGTTAATTTTGTAATTCAGAAACGAACAAAAATGATATAAATTCAATCCAAAATGATCAAATTAGTTCAATTTAGGAGTAGTTTGGTTTTTTTGGAATATTGAGTGCTTCGATTGGAATTGGGCCTAGCTAGATCACAGCTCCCTCGCATCCCAATCGGGGTACTGGTCCTATCAACCCCTTGGGCTGTCCCTTAGATGGACTCTCTCTAACGTCCTAATAAACGTTTTTGTAGCTTGGTTCCCTCCATTTATTTTCCACTAATTCAAAATCATGAGAGGACAAAATAATCACGAGTAGTGTTATTCAATCAAATATTTTTTTAATCCAAAAAAAACAAAGTCAAAATCGATGATGTGACTCTCTTGCACTCACTTTACAAGACTGTTTGGCTTATCATTTTTTATCAAAAAAATAAAATAAAATAAAATAACAAATAACTTTTACTGAGGTAACATTTAAAATTTCAAACAAGTTAAAAAAAAAGTTAATATAAAAGTGACATGTGGTGAAATTTGATTAAAAAAAATTGAAAACTTTTAAATTTTTTTAGAATTAATTTTTACTAACTTTTTAATAGTTTTTCAACTTTTATTAATTTTCTTTAACTATTACTAGTTTTTTTTAATTTTTACAAATTTTTACTAAATACCCAACCAAAAATTAACCTAGCACGTGTGGTATTCTGATGCCATATTGTATTTTTTTTTTTTTTTAGTACTTAACAGACTCTAAATACCAAAACTTGCAAAATTACATATTTATTATATAAGTACTATTTACACATTATTCTATATTATAATCTTATTTTTGGTAAAAATATTCGTAAAGGATATCATCCCCCCCCCCCCCAAAAATGCATCAAATTCCATTCTCAATATTTTTTATTAAATACAAATTCGGGCTTTCACTTGTTGAGACGACAAACAAATACAACAAATTGAAGCTGTAGATGTTATCTCTCAGATCTCATGTGTTGACAAACCTGCAATTCTTCCTAACTTCTCCGTCGACATAGGTGTCTGGATTCGTGATGTTTCCGAGTTTGACCATGGACTCGGAGAATTGGTTGAAGAAAGCAATGGCATCCTCGGCATACTTGATGACAAGCTCCTTCGTTTTAATTCCCAAGAGACTGGAGTAGAGCTCCTGATCGGAGTTGAGCAGTCCTTCCCCTCTTAATAGTATGTGGTAGAATGAATTATCGAAAAGGTTTGGCGTGACGTAGTCCATGGCGGTTTCGTTGTTGTCTCCTCCTCCCGCAGCCACTGCTGGGCAAATAGACATCAAGTTGCTGAGGTATGTCCCGGAAATTGGGTTCAGCCCTGAAGTTGCTGCAAAAACTCCATAGATTCTTGCTCGGAAATTCACGCACCGCGCCATCCCGATTGTATGGGCCCCTGCAGATTGAGAGCAGTGTCCAAAACCCATTTAAAAAAATGGATGGGTAAATGCTTTAGATGGGTAGAAAACTCTTGTATGACGTGGTGGGATTGTGGCTCTACCACCTTAAAAGATGGCAGGTTTTAGGGTAAGCAAATTTAAAAGTGTGGTTTTGCCCTGTTGATTCGGTGGTTAAGGGGTCGGGTCATGTGTCCATAGAAAGGATTCCCAACTTTTTATTTAAAATTAAGTACATGATGCTCACCAGAAAGAGCCACCACGTCAGTGACAGAGAGGCCTTGGTAAACAAACTTGGAAACGATAGAGACAAGTCCCTCATTCGGAGAAGGAATGTTCATATCCACAAGAGCATAGCCTGCAGTTTTGGAGTCCTTTCTTCCCAGAGGAACATCCCAATAAGGTCCACCAACCTAATTCAAACACAAATTGAGGCGACTGTGTCTGTGACTGAGTCCGTGACAGTATTTATTTATATTAATGGCAAAATAATGTTTATATATATATATATATCAATGTGATATATATATATATATGGTTAAGATACATATATATACATACCAACAAAGTTGCATCTCTCGCAGCAACAGTGAGGATATCAGCGCAGGAGACTATGCCTGGACACTCTGACTCGAGCTTGTTCTTGATTCTATCAATGATTTCAAAACCTTTCAGCGCATCTTTATTGGTCGAAGCTTCCTTCTCTCCTTGCAGAGTGATAGTGTCGTCTAGCAAAACAGATCCATCACACCCCTGCCCAAAAATTTAAAAAAAAAAAAAAAAAAAAAGATTGGTCTCACCAAGTTATTTCTTTGTCTTAAATTTCATAAATATCACTGAAATATTTGCAAGCTGTACTAAGACTCTGTTTGTTTTAATAAAAAAATATATTTTTTATAAAAAATATTTTTATTTATATTTAAGAAATATTTTAAAAAATATATGAATAAATGTGTTTTTCAAAAAAAAATTATATTAAAATAAACAGAACCAAATAACTAAAATCTAAAATTTTAATTCGGTTTTTCACTTCGTTTGTAGTGGTAGATTTGATAAAATTTGATTTTATTTAGTTAGAATTCTCATCAATTTTTATATTTGGAATTAAAATAAAATTTTATGATTTGAATTTAATTTCATTTTATAAATTAAATTTTAAAATTTCTATATTATTTGAAATCTAATCCAAAAGAATAGAATTTGATGAAAATTTATTTTTTTATTAAATCATCTAAGTAAATACACAAATTTATTCTCGTATATCATACACAAATTTATTTTCATATATCATAACTAACCATATTTTCTAATTTTTATTAATATGATCAAATTTATATTTTCCTCAAATCAATTTAATTTAATTTTTAAATTTAAACATATATTTTAAATATAAAATTTCATTTATCACAACAAATTTAATCAAATCAAATCAAACCTTTCATAAAAATATTTTCAAACGGAGTTTATGTTTTGTCCGTCTTCGTAACAATGCAAATCAAGAAAGAAAGATGGGCGACCTGAACAAAGCAGTCATGGAAATGGAGCCTGAGAATCAAGGCAGCATTGCGTGGGTCAGAGAGTACAGCACATTCCATCTCCTTCCTCACAATCTCAAGCGCAGTTGGGCACGTAGATGCGTAGTACTCCAATGTCAAAGGCGGCTGATCATTAATTGCATGCAATTGCCAGCTGATGCTGAAAATGGAGAAAATTATCAGACGGATGGATGGTCTGCATGATGAGCACATTAAGGAACCTGCCATTTTTCAGTAGCTGTCACAATTTTGATGTACAAATAAGAGGGAGAGTGGGAGAGATGGTTGAGACTATCGTTATATATATATGATGCCGCGTGATGGTTTCGTCATGGGCTGCTTTTGAGTATTTTGTGTAGTCAAGAGAAGATGTAACTAACATTGGCCTGGTTGTTGGGTGCTGCATATACGTACATATAGAGAGAGAGAGAGAGAGAGAGAGAGAGAGAGAGGGAGAGGGAGGGAGATTTCTTAAAAGATATGGGCAAGCAAACAAACCAATTTTCTCATAAGATCGAGCTAATATTTACAACTTTCTTACAAAATGAAGATTCAACTTGCTCTGATGTCTCTAGAGAAAACGCAAACGTGCAATCTAAACGTGTTCGTGTGTCATTTGCTCCAGCAAGACTAGAAGAGTCATAACCTATTAGATTAGGAGTGAACAGCAAACAGCAACTTTAGGTGGTCCACTCATGTTTTCCAGTGTAAAATGACGAACTTGCCCTTTAGGATAAAACCAGTGTAGAAGTTGAAACATTCGTGCTCACATACAGACTTGAAATGTACTAATTTCTTATAATGGGAGGTGGACTCTCGCAATGGGGAATAACTAGCAGTGCATTGCGGCTATTGTCCATGCAAGATTTTTTTATTTTTGCTAATGTCTGTATAATCAGTAATCATCGATGCATGCATTGTCAAATATAGGGAGACACAGATGGTCCAAGGACGAAACTATGATTTTGAGTTGGAACAAAATAAATTATAACTAATATTATAAATTATATTTAGTATATAAATAAAAAATAAGTTAATATATATATATATAGATAGTATAATCATTTGAATTTTTAAATTTTAAATTATATATAATAATTAAAAAAATAATTAAATTTTAAAGAGACTAATTCATAATCTAAATTTTTTAATTCAAAAATTTATGTGTATTGCTAGTAGTATTTTTTAACTAAAATTAATTATTTTTTAAAATTTTAAAGGGCCAAACCACAGTACAAATATTTTTTATCAAAACCACAGCCCCTATTTGGCTTCGTACACGAGCCAGTTGGTGTCAAGAACGAAATTATACCAAACACAAATTAACTCATTAAAAAAAAAAAAAAAATTCTCTAGTTATGTTCCGCACCAATTTGTGGGAAATTATTTACATTACAAACAATCAAGTTACCCACACAGTAAAGAAAAAGTAGTTATTCACTTACCAGATCCAATCTCTTCACAAATTTGGCCTCTTGCTTTTCACTGTTTGACAAGCATCGAATACATCAATACCCACCCATAAATGTGAAGCACAAGCAAGCCAAAAAAAAGAAGAGTGTTGAACAAATAATGGTAAATTGGTCTATCCACCATTGTGTTTTTCTTTGTCGATGGTCAGGACAACTTCCGAAGAGGCTTTTGCCCAAAACAGCTGTGCAAACCGGTTAGTTGCTCGGATCAGTCTCTCGCAATATTATTTCGGTAAATAGGTCACCGCTTAAAATCGTCAATATAAATCGCGTATTCACGATAAAAGTCATTTTTTACAACATATTTAGGATATTAAAAATTTATTTTTGTTTCAAACTGAAGTCGTCATTATCTACTGCATATTTTACAAGAAGTCGTCTTTTATGAATGCAACTTTAAAGTCGTCTTTTATGAATGTAACTTTAAAATCATCATCACTTATTATGTATTTTATATGAAGCCGTCTTTGTGGCTTTGAAGTTGTCAGTATCTACCGCATATTCAAGTGTGTCTCTTTTATCAGTTAAACTCAGCCACTCACGCCAGACTTTTCTCTTTTATTATTAGTTTCCGTAAACCTCCTTAGAGCTTATTAGAGGGCATCACCGGAAGCCCTCCCTAGTGCGCAAGCCAGCTGTAGCTAGACCTGTGGATATTAGTTGTTTGATAGCTGAATGCGCCCAGTTTCTCTTGTGGGTATCAATTGTCTGATAGTTGGACGTGTCTTGCTCGTCCCATGGGCATCGGTTAGTTACTTAGTTGTATTCATCTCGCAGGGTCACGAACAGAGATCACACCCAACTCTCGTAACATATGTTCATCTCGCATAAGTCAACTCAATCAGGTAACTGATTCATCAATTTTGAAAGTATCAAGTGGACTCAATCAGGTAACTCAATTGATGTGAGTCTTAAATTTACTCTGCAACATATATGTTAGTTTCCAATCCCCAGTTTCCGGAAGGTGAGATAAAAGGTAGATATGATAATTACGAAGAGGCTATTTGATAACGTCGTCATTTTTCTGTTTATGTTTTTTGATTTTTATTTTCTGTTGTCATTTTTTTTCTTAAAATAAAAGCTAAAATTACATTTTTATTTTAATGATTTTATGAATTTTTATAAACATTAATTGAATTTAATAAAATATATTTCATTTTAATTTAATTAATTTTAATTAATTATAAGTTTATTGATTAAATTAAATTATTTTAATGACTATTAATTTAAAATAATTTAATAAAATAAAAATAAAATATATTAAATATAATTTAATTATATGATTTATTAAGAATAATTTAATAAAATATATTTCATATTAAATTAATAATTAATTTATTTATCAAGAATAATTTAATAAATATATTTCATATTAATTAATTATCTTAATTATATTATTTATTAAAAATAATTTAATTCAATAAAAATAAAATATATAAAACATAATTTAATATATTATTTGTTAAAGATAATTTAATAAAATATATTTCATATTAAATTAATTGATTAAGTTAATAATGCATTAAATTATTTATTAAAAATAATTTTAGTTTAACAAAATATTTGATAAAATAATTCATTTTAATAAGGAGCAACAAAAATGAATAAATTGTTAAAATTGACAAAATGTTTACAACAGGACAAAAAAAAAGAGTGAAAATGCCCCTTTTTGTTTATATTTTTCTGTTTAAGTTTTCATTTTTTTTTTATTAATAAAAAAATAAAAACAAGTTTAATGAACACATTTTTGTTGCTGATTTTCAAAAATCTATAAACATAAACAAAAAAACAATGAATATAAACATTACAACCCCATTTGATAACATTTATATTTATTGATTTTCTGTTTATATTTACAACTTCTTGAAAACTAGTAACAAAAACTAATTTGTTAAATCTGTTTATATTTTTTTATTTAAAAAAAATGAAATCTTAAACAAAAAAAAAGGTAACAAAAAAAAGGTGTTTTCACTGTTTTCCTTTTCTAGTTATATTCCTTGGAAGTTCTTGAGCTAGAGTTAGGACTTCTTTCATTTCTTATTGCTGAACATTTCTTTTATACGGTTTCTGCAATAACCCGGAATGTTTTTTTTTTTTTTTTTCAGTTCATATTTTACTAGTACTTCTATTCAGTAATTTTAATTTACTATTAAAAATTTAGTAATTTGAATTTTTATTTTATTTCAGAGCCTCATTAAAGAGCTTCAATTTTCCCCAATACCCCTGACTAATAAGGAGGCAAACTGTCCTCCAGTCCACCAAGTGGTATTTGACACCCTCCCCCAATCCCAAATGCCAGGATTGCAACTTGGCGAACTCTCCTCCAGTCCACCAAGTGGTATTTGACACCCTCCCCCAATCCCAAATGCCAGGATTGCATCTTAGCAATAAGAATCCATCATCAGTATCCCAAATGCCAGGATTGCATCTTAGCAATAAGAATCCATCATCAGTAGTCAATGTAGTCCTACTCCCATATTATCATTAAAATAGGAAGAACAAGATCCCGACTCTAAAAAATGGTTCTCTTGAAACATAATTTGTCAATATAACAGTGTTTAACTAACCGCATTCTGTTGATGTTTGGTCTAATATTGGCTTCATGACATGTGAAAGGAAAAACAGGAAAAGAATTGAATTCAGCTTCACTTCCTTTGAAGGAAGAACAAACTCTAGAAGAAACGTTTATGACTTGTATGCTTAAACGGGTAAAAAAAAGATATGATTCATCTTTTTGCCTAAATAAAGAGAAAATTTTTAAGTAATTAAAGTTAGTGTGCATGCTTTTCACAAACTCTGAATATCTAAACTGTTTTTGATATTTAACCATCTGATTTTTCCTCATTTCTATTGTAGTCCAACTTGAAATAAGGCTTGGTCTGAGAAGTAAAAAAGTGAAAGACAGCCAATTTATAATTTGAAAGGCAAAAAGGGAAAATATGTAGAATGGATACAAACACATGAGAGTGCCCTGTAAGAGCATTCAATCAACAAACCACTTCACAGGTGGTCACAGGGCTATAATAAATTGATGATCAAATGCAGCATGGGACAGGTTAGTAAACTTAGAATCAGAGACCCGAACTATAATATTATATCCCTATGTTCTATTAGTTCTCTAGAACAAGCATTTCAATATCACAAAATGGTTATTAAAAAGTACACATTGCTAAAGGTTTCGACATTCAAAAAGCTTCTAATTTTTCCATATAAGAATCATGACAAGAGAAATCATCCAATGTACACAAAAGCTAAAGTCTATTTCAAAAACAAATTATCAAAACATATAATATGATAAAAAAAAATCATGCTAAACATCGTAAAATTAAACAGAAAACTCATATTAGACCCAGATACAAAATTATACTATAAAAACCTTGTAATTCAAAATTGAGTGACACCCACATACAAAAGCTCAAAATCCCCCCAGCCCCCCCCCCCAAAAAAAAACAAAAAACCAACCCACGTACCAAAAACCCCTTTTTTCAGAGGTTATCCTCCGTCCTCAAGTACTCCCCAATATCCGCCTGGTGCAGCACAACGATCCCATTCGGGTCCATCTTCCTGCAGTCCTGAGTCGATTTCGCCGCAATCCCGAAACCCAATGGAACATCAGCCATGGAGAACACCACAACGCCATCCTGGGGCACAATGTTCTCTGTAATCCTCCCCAACCCACCTTTCAACACATGGTTCCCGTACAGAAACGACATCTCCGAGGTGGGTTTGAGCCAGACCTTGTGCTTGGCGTTGCCGGCGAGGAGGTTGAGGGCTTGTATGGTGAGGTGGAAACTACCCCCTTTTGTGAATTTCCCGATCTGAGTTCCGAGGGCAACCAGGTTTTCTCGTTTGATGTTGGTTGCTCGCTTGACCAGCGATTCGCTGACGTAGTAGACCCGGTTCCTCTGCAATCGAAAGCAGTAACGACCTGGGTTGGGTTCAGGGCCTTCGTGAGATGGGTTGTCGACGATGTTCTTGAGATTGTTGCCTGTGAATTTGAAGATCTTCTCGAAGACTTGCGTCGTCTCGTTCTCGTCCAGTGGCCTCATGGCTAAGTTATGATCAATAAAGAGCTTCGCTTTTCTTCGCTCTCCAAAACCCTGCGGGGTTGACTGAGGGCTAGGGTTTTGGGTTTATTCCCGCCTCTTCCCCTTTATTTGTTATTCTATATTTTAATTTTTCCCAACTCCATTCTTATTTTACCATTTTTCACAAGAAAACACGTTATCCCTTCAACTTTTAGGTGGTGTTTGAAAAATTAATAATAATAATAATAATATTAACAATAATTAATGTAAAAATAATATGTGATTAAATTTAACTTAAAAAAATTAAAAAAGTAAATTAGTTACAATTGATTTTTTTATTTTATTTTATTTTTTTTTGGTGAATACTTTTTGAAAAATCAAACATCCTCTCAAAATCAACGGGTATGAAGTCCAATTCATTTTTCAATGCCTTTTTCATATCAATGTTTTTTTGGGTCGGATTGTTAGAGGAATTTGAAAGAGTGAATTGGATTATGAATTTAGAACGACTAATAAGAATTGTGATTGTATTTTTAGTTTTTTTATTTTTTTGGAGGGGTACAATTTAACCTTTTATGGGTGTTGTTGCATAAATCTTGTACACAAATTAATTTTTGCTAATAGTCAAATATTTAAAATTATCTTTTTATCATATCATATTTATTATTTCATTTAGTACCCCACTAATCAAATATTAAAAAATAATTTTACATAAAAAATTAATCACATATTATATTTAAATTTAAAATCATATAATATATTATCATTCCAATCAAATGTAGACAAAACAACATATCTAGAAGTAAATATGTTGGTGTTGTAACACACGAAGTCATTTTTATGACAAGAAACTATGATTCAACTGGCCGATACTTTAGGGGTCAAAGGGCTCTGCCAAAAAAAAGTATTTTGCATTTGAATTGAATATCGTTTTTCTAATAATCATTTATATTATTTGTAAATATTTTGATAACATATTAAAAAAATGTAATACATTCTATTTAGCATAATAACATATTCTAAAGGGTATAATGGTATTTTTAATCATATTTTTTTACATTTCCCTCCTGTTTCCGAAACAAAGATATACCCATTCACTTCCATTCCTCTTTCCATCTCTCCTAAAAAAAAAAAAAAAAATTAACTAACTAAAATTCCATTCCATCCCCCCATTTACTTTTATTCCCTTCACTTCTCTTCCCCTTCCACTTTCCCAAACAAGGGCTAGAAAAAAATAATAATAACAAACTATCCATCTGATTCCAGACTCACAACGACAAAAAAAGAAGAGGGGGGGGCGGGGGGGATAGCCTGCCTCAAATAAATTCATTTCAGAGAATTATCCCATCAATAACCCCACCATTCTGATTTGAGACCTCATCGGCCACCAACTCAAATTTACCTCTAAAAAAAAAAAAAAAAACACACACACACACACACAAACAAAGCAGTAGGCTCTTTAAGCTAGAACACGTGGCAGAAAAGTTGTAGGTCCAAATCTCACTTGGCTAAAACAAGTTCAGTCATGGACACCAAGGCAGCAATAAGGATTAAGAGGTTGAGAAAACAACTACAGCAAAAGAATTAAAAAAAGGATTCTTTTTTCTGAATCCAACAAAATGGTACATAGAGATGTAGTTACAGATGACAATTTGGAAACGTTTGAAACATTCTATGGAACTTGGATCTTTTCAACGCTTTTGATTTAAGCATTGGAGATAATTTTCACGGCACTTGGAACATGTCCTATTAATATGACTGTTCTAAGCTCCCGTGATGGAGATGATAGTCAATGTGATACCATTTCTTCCATGGTACGTTCAAATGCCTTCTTACAATTAAACTTCCGATCAATTACTGTAAATCTCCATCGTGATCAATCTTCATGTTCATCTTCTTCACCTTCAGAATCTGCATAACGCAAAAAGTTTTAACAATTTAAAATCAGAAACAAGCAAGGTTCATGACAGCTCTCTGATATTTTGAATTTCCCAACACTTTAAAATTAAGCACAAAACAATGATGCACCCTAACGTTACACAGTTTTTGACATGGGATGGTATTTGATCTTTAGAATATTGAATTGTGAGCCTGGATCCATATAACTAGACTAGTACATTGCATTTTGATGAGGAACTGGCCGGTGCAGATATCCAGGAGCCCATGACATGTTGAGATTACATACATACATAATATGAAAATATATATACACTTGTGTGCATGCAAAATTTTATGATCATTACTCCAGCGAGACTAGAAAAGTCATCAGATTAGGAGTGAACATAAAATTTAGGTGGTCCACCTTATTTTCCAGTGTGAAACGACAAGTTTCTCCTCTAGCCTAAAACCAGTATAGAAGTTGAAACATTCATGACATACAGACTTGAGATGTATCAATTCTTATAATGGGGAGGTGGACTCTCACAATAGGGAATAATTAGCTGTGTATTGCCCATGCAGAAGATAGTTTTACAGCAAGATATTTTTTTTTTTTTGGGTAATATCTGCATAATGACTAGTCATCAGTGCAGGAGATACAGCCAGTTGGTATCAAGAACGAATTATACCAAACACAACTCATTAAAAAAGCAAAATTCTCTAGTCACATTCCACACCAATAATTATTTATATTACAAACAATCAAAGTTACTCACACGGTAAAGAAAAAGTTGTTATTCACTTACCAGATCGAACATCTTCACTAATTTGGCCTCTTGCTTGTATTTGTTTGACAAGCATCCGATACATTAATACCCACCAATAAATGTGAAGCACAAGCAAGCAAAAAAGAAGAGAGTTGAACAAATAATAGTAAATTGGTCCATCCACCTTGTGTTTTTCCTTGTCGATGGTCAGGACAGCTTCATAACTACCATATGGAGAAAAAAATATAAAAAAATTAATATATAAAAAATAATTATAATGGTATAAGCCCCTCAGCACAAAACAATATTAGAAGAATGAAAGACACCACAAAATTAGATGTGAGCAACAAAAGTGTAAAAGATATTGATGAATCAACACGTCATTATGTTGCAACTTGTAAGAAACTTAAATGGTCAACGCTGCAACAGAACTATATACACACTCAAGAGAAGACATAATTTTCTTATATTATCTGTACACAAAGTCCTTACAGCTAGTATAATAAATGCATATGAGTTGGTTTGGAGTAAGAAAAAATGAGATAAATTGTGGTTTGGAGAGAGTTCGTAATGCGTGCAGTGAGAGAAAAAAATTAATGTAATATAAAGTTAATAGAGATTTATGGAGATTTTCAGAGATTTTCAGCAAAATATTGCACGCCAAACACAGGCTATAAAAACCTTGTAATTCAAAATTGAGTGACACCCACATACAAAAGCTCAAAATCCCCCCCCCCCCAAGCCCCCCCCCCCCCCCCCCAAAAGCCCCCCAAAAAACAAAAAACCAACCCATGTACCAAAAACCCCTTTTTTCAGAGGTCATCCTCCGTCCTCAAGTACTCCCCAATATCCGCCTGGTGCAGTACAACGATCCCATTCGGGTCCATCTTCCTGCAGTCCTGAGTCGATTTCGCCGCAATCCCGAAACCCAATGGAACATCAGCCATGGAGAACACCACAACGCCATCCTGGGGCAGAATGTTCTCTGTAATCCTCCCCAACCCACCTTTCAACACATGGTTCCCGTACAGAAACGACATCTCCGAGGTGGGTTTGAGCCAGACCTTGTGCTTGGCGTTGCCGGCGAGGAGGTTGAGGGCTTGTATGGTGAGGTGGAAACTACCCCCTTTGGTGAATTTCCCGATCTGAGTTCCGAGGGCAACCAGGTTTTCTCGTTTGATGTTGGTTGCTCGCTTGACCAGCGATTCGCTGACGTAGTAGACCCGGTTCCTCTGCAATCGAAAGCAGTAACGACCTGGGTTGGGTTCAGGGCCTTCGTGAGATGGGTTGTCGACGATGTTCTTGAGATTGTTGCCTGTGAATTTGAAGATCTTCTCGAAGACTTGCGTCGTCTCGTTCTCGTCCAGTGGCCTCATGGCTAAGTTATGATCAATAAAGAGCTTCGCTTTTCTTCGCTCTCCAAAACCCTGCGGGGTTGACTGAGGGCTAGGGTTTTGGGTTTATTCCCGCCTCTTCCCCTTTACTTGTTATTCTATTTTTTAATTTTTCCTCACTCCATTCTTATTTTACCATTTTTCACAAGAAAACACGTCATCCCTCCAACTTTTAGGTGGTGTTTGAAAAATTAATAATAATAATAATAATAATAATAATTAATGTAAAAATAATATGTGATTAAATTTAACTTAAAAAAATTAAAAAAGTAAATTAGTTACAATTGATTTTTTTTTTATTTTTTTTTTGGTGGATACTTTTTGATAAACCAAACATCCCCTCAAAATCAAAGGGTATGAAGTCTAATTTATTTTTCAATACCTTTTTCATATCAATGCTTTTTTGGGTCGGATTGTTAGAGGAATTTGAAAGAGTGAATTGGATTATGAATTTAGAACGACTTATAAGAATTGTGATTGCATTTTTAGTTTTTTTATTTTTTTGAAGGGGTACAATTTATCCTTTTATGGGTGTTGTTGCATAAATCTTGTACACAAATTAATTTTTGCTAATAGTCAAATACTTAAAATTATCTTTTTATCATATCATATTTATTATTTCATTTAGTATCCCACTAATCAAATATTAAAAAATAATTTTACACAAAAAATTAATCACATGTTATATTTAAATTTAAAATCATATAATATATTATCATTCCAATCAAATGTAGACAAAACAACATATCTAGAAGTAAATATGTTGGTGTTGTAACACACGAAGTCATTTTTATGACAAGAAACTATGATTCAACTGGCCGATACTTTAGGGGTCAAAGGGCTCTGCCAAAAAAAAAAAAGTATTTTGCATTTGAATTGAATATCGTTTTTCTAATAATCATTTATATTATTTGTAAATATTTTGATAACATATTAAAAAAATGTAATACATTCTATTTAGCATAATAACATATTCTAAAGGGTATAATGGTATTTTTAATCATATTTTTTTACATTTCCCTCCTGTTTCCGAAACAAAGATATACCCATTCACTTCCATTCCTCTTTCCATCTCTCCTAAAAAAAACAAAAAAAAAAATTAACTAACTAAAATTCCATTCCCTCCCCCTATTTACTTTTATTCCCTTCACTTCTCTTTCCCTTCCACTTTCCCAAACAAGGGCTAGAAAAAAATAATAATAACAAACTATCCATGTGATTCCAGACTCACAACGACAAAAAAAGAAGAGGGGGGGGGGGGGGGATAGCCTGCCTCAAATAAATTCATTTCAGATAATTATCCCATCAATAACCCCACCATTCTGATTTGAGACCTCATCGGCCACCAACTCAAATTTACCTCTAACAAAAAAAAAAAAAAACACACACACACACACAAACAAAGCAGTAGGCTCTTTAAGCTAGAACACGTGGCAGAAAAGTTGTAGGTCCAAATCTCACTTGGCTAAAATAAGTTCAGTCATGGACACCAAGGCAGCAATAAGGGTTAAGAGGTTGAGAAAACAACTACAGCAAAAGAATTAAAAAAAGGATTCTTTTTTCTGAATCCAACAAAATGGTACATAGAGATGTAGTTACAGATGACAATTTGGAAACGTTTGAAACATTCTATGGAAATTGGATCTTTTCAACGCTTTTGATTTAAGCATTGGAGATAATTTTCACGGCACTTGGAACATGTCCTATTAATATGACTGTTCTAGGCTCCCGTGATGGAGATGATAGTCAATGTGATACCATTTCTTCCATGGTACGTTCAAATGCCTTCTTACAATTAAACTTCCGATCAATTACCGTAAATCTCCATCGTGATCAATCTTCATGTTCATCTTCTTCACCTTCAGAATCTGCATAACGCAAAAAGTTTTAACAATTTAAAATCAGAAACAAGCAAGGTTCATGACAGCTCTCTGATATTTTGAATTTCACCAACACTTTAAAATGAGCACAAAACAATGATGCACCCTAACGTTACACAGTTTTTGACATGGGATGGTATTTGATCTTTAGAATATTGAATTGTGAGCCTGGATCCATATAACTAGACTAGTACATTGCATTTTGATGAGGAACTGGCCGGTGCAGATATCCAGGAGCCCATGACATGTTGAGATTACATACATACATAATATGAAAATATATATACACTTGTGTGCATGCAAAATTTTATGATCATTACTCCAGCGAGACTAGAAAAGTCATCAGATTAGGAGTGAACATAAAATTTAGGTGGTCCACCTTATTTTCCAGTGTGAAACGACAAGTTTCTCCTCTAGCCTAAAACCAGTATAGAAGTTGAAACATTCATGACATACAGACTTGAGATGTATTAATTCTTATAATGGGGAGGTGGACTCTCACAATAGGGAATAATTAGCTGTGTATTGCCCATGCAGAAGATAGTTTTACAGCAAGATTTTTTTTTTTTTTTTTTTTTTTTTTTGGGTAATATCTGCATAATGACTAGTCATCAAGTGCAGGAGATACAGCCAGTTGGTATCAAGAACGAATTATACCAAACACAACTCATTAAAAAAGCAAAATTCTCTAGTCACATTCCACACCAATAATTATTTATATTACAAACAATCAAAGTTACTCACACGGTAAAGAAAAAGTTGTTATTCACTTACCAGATCGAACATCTTCACTAATTTGGCCTCTTGCTTGTATTTGTTTGACAAGCATCCGATACATTAATACCCACCAATAAATGTGAAGCACAAGCAAGCAAAAAAGAAGAGAGTTGAACAAATAATAGTAAATTGGTCCATCCACCTTGTGTTTTTCCTTGTCGATGGTCAGGACAGCTTCATAACTACCATATGGAGAAAAAAATATAAAAAAATTAATATATAAAAAATAATTATAATGGTATAAGCCCCTCAGCACAAAACAATATTAGAAGAATGAAAGACACCACAAAATTAGATGTGAGCAACAAAAGTGTAAAAGATATTGATGAATCAACACGTCATTATGTTGCAACTTGTAAGAAACTTAAATGGTCAACGCTGCAACAGAACTATATACACACTCAAGAGAAGACATAATTTTCTTATATTATCTGTACACAAAGTCCTTACAGCTAGTATAATAAATGCAAAAGCAAAAAAAATTACTACAAATGGCAATTAAAATCAACCACAGCTAAATACGAAAAAAAACAACAATAATAACGTGATACACAACTAGGAGTCCTTGTTGATGTGTGCTCTTTTTTTTTTTTTTTTTGGGGGGGGGGGGGGGGCGGGGGGCGGTTGATTATGTTGTTACAACCAGAATAGAAGTTTAAGAATTTTACATTTATAGAGAATAAATATTATTACAATCTCCAATTATCATCTGTACAAGTAGTAATGGAGGGAAACAGAGAAAAATCCAAAATAGAGGCACATTGAGACTGAACTCTCTCTACGGCATTGTAACGAGAGTGTTTTTACAGCAAAATAAACTCATTCCTGTTCTTAAATTTTTTTAAAGCAAAATAGACTAATTTCTCTCCTAAAATTTAAGAATAGAAAATGCACCTAATTACTGCACCTGCTGTTTTCACCTAAAAACTAGGTGATTTCGGAGGTCAAAGATTAATGGTTTTGACTAAGGAGAATCTAAAGTTAAATTTATTGGGTATTCGAGTTCTGATTTATAATGGATGATTACTAAAAGATATTGAACACCCTCCCAAATTCCTGGAATTTTGGGGGGTGGATGGCAGGTTAATTTTTTGTAGTTAACAGCTTACTGCGAACAATTTGTCATAGTTTTTTTTTTAAACTTTCCTTTTCTTTTTTCTTCTTTTCTTGATAAGTGAATTTGTCATAATTAATAGCCTAATGACAATATAATAATGTTGGACTTCAAATGAACACACTGAGTTAATTTATTTTTTTTATCTAACCTCAAAGGCACAAGGGCAATCAGATTAGGTGTTTCAAATTCAGTTGAACCTCCAAAAGTATAATCTAGCAATCATGCATGTTTGCGTATTTTCAGAACCACATATCTGATAGCTAATGTACCATACATGAAGGTATGCACCAAGGAACAAAGTATGCTCCTATTCCTTGAAATGATAGAAATGTTCTTGTTTCCATTTCTGTCCATAAATAATAATGCTAATGTTTCCATCTTTAAAAAAGACTAAATCAAGTGCATTATACTGAATGATATTATTATATACGTTTAAATAAACTTCAATTTATATTTGGTGCGGACATCAGTAAAGCAGGTAGATATGGGTGTGTGTATAGATGTCGAGCCAAAGTGGCCCAACCATTAGCCTAATGGATTGATTATAGTAGTTTAGTTTAGCATAGTTGTGGATTATTTCATTTATTATTTGAACACATTTGTTTTGAGCTGTTTTAGTATTAAGTTTATTTATTATAGGCCATTATGTTTGGCCCATGAATTTTATTATTTAAACCCTAATTAGGGTTAACAGAAGATTATTATTGAATGAATGTTGAATACATTGATTTTCCTTCTTCCCTACGTCTGCTGTTTCTTCTTCTTCTTCCCTACTTCTCCATTTCTTCTTCTTAGCTTTTCTTCTAAACTTTTCTTCTTCTTCATTTATTTGCTAAGTTAGTTGGTTCTACATCAACTTTGGTAAGAACGAAGGATCCTACAAATTTTCTCAATCTCCATCACTGTTAAACAACTAGAGCAATCCCAAAAAAAAAAACTAACACTGTTGAAAATTCTATACCTTCGTTCCATTGTGAAAGTTTGACCAATGAAAACGTGATCATCACGAAGGACGACCCATCAACACAAAACTTTCATGTCGACGAACGACAAGCCAAGGTCTACCAGCAGCTTCATCGGATGCTGACGAGTCTGGTCAGATTATCGTGAAACCTGCGACATCGACCGACTACCAAGAGAGCTTTTCAGACTTCGTAGATAAAAAGGGGCATATTCTAGTCGCCAAAGAGATCAATCGACACGAACCGCCTCAATCTGGTGACTTGATCAGTGCTCCAGCGACTTTCCAATGAGCTCCAAAACACTCCTTCGTTCCATTTTGGCAATCTCAAGTTGTTAGGAACTACTGGCTATCCATTTGGACGGTAATTTGGTTCCACAACATTTTGGTGTTATTATACTACTCTTTATTTTAGCATTTAATTGAGTTATTGTGTGCATTGTGCTTTGTCCATTCTAACATTCCTTTTTCCCTTGAATTATATCCAACCACCGCTCTACATTTGTTGCCTCTTATTTTATTATTCTTTATTACTTTCCGCTTTATTCCTTGGAAGGCTTCAAAGAGGAATACCTCCACCTGACATATATTAAACCAATTACATCTTATTTATTTATTTCTCTTATGTTTTTGATTCCCCACTAAAAAAAAAAAAAAAAAAGGTATACAGCACTATCGCTTGCATCTTGTTCAAGTTGTCCTATAGTATTATATGTGTTTCTTACATATAATCAACTAAAGTTTATAGTGATAGCAATTTGTGTCAGTTATTATTGATATCAACAAGTTTAGTCATGAATCTTGTATGCAATTGCATGGTGGTCGCAACTGACATCCTCTTAACACTACGACGGATGACCAATTGCAAACCAATTAGTAGCATCATTGAAGCCATTCAAAGACTGAACGCTAAGATAAACACAATTGAAGAACACAATAGGCCTGGGAACTCGGACAAAGAACTAGTGCCACATTATAGGAATGACGTGTCACCTAAGCGTAACGATGATAAGTTAATGAAACAAGTCAAGGTGGAAGCCCCAACTTTTGATGGCCGCCTAGACCCTTGGGTGGTCACTAAATGGTTGAAAAATAGACCACTTCTTTGAGTGGTACCAATTTTCTGAAGAGAGAAAGTGTCGGTTTGCTAAAATGAAACTAACATGGAGTGCCCAATTGTATTGGGAGAGTGTTGAGAACCTACTCCTTAGGCACCGTGAACCCCTCAGTGGTAGATTGGGACGAGATGAAAGTAAGACTCAAGCAGAAATATTTGTCGTTATCTTTTCATGGTCCCTTGTTAGATCAATGGAATGATATCCAACAAGGTAGTAGACCAGCGAAAGATTACGTGGCCCAGTTTGATAAGCTTATGATGAGATGTAATATTCAGGAGGACGAGCTGTCACTTTGAGTCGATTTCAACATGGTCTTAGTGATGAGTTACGAAGAGAGGTTGTCCTAATAGGAGTCACCACTTTAGACGAGACCTACACTCTAGTCCAAACTACGAACTAGCTAAACCCTAGTTTGGGAAGGGCAATGACAGTCGACCTCCCACTAACCACCTTCTTCATCAAATACTACGTTTGTTTTAGGACCACCTCCTGGTACCCAGACTGTGAAAAACAATAGAAACAAAGGTAACTTACATGAGAGTCCAAAAACAACTCTCGAGTTCAATGCTTTAAGTGTCACAGTTTTGGCATGTGTCTTCTAGCTGTCCAACCCGAGCTATAGTTATTGAGGAAGATGAGAGAGTCGAGGGTGATGAGTCTTTAAAGCATGTGCATGAACCCACTGCAGAGGAATTCGAGACATCGATGAAGAATGTGAAGAAAATTTAGTGGGATGTCTTGGAACTATTTCCCCCAATCTAGGAGAGGCACAACTCACCTCCGGCACTCCTCGGCTAGGTGTAGTTTGGTGCTCTTATGCAAGCCCAAGAGACGAAAGACTGGCGTCATCATACCGTTTTCCACACCTACACTAAAATCAATAATAAGGGTTGTAAAATCATTGTGGATAGTGGTAGTTGCATCAATGCAGTATCTTCTAGTACAGTTAGTCGTCTAGGACTTCGGACTGTTACTTACCCTAACCCATATAGTGTTTCTTGGGTGGATGCCTCATCTATAACGATGAAAGAGCTTTGTCAAATGCCCAGTCAGCTCCTTGATTATAAAGACAAAATTTGATGTGATGTGATTTCTGTGGATGTAGGCCATGTCATTTTAGGAAGAGCATGGTTGTTTGATTTAGATGTTACTCTTTAATGTTGTTCTAATTCATGCTCTTTATGTCTAATGGCAAGAAAATTCATCTCAAGCCTATTCCACCGAAACAGGCTAATCCCAGCAAAGGAAAGTAAGTGATGAGTAGAAAGGGGTCAACTTCATTAGACCTAAAGAACTCATTTTTGATATGGGTGAGAAAGAATATATTGTGTTTGTCTTGGTAGTCAAAGAAGTTCTTATGTACTCTCCGCAAGCCACATCAGGAGAAGCAAGCGAGATACTTGAGAAGTTTCAAGATGTTTTTCCTAAGGATCTCCCAGTTTGTTTACCCCCATTGTGTAACATTCAACACGCAATATTTAGTCCTAAGAGCAACATTTCCTAACTTGCCACACTATAGGATGAATCTTATTGAGCAAGTTGAATTACAAAGGCAAGTTAGTGGAATTCCACAAAAAGGGACTTACTTAGAGAGAGCCTGAGCCCTGTGTTGTCCCAACTCTCTTAACTCCCAAAGAAAGGTGGCTCTTGGTGAATGTGTGCGGATAGCAGAGACTATAAAACAAGATAATGTGAAGTATCGTTTTCCTATCCCTAGGCTTGATGATATGTTAGACATAATGGCTGGTGCCACAGTATTTTCCAAGATTGATTTGAAAGTGGGTACCATCAAACTAAAATTCGGCTAAGAGATGAGTGGAAAACTACTTTTAAAACAAAAGATGGCCTTTAAAAGTGGCTAGTCATGCCTTTTAGTCTTTCAAATGCCCTTAGTACCTTCATGAGAGTAATGACCCAAGCTCTTAGGCAATTTTATGGGAAAATTTTTGGTAGTTTCTTTTGATGATATCCTTATTTACAGCAAAAGTAGGGAACAATATTTGGACCACCTCACTCAAGTCTGTTCCACCCTTAGGAGAGAGAACCTTAATGCTAACTTGAGTTGCGCACATTCTTTATTGATAAAGTTGTCTTCCTAGGATTTGTGGTGTCTTCTGAAGAAATTTTTGCTGACACCTCAAAGGTTAAAGCAATTCTAGACTGGCCTAAACTGACAACTATTCATAATGTGCAGAGTTCCATAAGTTAGCTACTTTTTATCACTGATTCATCAAAAGATTTAGCACCATAATGGCCCCTCTCACTGAATGCATGAAACAAGAGGAGTTTAAATGGACAAAAAATGTTACAAGGCCTTTAAGAACATCAAGAAACGACTATGACCGAGTCCCCTCTGTTGCGTCTCCCTGATTTTCAGAAGTCTTTGAGGTAGAGTGCGACGCATCAAGAGCAAGCATCCAAGGAGTACTTAGTCAAGAGCGTCACCCTATCGCTTACTTTAGTGAGAAGTTGTGTAAGTTCCACTTATGATAAGGAGTTTTATGCGGTGGTGCAAGTGTTACGCTATGGCGCCATTACTACTCCTGAAGGAGTTTGTTCTCTATTCTGATCATGAGACCTTGAGTTATCTAAGTTTCCAAAAGAAGCTTAATCATAGGTATGGTCGTTTGATTGAGTACTTGTAGGCCTATTATATTATCATAAAACATAAGTCAAGTGTTGTTAATAAGATAGCAGATGCCCTTAAACAACGTGTATCCTTACTTTCAGTCATGAGCATTAAAGTTATAGGATTCGATAGGCTTAAGGATGAGTATGAGTCATGTTCCAACTTCGGAGAGATTTTTCTAGAGTTACAGAGTGGGAAAAGGCTTGGTTTGGTTTGGTTTTGGTTTACAGAGTGGGAAATCTGACGTTTCTAACAAGTTCCAGCTTCAGGATAGATTCTTGTTCAAGACCAATAAGCTTTACATCCCAAGAACCTCAGCACGAGATTTCTTAGTATGGGAAGTTCATGAGTGAGGACTTTCTAGACATTTTGGGCATGACAAGACCATAGAGGAAGTTGAACGTCAGTTTTATTGGCTGAGTTTGAAGAAGGATAAAGTAGAATACCGGTTTTCATATCCCTCTTCTTGTTCCTAGTTGTCCTTGGCAAGATGTTAGTATGAACTTCGTTTTAGGACTTCCTCGCACATCTAAGAAACATGATTCTATTCCTGAGGTGGTAGATCGTTTTTCTAAAATGGCTCACTTTATCCCATGTAATAAAACATATGACGCCTCTAGAGTGGCCAAACTATACTTCTCTAAGATTGTCAAGTTATACGGTCTTCCAAAAACCATTGTGACTGATAGGGATGCTCGTTTCACAAGCTATTTTTGGAAAACTTTTTGGCATTTAGTTGGTACAAAAAACTCAAGTTTTCTACAACATATCACCCTCAAACTGATGGCCAAACAAAAGTTGTTAACCGTAGTTTAGGAAATCTTTTGAGGTGTTTGGTTAAAAATCATCAAAGAATTGGGACTTAATCTTACCTACGACTTAATTCACTTACAACAACTCCGTGAATAGGTCTATAGGAATGAGCTCTTTTGAAGTTGTGCATGGTTATAACCCTAGAAACCTCTAGACCTAGTTCCTATGTCTCCATTTGCTAGTGTTTGAGTCAGCCAATGCTTTTGCACAACATATTCGAGACTTGCATGTTGATATCAATAAATGCGACATATAAACTTAAAGCTAATTTACATAAAGGACATGTTGCTTTTAATGTTGACAATTATATGATGATTAGAATAACGCCAGAATGGTTTCCTCATAGATCCATGTCGAAATTGCAAGCTCGTAATGCTAGTCCTTTTAAAATACTAAAATGAGTTGGATCAAACACATGTTATTGATATTCCATCACATTTTGATTTTCGCCTCATTTTTAATGTTGAAGACCTTGTTGCCTACAAAGGACACATAATCCCCCTGACGAACATTTTGATGCCCCAGCTGTTGACTATCACCCAAACTTGATACCTACAACTTCATCATTACCACTAATCCCCGCACACAATGATAAAATTGATGCTATTTTAGATGAGAAGGTTGATCTCACTAGGGATGGCGTTGTTTGACAGTTCCTAGTTCGTTGTGTTGGTCATCCTGCTTCTAATTACACTTGGATTTCCACGGAGACCCTAAAGCACCTAAATCCAGACCTCCTGGAGTTTTATCATAGTCTTCATGCCAACACCTCGTCAAAGCTGAGTTCTTCCCCACCCCCCCTCCCCGGGGAGTTGGTGAGAACACCAGTAGAGCAGGCAAATATGGGCGTGTGTATGGACATCGAACCAAAGTGGCCCAACCATTAACTTTATGGATTATTTCATTTATAATTTGAACCCATTTGTATTGGGTTATTTTAGTATTAAGTTTATTTTATCATGGGCCTTTATGTTTGGCCCATAAGTTTTATTATTCAAACCCTAATTAGGGCTAACAGAAGATTATTATTAAATGAATATTGAATACATTGATTTTCCTTCTTTCCTACGGCTGCGAATATTGAATACATTGATTTTCCTTCTTCCTATGGCTGCTGCTTCTTCTTCCCTGCTTCTTCTTCTTCTTCTTCTTCTAAGCTTTTCTTCTAACCTTACTCTTCTTCTTCTTCATTTATTTGGTAAGTTATTTGGTTCTACATCAATATTATAAATATTTCTTTATATTTTCATATTTTTATGCCAATTTTGATATGTTTTTGTTTTAGGTTACAAAAATGAAATTTTGATCCTTAGTTTGAATAGTCTTCCATAATACATATCTTTTGAAGGATCAGTGCTTGTAGTTGACTAGGCACCATACAATTACAAAAGAACTCACGAATAATTAACAAAGTTGACCGCAACAAACTTATGTCAGCCTAAATATGTGCTTTAATAACATGATGAGAAGTCATAATGCATATACTGTGACCAAAGAAAAAATGCCTCAGTAGGGCTGCATTTGGATAGACATGGATTTCAAATGAATGGATTAGAGACTAAATCTCATGAAAATATATATAAAAGAGAGAGAGAGAGAGAGAGCCAATTTACTAAGAATAAGTGAAGGATTTTTAATAATAACTAATAGAAAGTAGTGGAACTGGTGCTTCATAAAATTTTGGAGCCAAATAGATTTCAAATAACTAGTTTTGCATGGTGATTTCAAATCCATAATCCATCATTTTAAACCACCCAAATTCAAGATAAAATTTATATATAAACTAACAAATATGTATTTGAGAAATTCCCCTTCAATAAATCGCTCCTACTCCTTGATTTCAAATCCATAAATACAAATGCACCATAAAACAATTATATACTCCCAAGAATGATGAGTATAGAATTCAATAAAATTGTCAAACCCACCCCCTCCCCCCCCCCCCCCCCCAAAAAAAAAAAAAAAAACTAGCTAAAGTTATGAAGATTTTAATTCAACCAGGAAAAAGATTCTGGATTCACATATTAATTTGGCCACAATCCAGGTTAGATGTTAGGGCCGAAGAAATTACGGATTGCAGACAGCAAATAACACGTACACATCAACATAAGCTCACCTTGTACTCCAGAGGATCCAAAATGGATAGTAAATGAGGCGAAGTAGGATCCAAGATAAACAAAAACAACAAACATAAAGCTAGCAAGAGTTTCTGCACGACTGTATTTAGACATCTTTCCAACCTCCAGAAATACATCACTAGCATCATGAAGAGCTAAAACAACCGAGCCAACACGAGCAAACCTGCAAGGACATATAGGAAGCAAATAAAGTTTCTTATTAACTGGTCACTTTTTTCTGTATGCCAGAGATCTATAGTTGTCAAATCAATATTCTTATCGTGAATCGAAATCCTAAATTTGAGAAACATGAATTGTATCGAATTATGAATTGTAAGATTTGGTATAAAATAACAAAAGTGATGGTAAAATTATGTTTATATTTTAAAAATATACAAAGAAATTGAATAATGATTAATTACCAAAAAAAAAAGTTGAATAATGAACATTATCATGCTTGGAAAATAATAATTTAAATGCACACGTCTAAATGGAAAAATGCTAACCATGTGGCTACGATTATGAGTCTGAACCTCATGAAAGAATCAAAATGCAACTTCACATCAAAGTGCAAGTCCAAATCGTGAGATTCAGACCTGCTTTTCAGATTGTTTGCAAGTACAATGAGTCTGAATAATCTTCAAGGAAGTTGCACTTCGATGTGAAGATGATTTGCAAGTCCCACAAGGTTTGCAAGTCCCATACGAGTCTCTCCAACTTCCTATAAAAAGAAAAGAGTGTTTGCAAATCGTATCCAGATAACCTGACATAGATCCAGTCCACTTCACTGCTTCCTGAACCGCAAGAATCGTAATATTCTCTAGTAAGTGGGTAGATATGGACCATATGGTTTTGATTCACCACAATTATTACTCCATACGATTAGGAGGTAAGATACGAATAGATTGCATGGTGTTTTGACTCGAATCGCGGATTGTACAATTTCAATACCTACGCTGAGATCCAAATTTTGATAAATGCAATGGGAGCTAGACTCAGCCTTCGAGAAAGACTCTTATATTCGCAGAACTAACATTTTAGGAACCTCAGGTAAAGGTTGCTTTCCATCAGTTTCAGATTAAAGCTATCCTGCCCCAACTAAATTCCTTGATATTATGGGGTACATAAAATTAATAAGCCACAAGCCAACTCCTCAAAAACATACCTGAATATATAGGAAAGTACAATTAGAATAGCAGTTGCAACATGATGACTCATTGACACTCCAAAATCAGAGCGCCTAGTTTCCCAGAAAATTAGAGCAAATATGGAGTATGTGTAAAATCCAGCAGCATACATGTACACTCCTTTTAACTTCAACCTGAATAATCCACAACATGGTCATGAAAAAGTTAAAGAGACCTGAATAAAATCAGGTAGAGATTATGTTTAGAGCAAAATATGGCTTCTTGAGTAAACAAACAGAGTATTTAGTATTTCAAAACCTTACTTAATTTTTTGGTCAGGCCATATCTGATTTCCTGGACCCACCCAAAAAGATCTTGTGTTGGTGAACCAAGGCTCATCATAAGTAACAGAAAGTGCCAGAACCTCTGCTGAAAGAAAATAAACACATTTCCATGCTGACTCTTTGAATTTTCGTATCTTCTTTCTTCTCTCATCTGTCTCAACGGCTATTGTCCGCTGTCCTTTCCCAAATATCAATCGTCTGCCCACATTCTGCAACAAGTACATCCATTTCAAACTGAGCCATGGAGCCAGAAGGAATTTTTATTTTATTTTTTTTTTTTTGGGGGAGGGGTGTTGTTGGAACATTTTTTATGAATAATCAGAAAGTAACATGATTCCCGCTACTTAGACCATTCATGTCAGTTGCTCTAACCATAAACTCTGAAATACAATGAAAAGAGCACCTTTTCAATTTTACACCTTTTCAATTTTATAGACTCTCCACTAAATAACTCTACGCCATTCTCTAAACAAAAGCTCTAAAACATTAAATAATAATTTTTTCCAATATTTTATATTCTTTTTTATTAAAAGTGATGATAAAGATAGAAGTAAAAGTAAACCTTTTCAATATTAAAATAATGAAATGAGTATCAATAGTTACACTCCGAATTTGAAGTTTTACCATGCAAAACTCTAAATAAACTCTAAATTATTTAGAGTAGAGTATGGGTTTAGAGTTACTAATGCAAAAGACACAATGCAACTCGATACATAAAACCAAACCAAACCAAGCCAAGTCTTTTCCCACTAGGTGGGGTCGGCTATATGGATTTGTCGACGCCAATTAGATCTGTAATGCAACTCGATACATACAATAATAATTTAGAGTAACGGCTGCAAATGCTCTTAGAGAGTAGGCTCATTTGCATTTCACAGTCATTAAAGAAATATTTAGAGATCTGGTAAGCAATATGCCCTTTATGCAACAAAGAGAGATTTCTCCAAATCCCTTAGCAAGCAATTAGAATGAGATAAACAATTTGAAAAAGAAAAAGAAAATCTTAATCTAACTTCAAACATGGATCTCTCACGAACAGAGGGAGAAATACCATAACAAATCCTGAGTTTCTGATTTGTACTAGAAGAAGGTCGAAACAAGGAGGCGAGGATCCATCTATCATTTAAGCACAGGATCAGCAAAAACCTCCAAGCAACGGTCTCTTGGAAACTCAAGGTAATCCTACCCTATCTCCTTCTACAGTTCCAGGTAACCATGATTTCTTAGACCTTGATGTCCCTATAGCTATCAGCAAGAGAACTAGGACCTGTACCAATCACCCCATTGCAAAATATCCATCCTACCAAAGACTGTCTAAAAACATAAAGCATATAAATCTAGGATATCTCACCTGTTTGTTCCTATAGACATTAGAGTAGCCCTAGATGATCCAAATTGGAAGTTAGCAATTACAGAAGAGATACATGCTCCTAAAAGAAGCGGGACTTGGGAGATAGTTGATTTGCTTAAGGATAAAAGAAACTGTGGAATGCAAAAGGATAATTAATGTTAAATGAAAAGCTAATGGGAGCATTGAGAGATATAAGGCAAGCGGTTTTGCACAGACCTATGGAATTGATTATCAGAAGATATTTGCTCCAAAGCAAAAATAAACTCCATTAGAGTCCTATTATCTGTGGTTGTGACTTTCAATTGGCCTTTACACCAATTGGATGTTAAAAACGCTTCTTGAATGGAGATTTGAATGAGGAAGTATTTATGAGTCTACCACCAGGATTTGAAAAGAATACCGGTAGCAACAAAGTCAGTAGGCAAAGGAAGTCCCTATATGGCCTAAAACAGTCTCCTAGGGCTTGATTTGAATGCTTTAGGAAAACTGTCAAAGGTCATGATTATAGACAAAGTCAAGCAAATCACCCCATGTTTGTCAAGCACTCAACCAATAGAAAGATAGCCAGCCTAATTGTTTATGTGGATGATATCATTCTAACAAGAGATGATAGTGCAGAACTCAAGAAATTGAAGAAGAAACTTGCTGATGATTTCGAAATTAAAGATTTGGGCCCCTTCAAATATTTCCTTGGAATTGAGTTTGCTAAGAAAAAAAACAAACAAGGTATGTTTGTTAATCGACGCAAATATGTTCTTGATTTGCTTAGTGAAAGAGGTCTACTAGGATGCACAGCTACTGTAACTCCAATTGAACCAAACACAAAGCTCCAACTTGCCAAGCTCGAGGAAATGGTGAACAGGGAGTAGTACCAAAGACGTATTGAGAGATTAATTTATTTGTCTCATACTTGTCCAAATATAACTTCTGCAGTTAGTGTAGTGAATCAGTTCATGCACTCACCAGGACCACAACATTTTTGAGGTTGTATACAGGATCTTGAAGTATCTAAAAGCCAAGAAATGTGGAGACCTGTTGATTGAAGTATACACTGATGCAAATTGGGCTAAAAATACTACAGACAGAAGATCAACATCTAGCTACTGCACATTCACTGGAGGCAACCTAATTATTTGGCGTAGAAAGAAACAAATGTAGTTGCGAGAAGCATTGCAGAAGTTGATTTTAGATCAGTGGCACATGGGATATGTGAAGTATTGTGAATAAAGAGACCATTGGAAGAATTGAAGGTGTCAAATCCTTTGCCAATGAAGGTCTACTGTGACAACAAGGCAACAATTTCAATTGCTCACAATCCAATTCTTTATGATAGAACAAAGCATGTAGAAGTGGATAAACACTTTATCAAACAGAAAATGGAGAACGGGTTATCAGTATGCCATATGGTCCTACTACCAAGCAGATTGCAGAAATGCTCACTAAGGTATTACCGAAGAAACAGTTCAACAAGTTGATTGAGAAGCTAACAATGGAAGATATCTTTAAGTTAGCTTGAGGAGGAGCGCTTAGAAAATTAAGGGAGCAATTACCGGGTTCCCAAATTCTTTAAATATTTTAGGCAGTGAAAGAAGATTTAGTCAATGATTTAAAATAGGAAAGTTAGGCCGTAATTAGTTGTTAGTTTTCCTATTTTTTGTACAACCTCTTCTATAAGAGGAAATATTGTAAAGTTTTATATTCAATTCAAAAAAGAAAGAATTCATATCTATTCTACAGCAACAAAATCAATTAATCAAAAGGCAGAGGAAGATATAGTACATGCAATGTTACCTGAATTGGCTATGTAACAGTAGAAGTAGATGGCTGAGTAGCATAGAGGGTCTATAGTAATTAACTTGTATGAATTGAGAGATCAACTTGAAATCCAAAAATTGGAGGATTTGAGTTAACTGGAGTAGATTGAACAAAGTAAGAATTGCCATAAGAGATATAATGAGCTTGATCAGGTTTCCCATGCTTGGCCTAATGATGATAGCAACAAATGAGAATAGGCATTAGCTGCCATGGCAAAGTCTCACCGGCCAGAATTTGATCTTTTAATCCACACAAATCCAAATCAAGCACAGTAATGATGCAATCACAAAGTCGTCTCAATGTCTATATTGTTGAGCAAGGTCTGCAGTAAAGGGCCGAGATTACAATAATTGATCCCATAGATTGTATGTTGTAATATTTAGAAAGGGGTCAAACGTCCTATTTAGTTGTGAAGATCTGTTCATATTACTCACATGCCCATGATACATTGCTTTGTTTTGAGAATGACTTAGCAAGTTTCTAGGTATCTAGAATTATGTGTTACAAGGGAAAATGCTTTTATTGGGTGCTAATCTTCCAAATATCGGCGATCGCTTGCATGAGGAAGACTACATGATTTTTATTATTTAAGTCATATTTTTATTATTTTATTATTTATCCCAACATCATTTATAGTGACTAATATTTTTTAAATAATAAAAATAATGACTAACATTTTTATATTAATAATTAAACTCTAGGTACCTAGAGACCTCATTGTCTTGATGCACCAAGAAAAGAAAGGAATCAAAATTTGGTTGTGCACCATAAATATATTTTGTTGTGACATTCAAATAATAATAAATTTATCAAATTAATCTTCTTCATCCCCTAAATACCTGGATATCACTAGCAAAAGGCTTCATCATATAAGCGATCACTAATATTTGGAAGATTAGCACCCAAAAAATTCCAAATTTTCTGAGATGAGTCACAAAATTCGACTATAGTATCAATATAGGATTCCAAGCTATGACACAGTCATCAGATAACGACAAAATCTTCACTGATCAAATCATCATAAGAACTATCATCAGAATTGGGACATGAATCAATAATATACTTCAATTTCTTCTTTCCCCAAAGGTAGATTTTGACTGCATCAGCTCAGGTGAAGTAATTCAATCTACTCCATTTCTTAGAGGCAATCGATCAGTTAAAATCATCATCCTTGAATACTATGTGTTTAGGCTCAGCCACAACATTAGGTGCAACCACAATAGACTTAGATTTAACCATAACTCAAACAAACAATAGCAAAAGCACCATAAGTCAAGTGTAGACAAGGGAAAGAAATCAACCAAGAACAACCAATTGATTATCGAAGAGACTCTAGCTGCCTCGTGCCAACTAGAATAATAGAGATAAGATCAAACCCAAGCTTCAACATCAAAAAAATTTAGTAATAGGAGGAGAACAACCCTTCTCGTACCAAAATAGTGAGAAAAACATAAGAGTTCTATTTCAACCAAATTAGCTGTTGAGCCATATCTAGATCACAAATCGAGAATCAAGGGTTGTCGGCAACCCTTCATATATCATCAAAAATACAAACTATTGGAGGAAAAAAAAAAAAACTTAATCTGGGCAAGGAACATGGAAGCAAACCTTGTCTGCAACCCTACATCTAAGTTTGAAATTGGTCCATGAGAAACGTGAAACAAATTGCAAGTCCAGTGGACTAGTCATGCGCCACCACATGGGATAGCAATCTGTCCCATACAGCGGTGAGAACTACTACGCGTGATGAGGGTTCCGATGACAAAGTTGATTAGGATTTGATTTTCGACAATTCCTCCGGTGGTGTTAGTTTCTGAGTTCGATGCCTCTACATATACAATTTGAGAATTCACAAGCTATGTTGTTATGATCCTAGGGTTTTTGGCTCTAATACCAAGTTAAAATTATATCAAGGAGATGATAGAGGCTAAGAAAATGATTAGGGAAAAGATAAATGGTATATTGACTATGTTTCATTGCCATTAACTCACTTCTATGTACAATGTCACAAACTAGCGTTAATTGTATTTTTAGCTATCAATATCCAAGAATACAGAGGATAACCAAAAGATATGTTGCCAAAAAAATACAAATATACAAATAGTCTCTCCTAATTCAAACAACTATCTTTTAAAATCCACAAGTTTATAATCATATCTTGTCGAAACATGAAAGTTGTAAAATAACCAAGACACCGTATGCGTTACTTCTTCCTATTTCCATGGTTTGTGGATGGGATGTGGCTCCAATCCTTATTCTTCTTGCACTTCAAATCATTATTTTATAGTTTAATTCATTTTTTACATTTGCTTGAGAGCACATGGAAATAAGTATTCTTGAATTTAAAATTTTGGTTGGAAGTGTACCATTTTCCACTTCATAAGCATGATAGTGGTAAACTTTGACTGCCATACTAATCATATTAACACCAAATCATTGAGTTCAAGTTGAAGTTTCCATATAACGAGATAGCGATAGATGGAAGATAAGGTGCCCCGAGAATACACACTGCAAAGTTAACATAAGACATAGCAAGCAGCTAAAAAATGATGCATGAGTTTTGCGAGGCTAATTCAAAACAACAGAAAAAGGATCTATTTTTTTTTTTTCAAATGTTTCTCGGTTAGACTTCTTAATTTCCAATACCCGTAGTTAATTGTTGAAGTTTCGAATCAAAAGGCCACTATCCAATATTGGTCACCTTTAACTAGGATGCAAAAAAGGGTGGACTACTAGCTACAAAACGCGAATGCAACATCAAGTTGTAGTCTCTGAATCAAACTCACAAGCATTTTGACATGTGAAGTACACGTGCTAGACTCGCGTCAAATTTTGTTTTTATTTATTTATTTATTTTTTTTTTTTTTTTTAAGACCCATACCGGACTCACTTTGGACACAACAAGTTTTCCTTTAAAGATGTGAAAGTTTTAAGTTGGGATTGACTTGTGAATAGCATAAATTATCAAATAAACGTAAAAACCTTTTGTTTGTTATTTTATGGCTCCGTTTGGTTTGATATAAATTTTCAAAAATCTCTGAAAACCTCTAAAAGTTATTCACTTCTTTTCTCACTGCACGAATTATGAACGTACAACTTATTTCACTTTATCTCACTTTTTATCACTTCAAACACACCCTATATTTGGATGATTTGAGAGAATGTAATGATATATTAGTTTATATACTCATGGAAAATGTATTGTTAGAATAACGTCTTAGTTATCTTAGTTATCATTTTGGCTGAAATGCAATTAGCGTAATGACTTCTTTGTTGACTTTTTAACTTATGAAATGCATTCTTTTTAACTTTAGTTAGTGTTACGTTGCATTATTTCCATCGTGTATTAACATTTAAGACATTTAACAATATATAAAAATATATATTTTTTTCCAAGTGTTTGCCGTGTTATGTCTTAAACTTTTCAAAAAATCATTGAATCTACACATCTGTGTCATGTCATTACATGTCTAAGATGCACGGACATACAAAAAGAACTATTTATTTTATAATTTTACTAGAAAAATTAATACATCCATATTCTTATTTATTTATGAAATTAACCCATAATTTAAAGTGTTTAGGAATGGAAATGATTTTTTTCTCATGAAATGTTTATTATAATTTTTCCTAGATTATTAAGGTATATGGTCTCTCTTTATACTAAGAATATCATTCAAATGTCTTGAATTTCAAAAAAGAAAAAGAAAAGTTTGATTGTAACATACAAAAGCATATAAAACATGGAACTTCAATAAGAAACTAATTAAAAAATATTTATAGTTTTTATCTTTGAGAAATATATCATTGTTTAACAGAAAAAAAAATAAAATAAAATCTTCCCCCTCCCCCCCCCCCCCAAAAAAAAAAGTTCCTGCTCCACCTCTGGTGCCAATGAATATAATCAATAGCCAATAGGACCCAAGAACAACCAAACTAGACCCAAAAGGGAAGAATCCAACAATCAATCCCCACAATTCAAGCCATGTTCGTTCACCTTTCGCTTTTGTACCACCAAATTCCTATACAGTTACAAGCACCATACTATTTATATTCTAAACATGCAATCAGTACACGCTGTTAACAAAAGTACTATTATAAACAGACACAAACCCTCAAGAAATAAGATTGAAATATCCCTATTACGTCTTAAACCACATTTGATCATTCGCGTGTGGATTAGTAACGATACAATCGAACACCCATTTGAATCGAATAGAATGTGTGTATACACGCATATATATATATATATACATGTGTGTGTGTGTGTGTGTGTGTGTGTAGAGTAGTACCTCAAATACAAATCTGTCGAGAAAGAAACGGAGAGAGGGGAAGAACAGAATGAAGAAGGGAAGGGCTATGAAATCTCCGTACTCTGGGTACGATTCTTGCTCCCAATCAATGGACCTCGCGAATTCAGAAAGACCCATTATAGTTTACTGATAGACCAAACAACAGAATCAGAGCTGCTGGAACTTGGATCAAATATGGAAGCATAGGCCGATTAATAAGCATGTGCTTTCTCTTTCTAGATTGGATTCGTGGTGGGAACGAACTCGGTGACGAGGAAGCACTTTGGTAGGCTTGGAAAGACGGGTCGGGTCGGAACGAGGTATATTTTTAATTCGTTGTTATTAGTTATATGTTTTTGGTTGAGAAAAGTTTGGTAAAAAATATAAAATTTTAATATAAAAATAATATGTAATCAATTTTAATTAAAAAATAAAAAATTTTAATAAAAATTAATTAATTTTAATTAATTGTGGCAGATCAAACACCCTGCAAGTGGCCTTGCTTTGTGTGTATATAACTCAAATGCCATTGAATTTTTTATTGACGGAATAGCCCTTCCCAGGTTGACCTCTTTTTGGGGAAGTACAGCGGGCCGTTTCACAAATTTAACTTTTTCGACCTTTTCGTAACTTTTGTCATGATGTAAACTTTTCCTTTTTAAAACTAAGTTATTTGAGTTAATTTATCCTATCTCGATTAATTATTGATTTTTGAAGTTAATAATTAAGTAAATTATTCAATAAGTCTTGAAAAATTTTGAAATATTATTACGTTTCACTGTTTACAACTTTAATGTATTTCGTAAAAAAATTATAAAAATTGAAGGAAGTTAAAAAAAGTTAAAAAAATTAAAAAAAATTAATAATTTTGTATGCGGTAATTTTTTTATATGGTTAATTAATTGTAATAGAAAAATTGATAAAAATTAAATTTTTTTTCCAATTTACAAAATGGTCACACATTCATCTAATCCGTTGAAGTTTCATGTTCTTGTGTTCCCACTCTTTGCCACGTTGACTAGTTATATAAATTTATGGTTTCAAAAGAGTTGTGCTTTGACTTTTCAATTTAGACTCGGTTGATTTATTAAATAAGTTATTTTTCATTTAAGTTCAACTATAATATTAAATAAATGAGTACGTTTGGTTCATTTATTAAATACCTTACTTTTTTTGTTTAAATTCAACCTAATTATAAATAAATGAATACAATTGTGTCATATGCCACATCTGATCCAAATTTAAATTTTTCATAAACAACTATTTATCAATAACTATTTATATTATAAAAAAATATCAACATCATAAAAGTTTCTTAAGTAACAAAAAGTTATAACTTTTGTTATACTTATGTATTTCAAATATTCTTATAACATATACAAATGTAAAATATAAATTTAATTTATTATTATTACACATAACAGGTCATAATGTAATTGCAAGTATAAAAAAGGTTCAATTAAAAATTTAACAAATTGTAATACAATTGCTAAAATGAAAAATACACTATATCATTGTCTAAATACAAAATATTAGATTAAGATATTTTATATATATATTATTTAATTATATACAACTATCAAACGAGCTCAACCACATGACAAGTTAAACGAGATACTATTTAGATTTTACTCATTTATTAAATGAGCATAATTTTTTTATGGTGGCTTTATTAAATAGATGAATCAATCTAATCTCTTAATAAACCGAGTCTATTTATGAATAACTCTATTTATTTACAATCCTTTACATGATCTAGTAAAGTTAAGCATCCTTGGACCTTTAAAAAAAAAAGTATTCAATGTTCTTTGCCATCAAGTTTGCAATAGTTTGAAACTTTGAATGATTTTTCATTGATTAATTTGAAAAACTTACTGTTGTTAGAATTTTGGACATGTAAACTTAGATTTTTTTCCCAGGAAAATTGTACTATTTTATAGTTTTACTTAGAGATACAATTTAATAACTAAATTTTGAAAGTAAATTATGTAAAATGATAAATTTTTAATAGCTTAAAAGAGAATAATTTAATGTACAAGACTCTCATGTTGTAATAACTGAGGAGAGTTAAATATACGCAACTTTATCCCAAGTTACAAAGAGGTTATTTACCCAAAAAAAAAAAAATCCATATCATAGTAGTAGTAAATTATTACAAGTCAAATTTATTCATTATAAAGATTGATGTATTCAATTCACTAAGTACAAACTGATTGTCACAAAGCTAATATCAATATTCAAGATGGACGATATGGGATGATGGGAACTAATAAAAACTGAAATAAATTATTCCAAATTAAAATCACATTAATCAATCATACAAAGCATCTACATACCTCCCTTATTCCTAATATAAATTAATAATAAATGATCCGAATGTTGCATTTCATGCAATCACTACATTGGACTATTTAGCCACAGTACAATCATAATAAATATTTCAAATCTTGGGCCATAAGCTCATAAATACATATCAAAGTAAAAATATAATACATGTTTAGTATTAGTAACAACACTCTAAATCGTACAAATAAAGATACAATAATCTAAAAAAAATAAATGAGATTTGTCCAATCAATCTACTAGTCAACTCAATTCTGGGTAACTACTTCCAACTAAAAAGATGAGATGAGTTTAATGGTTCAGTAGGAAGGACTATGCATATGTGTAAAAATGTATATATTCAATTGTTCACAACACATATAATACAATAACCTCAATAAAAAAATGAATTAAGTGAAATGAGATTGTCATGGCTATGTAAATTTTAATCTGCATCTACCCACCAATTGTATCTTAAGATGGATGACAGTTGGCCTAGCACATGGAGTCACCAACTATATTATTTTCTCGACTTACGGTAATCGAGTGACAATTAACATGGCATGCGAAGTCAGTAACTATATCGTTTTGATTTGACTAATAGCAAACCAATACACTCAGCTACACACCATCTCAAAGAGAATATATAATCATAATCATAGTCTCTGGTTGGCTCTTCTATCATATCTCACCACAGGCATCTACTTACTGGTAGGAATAAATTTGTAGAACCAATAAATTATAATATCTTAATATCAGATATTAAAATCCCAACACTAAATACTAATCTCCAATCATGTGCATCGATAAGGAATGGTTTGGTATTTCAAGAAACTTAATTTATTATTTTCAAGAAAATGGAACTTGTCCATACATATGTTGTGCCCTCAGCATATCACCATATCAATAACATGATTCACTTAGTCAATTAATCACAATCGGATAATGTAACCCTAACTTTATTACATGATATACTCAAACATGTAATAATATCAATAATACAATATTTATTATAACATGTAACTCAAAAATATGATATAAATGATTCATGATAATTCATATGGAAACTCAGTGATTCTAGGTATAATATATACCAAAATGATACTTGTGTAAAAGGGTTTAACATTTGATTTTTTGTAATATTAGGTATTTAGTTTTTGCCATTTATACGTTATTTTTGGGCCAATAGAATATTTAAATTGAGATTGAATCATTTTATTTTATTTTTCTTGAGCCGAGTTGGCCCAAAGTGGTATTGGCTTAGACAACTAGGCCAAGGGCCCAGCTATTCTTTTCCATTTATTTTCCTTATTTTCTTTCTTTTCCTTTTCTTTTTCTTTTCTTTCTTCTTTTCTTCTTTCCTATTTTTCAACTCCTAGGAAGGGGAAAAAAAAAAAGAGAGAAAGAAAATAAAGAGGAGAGAGAGAGAGAATAGAAAGAAAGAAAGTGGGTTCCACGGAAGAAAGATAGCGGATCCTTGATATTTTTGGCATCGTAATCATCATAGCAGTGTTGGATCATAGTGATTCTACCCAAGGTGAGAGAAATGGAAGAGAAAATTTTTGGAGCTTCAAGATTCTTCGCTCTTTTCTTTATCTTTTCTTTAAATCTGAGATAGGTGAGACTTAAATTTCTGCCCTAGACATTGTTGAGATAATTTTGATATGTTGGATACTTGATTTGGTTGAACATTGAAGGAATTTGGGTTGAGGTTTTATATGTATATATAGATGCGTATATATATGCATATTCATGTTGAAATCTTGCATTCTTGTGAGTTGTTCTTAAATTAAATATTATAGAAATATATTATTGAGATACTTGAATGTTTATATGTGATTGATAGGTGAGTTTATGGCTTGAATGAGTGATTTGAGGTTGTTTCAGAGTCGGGGTTTTGTTGAAAACAAACATAGAAATCGAGTTTTGGGCACTGGCGTCTGGACGGTAACCTTAGCATCCGGACAGCGTTTGGCAGTAAGGTTAGGTGCTAGCGTTTGGTGCTGGCGTCCAGACGGCAAATCCTGGCTTCTAGACGATGTTGGACAGAATGTTCAAAAATATTAAATTTTGATTTCTAAACACCTGTTTTGTACATAAGCCCATTAATTGTTGATTTTTAAAGATTAAGTGAACCCCAATTTATCGTCAAGTCTAATGGAAATAAATTCTTATATTGAGATTATATTTATTTATATGATTAAATATATCACGTGCATAAGGTTAGGGTTGCATCATCCGGTTGATATGTGATTACTGATTAGCCGAGAGTGCCATATGGATATTATTAACATGCCGAGGCACGGGTTATATACATGGACGGGATCCATGATTTTGAAAAAATGATAAAATGAAATTTTAAAATATCAAATGATCTCCAGTCAATATATATGACTAGAGTTTAGTCATTTGGAATTGAGACATTAATTATGAGATATGATTATGAAATTTTCTCCGAACTATAGTTAGACTCTGCTTGAGTTAAGTAGATGCCTGCCTAGAGGTGCAACACGGTTCCTTAACAGAAGGGTTAAGGAGTGTAACATGATTCCTCTGAGTCTTACACCGATGAGGGTGTAACACAATTCCCTACTTGGTTTATATACGTTCACTGTAAGCATAAACGGTGCGACTGATGACCTCGTATACTTTACCAAGCGTCATCCGTCCTAAGATAAGGTTAAGGGTAGATGGAGACTAGAGTAAGCATTGACATTACATTCCATTACATCCCATTGCATGAGATTGCATTTGTATTCTTTTATATTGATAGGTTGATATAATGTGACAGTGACATTGATTAATGAGACGTATGGTTTATCCGATTGATTATGAATTTAGTTATAAAATAAGAAATACAAACTAGGAACTACAGTGACTTGATTCCTGAAGTAAGATACGTGGACAATTTAGGCTTGAATAGCTTAAGTCTGGTCTTAACTGTAGATAAAATAATTGTATTTATTTTTCTTAACTGAAAATTAAATTGTTAATATTATAAATTATGTGACCCAAACTGTGAATCTGTTGTTTACATTTATGATATCATTATTTTGAAAGATATAAATATGATTATAGTATATGTTTTGACCGTGCATACTTTGGATGCTGTCATTGAGGATGGTGCTAAAGTGGATTATATTATTGTTAGATTTATGGTAATGTGCTCAAATATTATTTTATATGGGAATGAGAGATATTTGGTAATACTTTAATTGATATTTATGATAAAGACCTAACTTGGACTAGATTTTAATTAGTTTAGTTTGATTCTCATATTCTCATACCGTCCGTCAGGACTATGAGGTTAGGGATGTGACATTTTTATCTAAAAACTCACACTTTGCCCAGTTCCAATTTTGGGTTTGTTCCGCCCGAAGTCGGACTCTTAAGCCTCAAATGTAACAAGATACTAACTATAATATGTATATATACATGCTCAATCAACCAAAATATCATAGATTTAATAATAAAACACAACTTTCCTCATATATATACTTCAATATGCACGCATACATATATCGATGTATGTATATATAGTAAAACTCCACAAAATAGCAAATCCAAGTATACATATACTCCTATATCGTAACCACTAAAACAAGTAAAATGCTCCACCAACCTAGGATTCCCAAGAAAAAAAAAAAAAAAAAAGAAGAAGAAGAAGAAGAAAAAAAAAAGAAAATGGAGAAACCCACTAAAAGCCTTTAACTTCAAGAGCCAAGATTTCTTACTTTGAACATAACCACCACAATAATCACCACGTTGACAGGGTTGAAACCCCCTATGCTTTTCTTCTCCATCTCACTTTCTTTCTTTACTTTCTTTCTCCTTCTCTCTCTCCCTCCTGTTCGACTAAGAAGAAAGAAAGAAAGAAAATAATGAGAGAATAAAAGAAGAGATGAAAGAAAGAAAAGAAAGTTCAACCTTTAACCCACACCTAAGTTTACGTATAACTCTAGATCAATCTGACCCAAGAGAACATAGTAAACTCCAAAATTTAGACCAAACATCTAATTCAAATATTTAAATGAACTTGCCCATGTTCATTTATGAATATAACTCTATTCATGTACAACTGGCTCATGTCCACACTTGTAAGTTATTATTTTGGTAGCATTTGGTTGTGTAACTTTTAGCAAAAAAAAGTATCAAAATTTGCTCATTGAATGTTTGATAATGCACCAAATTTTATCACTTTTTTATTTTATTACAGTAATTTTTTAATTTAAAATTTATCAAAAGTTAGTAAAATTTACTAAAAGTTATTAAAAGTTACTAAAAATTATCAAAAATTACTAAAAATTTTACCAAACACTCCAAAGGTGTAAAAAATTACTAAAAATTAATACTTATTTTATCAAAAACACAAAAAATTATAACTAATAACTTTTAAAAAATATTAAAAATTACTAAAAATTATATTTCCAAACGTCTTTGTCAACCGAAGATCATTTAAGGGCCCGTTTGGCGTGCTATAATTTGTTGAAAATCTCTGAAAATCTCTATAAATCTCTGTTAACTTTATATCACATCAACTTTTTTCTCTTACTGCATGTATTACGAACTCTCCCCAAACCACAATTTATCTCAATTTATTTCATTTTTTCTTACTCCAAACGTACCCTAAGTGGTCACTGCAGGACCATGTGCAATAAGTTGGTTGAGTACATGGTAGACTGAGCTTGAAGGGACGACGAAGTCAACAATACAAGAAAATGTCTCGTGATCGGTGCATCAACCAAGCAAAATAAAAGGACAATGGTATTTAAATATTTTTTTGACGTAACTTTTCAAAGCTTTTTCTATTTTTAAATTTCTTTTTAAGCATGAATAATATATCTAAAAATTCTTAAAATAAAAAAAATTGATAAACAAAAATTTGCAGGAGTTAAAAAGAATGTACGGAAAAGTTATTAAACAAAAAAAAAAAAAAAAAAAACGTCACCTTACAAGCCATAATGCCAATTAACTTTTATTTCCGAGGAATTGATTCAAGTTTCATCCGAACCAATAGGAGTGGAAAATTTCGAAGGTGTTTAATTGATTAAAATTAATTAAAATTGATTAATTTTTATTAATTATTTATATTTTTAATTAAATTTTATCATATATTATTTTTATATCATATTTTTATATTTTTTTAATTAAATTTTTACCAATCAAACTCCTTTTTAATAGATATATGCTGATCTAATGGTCCAAACAAATTTAAGTTATTCGACATTAGAATACGAAAGTATGCATAAGGATGTTTTTTTTTCTTTTTGGCAAGGATGGGATTGGACCGTTACAATTTGATCGTCATCATGAACTTAGATCAACGTCAGCCAGTGTAAAAGTGATAATTCTTGCACACAAACGAGATTATTTTAATGTTTCCAATCATAACGACGGAAAAAACTAACAGAAAGAAAATGAACACTGAATAATTTTTAAGAATGAAAATTTTTCTCCCTCCAACGTGTTTGGTTTTGGGAGAAACAGTTACGTAAAGTACATATTATAATTCAACTTTAGGCCACTTTTTCGATTTATTATAATAAAAAGTTTATCAAATACTTAAAAATTATAAAAAATAATAAAAATACACTTTGTTTTACCAAACATAAAAAAATGTAACCAAAAAAACACATAAAAAATTACCAAAAATTTCATTTTTTTTTCTTATTTTTAAACCTCCAAACAGCCTCTTTATATAAAAATTATTTAAAAAAAGGTAAATCTTACTTTTTAGGCCTGTTTGGTGGAGGGGAAAAAAATACTACCACTTTTTGGCATTTTAAGTATTTAGTAAAATATTAAAAGTCGTCAATTTTATTGAGTTGGTAAGTTGTCAAAATAATAACTTTTGCTGAGTTACGAGAAATATAATGATCGTTTTATTTTAATCCAATTAATTCAAAAGATCAAAATTTTTACTAAACACTTAAAATTATCAAAAGTTATTAAAAAATTTTATTTATTTTACTAAACACACAAAAAATTTCACATATCAACTTTTATTCAAAAAAATTACCAAAACTTACTAAAAACTTGACTTTCAAACGGGTCTCAATAAATTCCCACTTGTCTATTTTTTTTTTTTCGGTCTCTCTCTGCATCTCCTCCCATCTTTCTTCCATTTCAGCAGCGGGAAAAAAAAAAAAAAAACAGGCGGGCATATTTTTTTTTCTTCTGCTTTCCTTTCTCTGTTATTTTTCTCTCACTTTTTTCACTCAATCAAGTATTGAAAAATCTTTTCTTTTGTTTTACCTTCTTTCCAAAACTTTACCAAAGCAAACACACTATGATTGTGTTTAAAGTGAAGATTTGGTGAGTAAAAGAAAAAAAAATGACAAAAAGAACTTAAAAAACAAGAAAAAAAAAGTAAAATCGCAAATTTATATCCCTATTTAAATGGATTAAAAATATAATAAAATAAAAAATATCTACCAACATATATTATTTTTTATTTCTTAAAATTCATGTATTTTCTCTTTCATTTTTTTATTTTTATCATAACTCATATAAGAGAAGAAATTTTTATTTTATTTTTTATTGACGAATACTTAACTGAGAAACAATCTACGTAAGTCTCAAACGGACCAACCTTAACCCGGCCTTAAAGGTTAAAACTCAATGCAACTGGAGAAGAATACTTGCACGAGGGTTTCACCAAGTAGCCTCTAAGGCCAAGACACAAACTTTTGATTCATAGAAAACACCCATGTCTCCTTCCAAGGCAAATCTGTCGTGCTGAAATTTGTTCAATACAAGACACCGCGCATACAATTGAAGCCTATTGAATGATAAAGAAGTATCGCAAAATTTATATTTTTGAGAGATGGACATTCCGTTGAGAGATGTACGTTCCGTAAACATAGAAAATGTCAAAATAGAATACTGCGAGGTCAATGAAATTAACTATTCGATTGCACCCCAAAATTCTTAATCAAACATAGTGTAAGGCTTTGTTTGATTAAAAAAAGCTTTTAACTTTTTTTTTTTTTACATTTTTTTGGTCTTATATGATTTTTTTTTACTAAAATTTTATTTTTTTTAAGAAATTTTAGCTTTTAAGTGTATTAATCACATTCGTTAAAAAAATAAAAAAAAATTCACGTTTCCTTAAGTAATAAAATCTATCAGTTTAGATAACAAAAATGAAAAAAAAAAAAACGAAAATTTTTTTATAACCAAACAAATCCTAAATGTATAATCTGACTTGCAACCCAGCCTAAAGTTGGGTATATTTGAGCACAAGTTTATCTCATTTGAATTTTGGAAGTTTTGAGTTATTCGAGTTGTTACTGATTTGGTCTGCAATCGGATCAATTTCAGATTAATAAAGACTATTTGGGTTGGGATTAACCCATTGCCTTTTTATTGGTAGTAACTATAAAATTGAAAAAAGAAATGGAGCATTAGCAAATATTCCATTTCAAACAAACTATGCATTTTAATTAAGCCTTTTTTTCTTTTTTTTTTTTTTATGCCATACACAATTTTTATCTTTATGATTTATGCATTAAAGTTGATTTGGGAACGAAAAAATTAGCGTTTTATAATTTTATATAATTTTTTAACCAAAATTTAATTTTTTTTATTTGATAGCCCTTAGGTGTGTTATTCATATTAATAAAAAAATAAAAAAATTCATTAAGGGTTAAAAAAATATTTTCCTATTTTAAAAAATAAAAAATTATTTTTTATATGTACATGAATTTTCCTATTTTAAAAGTATTTTCTAAATTTTTTACGAACGCAAGCCTCAAAAATTCTCAAAAAGAAAAGTTCAAATTTTAATAACAAAGGATAATATAAACAGAAAAAATTACAAAAAAAAAGGAAAATTGTATTTAACTCATATTTTATAATCTTTTAAGGTTTTCAGTCATATAAAAAAAAAGTATTGCTTTTAAGTCACATTAATGTAGAAAGTTTTATATTTAAATCACACTTTTGAGTGGGTCCCACGATTTGGTTTTAAATATAATTTTTAATATGACATAAATGCCATTTGTTTATATAATTAAGTCAGATGGAAGTTGCCGGAAATCGTACTAACCGCGAATCACGTTCTTCCATTTTTTATTTCATTCCTTATAAATCGCATGAAGATATGGTTTACTGATTTTCACGCTTCTTCCGTTTTTTTTCCTTCATTGTTTTCAGTTTCATTGTTTACCATTTTAGTCGTGAAGATATGAAGAAAACAGAGTTTATTTGGTCTATCTTCTTCATGAATTGATTTCTGACGATCGGTGTTTTGAACTATCTTCAAAACAGTATCGGTACTATTTCAAAAAATATAATGATGTTGGCTCGTATGGTTGGTTTGTGTTATATATCGATTGATGTTTTTTAGGCAGTATGAAAACAGTACCGGTACAAAATAGTACCGGTACTATTTTATCGGTACTGTTTTAAAACAGCACCATGAATTATAATCAGATAACGAGTTTTACGGGTAAGAGAAATCCATTGGGCCGATCGGCGTTTTGAACTATTTTCAAAACAATACCTGTACTGTTTCAAAAAATATGATGATATTGGCTCGTATGGTTGGTTTGAGTTATGTATCGATTGATGTTTTTTAGGCAGTATGAAAATAGTACCGGTATTGTTTTCAAAATAGCAACATGAATTATAAGCAGATAATGAGTTTTAAGGGCAAGAGAAATTCATGGGGTTGATCGGCGTTTTGAGCTATCTTCAAAACAGTATCGATATTATTTCAAAAAATATGATGATGTTGGCTCGTATGGTTGGTTTGTGTTATATATCGATTGATGTTTTTTAAGCAGTATGAAAACAGTACTGGTACAAAACAGTACCGGTACTATTTTATCGGTATTGTTTTCAAAACAGTACCGGTACTATTTTCATATAAGCAAATAACGAGTTTTAAAGGCAAGAGAAATCCATGGGGTCGATCGGCGTTTTGAGCTATCTTCAAAGCAGTACTGATACTGTTTCAAAAAACATGATGATGTTGGCTCATATGGTTAGTTTGTGTTATGTATCGATTGATGTTTTTTATGATAGTATGAAAACAGTACCGGTAGAAAACAGTACTCGTACTGTTTTCAAAACGGCACTATGAATTATAAGCAGATAACGAGTTTTGGGCAAGAGAAATCTATGGAGTTGATCAGTATTTTGAGCTATCTTCAAAACAGTACCGGTACTGTTTGAAAATCAGAAAAAATAAAGATACTTAGGAATAATGATCAATTTAAGTTTTTCCCAAACAGTTTTGATTTTGTTCCAAAAATCAATTTTGCTTGGTTTGTAAAGAAGATGGAAGTCACGGAAGTTATGAGTGAAGTGTGCACTATTTTCGGATAAAACTGACAATTTTGAAATGTAGTGAAAAACGCGTGATGTCCTTTTTTGTCTTTTTGTTGCAAGTGTGACTTATTCACAAATAAGTTTTTTGGGTATGACTTAAATCCTTATAAGTCCATAAAGAGTGACCGGCCTTCAAAAACCCAAAAAAAAAGAACTACTTTTTCTATTTCCAAACTAAGCCTACATGTCATTTGCAATGCAAATATAAGACAGGTTTTGAGGTGTACTATTTTAGTACGTACACTCAGCCCAGTCTCGAATCAAATTTCGATTGGGCTTTCATTAATCAAACCCAAACTCAAATTAACCCATAAAAGAGGACGTGAAACTCCAAAATTATAAATTTTAAATGGAATAATTTAAAAATAAAAAATAATAACCAAAACCAATCAAGAATTTTGCACTGAAAAATTACTAATCGAACCAAATCAATCGTAATCAATTCGATTATAGGAATGTATATATTCAAAAGTTAAAATGGTTAATCTATTTCACTCCATTTGGAAGGATAGTTTTGTGCTCCATTTGAGGTGGTAAAAAATTTTTAAAAAGTCTAAAAGTTATTCATTTTTTATCTAACTATACGAATTACGAATCTATAACTTATCTTACTTTATCTCATTTATCTCACTTTTTTGTCATTCCAAACACACATTTGATGGGATTTGATTTTATTAGATAAAAATTCTTATTAATTCTTATGTTTGGAACTAAAATAAAATTGTATGAATTGGATTTGAATTCATTTCATAACTTATATTTTGAAATTTCTATAGAATTTGAAATCCAATAAAAATAATAAATTTAATAAGAATTCATTATTTTCTTAAATAATTTAAGTAAGTGAACAAATTTATTCTCTTATATCATATTTATCATTTTTTTTTACTTCCTTTTCACATGGTCAAATTTAATATTTCACTTAAACTAAAGTAATTCAATTTTTAAATTTAAAATGTGTTTCAAACACAAAATTTTATTTACCTAATCAAATCAATTCTTTATTTTCAAATGAAATCAATTTTAACAATGGAATGTTTCCAAATAGAGTGTTAAGAAATTAAAAATTATGATTTTGCATTATCGTAAACCATTATAAGAAATCATACAATTGTCGACCAAAAAATTGGTCACTGAAGGGTATAATGTAGTCAGCGCGAAACTTTTCCCGACCAAACTTATTTGGTCGAAATTTGGTCAGCGAAGGCTTGTCGAGGAAACTTTTTCCGACCAAAAAATTATTTGGTTGGCAAATGTAAAACCTTTCTAGACTAATTGGTCGACAAAGAAATATTTAATAGGAGAAATGCAATTCTCTGCTTTTCCTGACCAAATGGTCAGCAATTCTCTGCTTTTCTCGACCAATTGGTCTGCAATTGTGCACTTTTTCCGACCAATTGGTCAGCAAAAAGTATAGAATTGAAAATTTAAATTAATTTTAAAAAAATTTAAATGTGGTGCCACGTGGCATTATTTGCTGACATGTCATCATGCCACATGGCACCTTATGTCGTGCCACGTGTCAATCTATGATTAGGCCACATGTTACCCTATTATTAGGCCACGTGTCAGTTCCATATTTTTGAAATTTTTTTTATTGTTGTTGTTGTTGTAGGTGAGACTCGAACTCATGTCATCTCTTTGGAAGCTGATGTGTTTGGCTACTAGACCAAGCTTTTATTTGTATATATATTTTACATATTTATACATATATAAACAAAATGTATTACTTTTGTTGACCAATTGGTCGGGAAAAGTTCACCTTTAGCGACCAATTGGTCGTCAAAAATTATAAAAATTTAATTACTTTTTTTTAATTATTTTAACATTTTTGTAATATTTTTTTACACTTTTGCCGACTAATTGGTCAAGAAAAGTTTACTTTTAGCGACTAATTGGTCACCAAAAGTGATAAAATTTTTATTTTTTATTTAATTATTTTAACATTTTTTGTAATAATGTTTTTTATACTTTTGCCGATCAATTGGTTGGAAAAAGTTCCCCTTTAACAACCAAATTTATATTTAGTTAGGAAAAGTCGCCCTTTAGCCACAATTAGTCGGGAAAAGTTATCCTTTGGTGACTAACTTTTTTTGGTCGAGAAAAAGTAACTATTAGTGACTACATTTATATTTGGTCGGGAAAAATCTCCTTTAATGACTAAATTTATATTTGATCGAGAAAAGTGATCGCCGAAGGTGTGATTTGTTATAGTGAACTAAGACTCGAGTATAAAGAAAGACAATATATGCACAAGGTGGCGACAAGAAAAAGGGTTTCTTTGTTGAGATTAATCCGCTCATTTTCTACACTAAACACCCCCAAATTTAGGCCAAGCTTTCATTCATCAAACCCAAACTCAAGTTAACCAATAAAAGAGGACATGAACCTCCAAAATTGTAAAATTTACAATCTAATCGAATAATTTTAAAAATAAAAAATAATAACCAAAATCAATCAAGAATTTTGCACTGAAAAATTACTAACAGAACCAAATTATACCTATTTAATTGTAATCAATTCCATTATATGGACTTATATATTTAAAAGTCAAAATGATTAATCTATTACACTTCATTTGAAATGGTAAATTTGATGGGAATTGATTTCATTTGATAGAATTCTTATTAATCTTTATATTTAGAACTAAAATCAAATTTTATGAATTGGATTTGAATTCATTTCATAACTTCTATTTTAGGATATTCTAATAGAATTAGAAATCAAATTCAAAATAATAGAATTTAATGAGAATTCATTATTTTCTTGAGCAATTTAAGTAAGTGGACAAATTTATTCTCTTATATCATACTTATCATATTTTTTACTTCCTTTTCACATTCTCAAATTTGGTATTTCACATAAACTAAATCAATTTAATTTTTAAATTCAAAATATATTCTAAACACAAAATTTTATTTACCAAATCAAATCAAATCAATTTTTTATTTTCAAATGAAATTAATTCTAATAGTAGAATGCTTTCTAAAACAGAGTGTTAAAAAATTAAAAATTATGATTTTGCATTCTCGTAAACTAAGACTCAAGTATAAAGAACGACAATGGCTCCGTTTGGAGCTAAATAAAATAAAATAAAAAAAAATCTTACAAATCTCTACAAATATGAATTAAGAGATAGTAAAATTTAAATTCTTCAGTTACTGTACGAATTACGAGACATTTACTTTTATAATTTTATTTTATTTTATACATTTTTATACAATTCTAAACACACTCAATACATGCATAAAGTGGCGGCGGGAAAAAAGGGCTTTCCACGTTGAGATTAATCCGCTCATTTTCTATATCAAAGACATAAAGGAGCAATGAAAAAAGCGCACGCTTAAGAAATAATATAAAGGGATTCTGGAAAACGGGGAAAAAAATTGTGATGACTGCCACGTCACACCACAACAAACCGATCCGCTTTTAAGTGTATAAGATGCTACAGCATTGGTGCTTAGTGTTCTTTCTTTTTCTCTTTCTTTTTAATAATTATTTTTTATTTGTTTTGAGACAGACAATATACGCTCTCTGTTAATTAATTAGCTACACATCCGTGCAAAACACGTTTTTCGTGGATCTAAATTTAAATTTTAAACCCAATCCTATTTCTCTCTCTCTCTTTCTCTCTCAACTTCCTCTCTTCTTTTTGCTATCACGTACATAACTATCACATCGATGCGTTATGTTTTATTATATAGATTTAGCCAAATAGAAGATTTTCAAGCAACAAACCCGTTAAACACAGACTCTTTCTAATTCTTTTTCTCTCTCAGACCTTTTTGGTAAGAAATGACTATCTTGCTCATGATATTAGATTTTCAGAAGAATTCTTAACAGAAAGTAATTCAGATAAAAGTCAAGAAAAATGTACTAGAGTGTGTCTAATACACAAGTATTGCCTTATTTACCAGCATAGATGCATCTAGGACTTATTCGGTAAACAAAATAATCGTTTCATGAGTCACTTGTCGGCGGACTTATTTATTTTTGTTTGATGAGATAAATGAACAAATTTGATTAGTAAATCAACAAGTTAAGCTTAAGTAAAAATGAGATTAACTCGATAAAATTTGTAAATAAATTTATTAATTATCTGTGAACATACTCATTTATGACTTATAAATATATTCATGTAAACATGCCCGTTGAGTATTTGTAACTATGTTTATAATTAGATTATCTAAAAAATTATTAATTTTCACAACAATCACCGCGTTGAGAGGGTCGAAACCCCCTATGCTTTTCTTCCCCAGCTCACTTTCTTTCTTTACTTTCTTTCTCCTTCTCTCTCTCCCTCCTGTTTGACTAAAAAGAAAGAAAGAAAATAATGAGAGAACGAAAGAAGAGATGAAAGAAAGAAAAGAGAGTTGAACCTTTAACCCACACCTGAGTTTAAATATAACTCTAGATTAATTTGACTCAAGAGAACAAAGTAAACTCCAAAATTTAGACCAAACATCTAATCCAAATATTTAAATAAACTTGCATATGTTCATTTATGAATATAACTCTATTCAATTCAACTCACCCCTAGTTGGTCCAGTGAAGCGGGAGTTAAATTTAAGATTTGGGTGATATACTCAGGTCGTAGGTTCTATTCTCACATGGAACGGTCAAGATTTAAGTGGGGGGCCGTGACGGCAGGTTGCTTCGCTAGTTCTCCCGAGAGTTTGTAACTCAATGGGTAAAACTTCTAGGTGATTTTTCCCATTACCCAAAAAAAAAATATAACTCTAATCGTGTACAACTGGCTCATGTCCACACTTGTAAGTTATTATCTTGGTAACGTTTTGGCAGTGTAACTTTTAGCAAAAAAAGTATCAAATTTTGCTCATTGAGTGTTTGATAATACACCAAATTTTATCACTTTTTGCTCTATTATAATAATTTTTTAACTAAAAAATTATCAGAAATTACTAAAAATTATTAAAAATTGTTAAAAATTACTAAAAATTTTACCAAACACTCTAAAGGTGTAAAAAATTACTTAAAAACTACTTAAAATTAATATTTATTTTATCAAAAATATAAAAAATTATAACTAATAACTTTTAAAAAGATACTAAAAATTATTAAAAATTATACTTCTAAACGCCTTTGTCGACAGAAGAGCATTTAAGTGGTCACTGCAGGACCATGTGCAATAAGTTTGGGTACACGGTAGACTGAGCTTGAAGTGACGACGAAGGCAACAATACAAGAAAATGTCTCGTGATCGATGCATCGAGAAAGCAAAATAAAAAGACTGCTGTATTTAAGTGCTTTTTTAACCTAACTTTTCAAAGCTTTTTCTATTTTTAAATTTCTTTTTAAGTATGAATAATATATCTAAAAATCCTTAAAATAAAAAAAATTGATAAACAAAAATTTGCAGAAGTTAAAAAAATGTACGGAAAATTTATTTAAAAAAACAAAAACTGTCACCTTCCAAGCTATAATGCCAATTAACTTATATATCCAAGGAATCGATTCAAGTTTCATCCAAACCAATAGGGATGAAAAATTTCGAAGGTGTTTGATTGATTAAAATTAATTAAAATCGATTAATTTTTATTAAATTTTATATATTTTTTATTAAATTTTATCACATATTATTTTTATATCATATTTTTATATTTTTATTATATTTTTTTAATTAAATTTTTACCAATCAAACTCCTTTTTAATAGATATATGCTGATCTAATGGTCCAAACAAATTTAAGTTATTCGACATTAGAATATGAAAGTATGCATAAGGATGTTTTTTTTTCTTTTTGGCAAGGATGGGATTGGACCGTTACAATTTGATCGTCATCATGAACTTAGATCAACGTCAGCCAGTGTAAAAGTGATAATTCTTGCACACAAACGAGATTATTTTAATGTTTCCAATCATAACGACGGAAAAAACTAATAGAAAGAAAATGAACAGTGAATAATTTTTAAGAACGAAAATTTTCTGTCTCCAACGTGTTTGGTTTTGAGAGAAACAGTTACGTAAAGTATATATTATAATTCAAATTTATATAAAAATTATTTAAAATTAAGGAGGTAAATTCTCACTTTTTAGGCCTGCTTGGTGGAGGAAAAAAAAAAAAAAAACAAAATACTACCACTTTTCGGTGTTTTAAGCATTTGATAAAATATTAAAAGTTATCAACTTTATTGAGCTGGCAAGTTACAAAATAACAATTTTTGTTTAGCAACGAGAGATATAATAGTCATTTTATTTTAACTCAGTTAACTTAAACAATCAAAATTTTTACTAAATATTTAAAAGTTATCAAAAGTTACTAAAAATTTTTATTTATTTTACGAAATACACAAAAAATTTCACCTACCAATTTTTATCAAAAATTTACCAAAACGTACTAAAAACCTGACTTTCAATCGGGTCTCAATAAATTCTCATTTGTCTATTTTTTTTTTTTTCTATCTCTCTCTGCATCCCCTCCCATCTTTCTTCCATTTCATCAGCGAAAAAAGACACGCGGGGCACATATTTTTGTTCTGCCTTTCTTTCTCTATTATTTTTCTCCCACTTTTTTCACTCAATCAAGTATTGAAAAATCTTTTCTTTTGTTTTACCTTCTTTCCAAAACTTTACCAAATCAAACACAATCAAGTAAAAATTGGTGCGTAAAAGAAAAAAAAATGATAAAAAGAACTTAAAAAACGAGGAAAAAAAAAGTAAAATCCCAAATTTATATCCCTATTTAAATGAATAAAAAATATAATAAAATAAAAAAACATCTATCAACATACATTATTTTTTTATTTCTTAAAATTCATGTATTTTCTCTTCCTTTTTTTTTTTTATCATAACTCATATAAGAGAAGAAATTTTAAATTTTTATTTTTATTTTATTTTTTATTGACAAATACTTAACTGAAAAACAATCTACGCACGTTAGTCTCAAACGGAACAACCTTAACCCTACCTTAAAATTTAAAACTCAATGCAACTGGAGAAGAAAACTTGCACGAGGGTTTCACCAAGTAGCCTCTAAGGCCAAGACACAAACTTTTGATTCATAGAAAACACCCATGACTCCTGCCAAGACAAATCTGCCGTGCTGAAATTTGTTCAATACAAGACACCGCACATACAATTGAAGCCTACTGAATGATAAAGAAGTGTCGTAAAATTTATATTTTTGAGAGATGGACATTCCGTTGAGAGATGTACGTTCCGTAAACATAGAAAATGTCAAAATAGAATACTGCGAGGTCAATGAAATTAACTATTCGATTGCACCCCAAGGCTTTGTTTGATTACAAAAAAGCTTTTAATTTTTTCTTTGTTGGACCTTTTTTTTTTGGTCTTATGTGATTTTTTTTTATCAAAATTTTAATATTTTTAGAAATTTAGTTTTTAGGTGTATTAATCGCATTCGTAAAAAAAAAAAAATTAAGTTAAAAAATTCACGTCCGTTTAAGTAAAATCCATCTGTTTAGATAAAAAAAAGAACGAAAAAATTGATTTTTTTTTATTTTTTCCCAATTTTTACCCAATAGAAGAAATTTTTTTATCTTTTTATTTTTTACAAATGCAATTAATATATATAAAAATTACAACTTCTAAGAAAATTAAATTTTAGTAAAATAAAGCCATATACAGCGAAGAAAAAAAATAAATTTTTTTTATAACCAAACAAAGCCTAAATATATAATTTGACTTGCAACCCAGCCTAAAGTTGAGCATATTTGAGCACAAGTTTATCTTATTTGAATTTTGGAAGTTTTTGAGTTATTCGCGCTGTTACTGATTTAGTCTGTAATCGGATCAATTTGAGATTAATAATGGCTATTTGGGTTGGGATTAATCCATTGCTTTTTTATTGATAATAATTATAAAATTGAAAAAAGAAATGGAGCATTAAATATTCCATTTCAAACAAACTATGCATTTTAATTAAGTCTTTTTTATTTGATAGCCTTTAAGTGTGTTATTCATATTAATAAAAAAATAAAAAAATTCATTAAGGGTTAATAGTTATTTTTTATATGTACATGAATTTTCCAATTGTAAAAGTATTTTCTAAATTTTTTATGGACGCAAGCCTAAAAAATTACCAAAAAAAAGTTCAAATTTTAATAAAAAAAAGGTAATATAAACAGGAAAAATTAAAAAAAAAATCTAATTTTTCTATTTCCAAACCAAGCCCACATGTCACTTACAATGCAAACAGGACAGGTTTTGAGGTGCACTGTTTTAGCACGTTCACTCAGCCCATTCTCGAATCAAATTTAGATTGGGCTTTGATAATCAAACCCAATCTCAAATTAACCCATAAAGAGGACATAAAACTCCAAAATTATAAATTTTACAATTGAATCGAATAATTTTAAAAATAAAAAATAATAACCGAAATCAATCAAGAATTTTGCACGGAAAAATTACCAATCGAACCAAATTATACCTGTTTAATTGTAATCAATTCCATTATATTAACATATATATTTAAAAGTCAAAATAGTTAATCTATTACACTTCATTTGAAATGGTAGACTTGATAGGATTCGTTTTCATTTGATAAGAATTCTTATTAATTCTTCTGTTTAGAATTAAAATAAAAGTTTATAAATTGAATTTGAATTCATTTCATAACTTATATTTTGGAAATCTAAAATATTAAGATTTGATAAGAATTTATTATTTTATTAAGTAATCTAAGTAAGTGGACAAATTTATCCTTGTTTATCATATTTACTATTTTTTTATTTTTTTCAAATGCTCAAACTTGGTATTCACTTAAACTAAATTAATTTAATTTTTATACTCAAAATATATTTCAAATACAAAATTTTCTTTATCAAATCAAATCAAATCTATTCTTTATTTTGAAATGAAATCAATTCAAACAGAATGTTAAGAAATTTAAAAGTATGATTTTGCATTATCGTAAACAAAGACTCAATTATGAAGAAAGACGACATATGGTGACGGCGGGAAAAAGGGTTTTCTATGTTGAGATCGATCCGCTCATTTTCTATTGGTTTATAAAAATGTGATGACTGCCACGTCATACCAAAACAACCCGATCTGCTTTTATGTGTATAAGATTCTACAACATTGGTGCTTAGCGTTCTTTCTTTTTCTTTTTCTTTTTAATAATTATTTTTTTATTAGTTTTGAGGTGGACAATGTACACTCTCCGTTAATTAATTTGGCCGAATGGAAGATTTCCAGGCAACAAACCCATTAAACATAGGTTCTTTCTAATTCTTCTTCACTCTCATACCTTCTTACTAGGAAATGACTATCTTGCTCGTGATGTCGGATTTTCAGAAGAACTCTTTAACAGAAAGTAATTCAGAAAAAGGTCCAGAAAAATGTATTAGAGTGTGCCTAATACACAAGTATTGCCTTATTTAGTAGTATAGAAGCATCTAGAACTAACTCTATGAACAAAATAATCGTTTCACGAGTCGCTGGCGAAAGAATTTATTTATTTTTGTTTGATGAGATAAATGAACAAATTTAATTAGAAAATAAATGAATTAAGCTTAAGTAAAAGCGAGATTAACTCGATAAAATTCGTAAACAAACTTGCTAATTATCAGTGAACATACTTGTTTATGACTTTTAAATATGCTCACGTAAACATGCTCGTTAAGTATTTATAACTATGTTTATAATTAAATTATTTATAAAATTTTAATGACTTAGTTTTTCTTATTAATAACTTTAAAATTTAATAACTTAAATTAGTTATAAGTTATTTTTTTAATTTACAACTTATTTATTAAATTAGGCAAGGTTGTTTGTTTGTTAAAAAATTAATCAATTTGTTAAATCTTGTTAATTACCAAACTCATAAATAAGTTAAAATATAGGTTTGCTACTATATTTGACTCGAGGTTTTAGTATGTCGATAAATCATATAAACAAGTTTGAATAAAATACTTTGAATTTGTTCAAAATTAATTCAAGTTGAACAATAAACTTAATTAACAAACTTACTTAAAAGAGGCGTTTGTAGTCTCATAAAACTCCAAAAAAAATTTCAATTTTTCTCAACTCTTACCAAATTTTTACAATCTTCATCAATTTTGAAAAATTTTATATCTTTGATTAAAAGAAGTACCAAAACTAGCAATCGGATTGGTGCTAAAAAAAAATTAATAATGCGGTAGGCACAGGTTAAAAAAAACACCCCTGGGCATCTACCGAAAAATTGTTCGAATGACACACGTTTAATGCGTTCAAATAGATCAGAGGTAAAATTGGGTAAAACCCCCCATCAGTTGTCCAAATTTTCCACACATATCACTTCCGCTGCCCTCATCTCTCAAAACCCCAGCACACATCACGCCGGCGGCAGGTTTGCTCCGACCATCTTCTCCAAACGCTGGTTGGTGTGGGCTTGGGTTTGCCTCTTTTGCTCGAGTTTCATAGTCAATACGTAGCTCAGGAGCTCTTCCTCATATCTGTGCTTGGGGATTTGATTGATGGAGTTTGCAAATCTTTCGTGCAAATTTTCAAACTGTTACACATACAAAAAGAGAGGGGGAAGTTATTCCTCCTAAACTACACTGTTCTAAGCATAATTTATTGCCAAAAAAACACAATATTTTACTGCAAACTTCAAACGGCTAAACGGTTACTAAAATTACACAGTTGGTAACTTTTGGCCAAAAAAAGGCTTCAAACACCCTCCAAGTATGCTAATACTTCATTTAATTCGCCTTATTTGCAACCCTAAATTTGAATACAACATGGAATGCCCATTAATGACTCGACCATGAGCTGGTTGCTGCTACCTAAATCAGTATGTATGAGACAATTCGAAAACCACAAACATAATAGACTGTCCTACTCCACCCGATGTGTCATAATGGTAATGAGAACAAAGGTAAGTGAGGAATTAATACGGAATAGGATTCCCTAGTCAATGCCTTTGCGTTCAAGGGAAACTCCTCTGGACGTATAGGGTCCAAAAATATATGCACGTGATGCATGAACTCTAAGAAAAGAAAAATATAGTACATGTCGATCCATCTCAATCATGTTTTTGAGAAAAAAAAAAAAAAAAAACCACCAAAAACACTCGTTATCATTAAGTAACAATTTTAAAGAGTTCTGATTGAACTACTTAAAAATTGTTATGCTAAATTTTAATTATTTTATATCTATTACATTCTATATCATTGTTTAAAACTGCAAGCAAGCAAGTGAAGGTGCACAATTGAAAAGATAGTAAACTCAGTCTGTAAGATTAGGAGAAAAAAGAAAAGAAAAGAAAATATTAGTTAGGAAAAAAGAAAAAAAAAATAATAATGTTTTCTTTTTATTTGTTTGTAAGTTTGATAGTATATAACTTTCTTTTCTTTGTTTTTTAGTTGAGAAGAAATCGAAAGAAAATGATGTGTATATTATTTTACTATTGAATCCTTTAATGAAGAGTTGAAGGGTTGTCTATTAATTTAGTTTAGGATATGTGTGTAATTTTCTTTTTCTTATTTTTTATTTGACGGACAAATATGTTATTTTAAAAGTTTCATTAACTTTTTTTTTTCTCTTCATTTCTAATCACATTTGAGGGAATAAAATTTTTTAAAATTTTAAAACTTATTTTTTTTCTCATTTTTCTTCATTTCTTTTTGTTTAATTTCTTAAAAAAATCACGAATAAGTAATAAATTTTAAAATCTTTTCCTTCCTCTACTTTTATTTCTATTTCACTCCATCCACATGGAGTATTACAAAGCAAGGATAATGCCAGGAGAGGGACCTCTCTTGTCTAATTCTGAGAAGTTAACGTCAAGCCAAGGATTCAAAGTGGAAACACACCCTTAATAAATGCCTGCAATATGGTGGACAAAGCATGCCCAGGTCCTTTCAATGCAGGGAATTTACTTCCCGAACATCACAAGGACTACAACACAACAGCCAATGAGGTAAAAATAACTTAACCAAAAAACAGTACATGGTTGAAATGATTTTACTCCATCTGCAGACACTAAAATACAAAAAACTACCACATGGTGTTGTTATTGCGGAGGTTGATCCAACAATTGGGTAAATATGGCATACCTTGAGATGTTTACTGCAGATGTTCCATGATGTTTTTACCCCCCAGTAACACAAAAGACATGTGGGTGCTTTAAGGGAAGAAAACATCAAATGACAGGAGCGACAAGAGCAGATGGCCTTCTTGCCAACCCCATCACGCCGAGCAGGTAGTCCAGAAACCCAAAATGTAGATGTGTTCAATGTGCTCTTTGTTTAGAAAGAATAAATCAATATAAATATTGAAGCACCACTGTTTGAGTTTTTAGATGAGATAATGGTTTATTCTTTAATACGATATTAGAGCAGGTAAAAATTTTTAGCTCAAATCTCACGACCAAAGAAGAAAAAATTCAATAATATCATGTATTTGTCCTTTTCAAAAAATTAGTCTAATTACAAGTAAAGAGACAGATTCAAAGAAAATAAGTTAATATAAATAATAAAATTATCATTTTTTAATAGTTTAAACTATGTTTGATTACTTCAAAACAATCGTCCCCACCATATGTGAGGAGATATGTTAAGAGAAAATAAGTAAATAATAAATAAAAAAATTATTATTTTTTTAATAGCTTAACTGTGTTTAATCACTTTAAGAAACTCATTTTGATTACATATGAAAGAACGTGTTAAAAGAAAATAAGTTAACGCTAAATAATAAAGTAAGTCATCTTAATAACTTAGGTTATGTTAGTCTTTTTAAAAATTTTAATATGTTAAAATAAAATAAATTAATTTAAATAATAAAATAATCTTTTCTTTCTTTCTGACAGTTTAAGTTTTAAGATGACAAGTATCGCTTTAACACCCTTCACAGGACAAAGACTACTATTTGTCGATAACAGGACAGATAATTAAAGGAGTACTGAAGTGGCCTTCCCATAGCTCTTTGCAGAGTGGGGGCTCATCTGTATTCCAATTTGAAATGCTGCTTCAGATTTATGGGGGAGGACAGAGACATAAATGAGATGGTCTTCTCAGGTGTGATGTCCGATGAATAAGTACTGAGTAGCTCTCAACTTGTTGCTTAACATTTAGGAATTGTTTGTTGCTTTTAAAAAATGGTAAAAAAATATTAAATTTTTTTTAAAATATTCCACATCTCTTGTACTTTATAAAATATTTATAAATTTATATATATCTACGTATATGAATAAATTTGTATAAATTTTAATAATTTTTTTATAAATCTCAATAACATTTATAAATCTTAATAACTTTTTACAAATGTAAAAAATTTTTTAACGATTTTCAACAAATTTTGACAGAATCAAAAAACTTATTTGAACGATTTTTTTCTCTAAAAAATTAACATAAAAGTCAAAAAATTTTACTATTCATCTCTAAAATAATATAATTAGTGATTGCGCGTTAAACGTCAAAAAAATCTTTTAAATTATATTTTTCGTTATTTTTTTGTCGCGCCAGACCGCCACTTAAGAACAAGGTTTACATTTACTTGTTTGACCTCCGTTTTGTACAAAGACTTCTCCCCCTGTTCTGATTGTGAAGGCCAGAAAGCAATGGTGCTATGAATTCTAGGTAGTGAATGTCTCTAGCCAATCAACTATAGGGAGTAGATTACATATGCATCAGAGATGGCCAAACTGTTTATTCCTTGCATGAAAGGATCGTAGAGCCAGAGATAGTGGTGTTTTCAGGGCAGAAAAGGATTGTAGGTTATTTACTAAAAGGATTGGAGTTTCACTCTTTCCCCCTCCGTTCGGTTATTATTCACTGTGAATATTGTTCACCCAGTTCCAGTAATGGAGTCTCCGAAAGTCCTTGACGGCACAGAAGAACACAGCAGCAGTGAATCTGGTTGGACGAGTTATATTGTATCCTCATTCCATGAAAAAAATAATTTTTATGACGACGGCGACAGTCATGGAACTTCTAAAAATAGAGAGGACAATGATGATATCGAAAGCGACGATTCCATGGCTTCAGACGCGTGTTCTGGACCGAGTAATCCAGAACTTCCGTTCAGAAGTAGCAAGAAAGGTAATGATGCATTGGGTCATTCAAAGAACTCCAAGGGCAAAAGTGGCAGTGAGTATTCGTCAAGCGAGACAACTTACAAACGGGTGGACAAGAAGAAACTAAATGGAAGAAGGATGAATGCAGAGAAGGAACTGCCAGAGCCTAAAGAAGATGGTGGAGCAAAGGTGAGAAAAACCAATAAGAAGGAGAAAAAATAGAAGAGTTTTACTATCCCTTTCAGAAATATTCTCCTAGCTTGTTTGCGTAGTTTGTTTGTTTGTATGTTTGTTTTTTTTAACCCATCCCACTAGAACTAAGAGTCAGGTAATAATAAAGGAGTTCGAACTAATAACCACTACTATTACTAGTAGAAACCTCACTCCTAAACTTTTCCTGTGTAGACAAATCGGTTGCATGGTTTTTTATCTCATGATGTTTTAAGTTGCAGAAAGCAGATTTCTGCAGTTTCAGTTTAGGGTGTTGAATCAAGAAAAGTGATGGACAGTTTAGCTGGCAAATGCAATCTGCACATCATGAATGCCAACATACAACACTGTGCTTTTATGGATTCTGTTAGATTTAGTAATGTATAATTGTATATAATTAGTATTCCTTATTTTATACATTTTCTTATTTTATATCTTTCCTTATATCATAATTAGGAATATTATTCAATTCCTTATTTTGTATATCCAATCATAATTAGGATTACTATCTCCTATCAGGATTAGGATTATTGTTCTCTTATATAAAGGATCTTGTAGTCTTGTATTCTCACACACAGAAATAAATATTAATACATAATTCTTTCCTTCTTCTTTTATTCTTAACATGATATCAGAGCAGAGACTCTAATTTTTTTTTTCTTTTCTCTCTTCTTCGTTGGCCAATATTTTCCCGCGAGATATTGCGTTGGCATATATCATCAGCAGAGTTAAAGAAGCCTTGATTTTTCGCTTCTGTATTACTCTTCTGGTGAATATTCCAACATCTACATACATCATTGGATTCGTCTCTCATAGACGAACCCAACGCCACCAACCAAAACCGGAGATCTGCTTCAACGCGCCGCCTGAAAATTGCGCGTGACTTCACGCGAATTCACGCGCCGCTGGTCTTCACATTCGCCTCGCTGACGTCATCTCGACGAATCACGGTGTGCCGCGCAGACTGTTCGTTGGTGCACCTGCCACACTGGATCGCGCTCACGCCAGCGAACTGCGATCTGCCACGTAGCCCTAGCTGCTCCAACGGTCAGACCGGTCCGCCTAGACCGGTTCAGTGCTTCTTTTGGGCCGGTTCAGTCATTTTTGGCAGATTTTCAACCGGTTCAAACCGGTTCCTTACCTTTTTCAACGTTCCGGACGCACTGGTGATCTCTATTCTACTCGGATTTATTGTTTATCTTTATTGGGTACTATGAAAGTCTTTTCTGTGGATCGCTCTGACAATATTACGTCCCTCTCTGTCATTCTGGATGGGACTAATTATGTTTTGTGGGCACAAACTCTCTCTGGCTTTATCAAAGAATGTCGTTTATGCCGTATTATCTCTGGCTCTCAGAAAAAACCCATCCAGAAAGATGATGAGGATCAATCTGCTTTTGAGGATCGTCTTGATGATTGGGAAAGCAAAATTATCAAATTGTCACCTGGTTTCGTGCCACTACTATTCCTTCCATCAGTCTTCAATTTGGCCGATTCCAGGACGATGATCAGTATCCCTCTCCTGCTAAGGCTATTTGGGATTTCTTAAAGGATCGCTATCAGACCACTGGTCATGCTCACCAGTATTAGTTACTTCAGACTCTTCATCGTATGCGTCAAGAGCCTGGGCAATCCATCAATGATTTTCTCTCTCAAATGTCTTCTGTTTGGGATCAGCTCGCTTTATGTGAACCTATCTTGAAACACTCTGAGGATGCTCAATTGTACACTATCCACCGCAATCATCAACGACTTTTGCTATTTCTTATGGCTCTCCATGACACTTTTGAGTCGGTTTGTGCCTCATTGCTCCATCGCATGCCTCTACCCACTCTTGAACAAGCTATTTCAGAACTCTTATCCGAAGAAACTCGTCTAGGTCTCAAAACTAAGGCGTTGGATTCAGTTCTTGCTATACCACCATCTCCAGTTCTAGATGACGCTCTTGCTATGTCTCACGGTCGATCTTCTGGCCCATTGACTCCTCACTCCTGCATCTACTGTCTAAAAAGGGGTCTACCACACAATCATTCATTTGAACATTGTCCAGTTCGTGAGTGTTTGACTTGCCACAAATCATCCTCCTGGTCGTTTCTTCGAGTTAATCTCCAAACTCAAGCTGCTTCCTGCGTTATCACCTTGAATTTGAGGGGGGGTGTTAGATTTAGTAATGTGTAATCGTATATAATTAGTATCCCTTATTTTATGCCTTCCCTTATTTTATGTCTTTCCTTATATCATAATTAGGAATATTATTCCATTCCTTATTTTGTATATCCAATCATAATTAGGATTATTATCTCCTATCAGGATTAGGATTATTGTCCTCTTATATAAAGGACCTTGTAGTCTTGTATTCTCACACACAGAAATAAATATTAATACATAATTCTTTCCTCCTTCTTTTATTCTTAACAGATTCTATGTAACACATATTCCTAACTTAGGCATTTTTGCTGTGTAGATGCCTGCAAATGTGTGCGCTACTATTACGTAGACATGTAACTTGTTTCTCTTTGGTACAAAGTAGTTATAGTTTGGTGGGGATTACTTAGGTGATAATATAATTGAAGGCATTGACTTGAATAGGGAGAGAAGTTATGGTATAAATAATCTGAGCCGAATTTTTTTTCTTTCATGGTAGAGCCTTCCTTATATTGTAGAGTTTGGGCTCATTTTTAAACATGAATTTGACCTAAACACATTTCAATAGATAATTATTTCATTTTTAGAAAAAATATATTATAAATATCATATATATTTATCGCAATCAGTTAAACCACACGAGTTGAGCTCAAACTTATTCAAACCCTTGTCTCATTCACAAAATGATTGAACGTAAAGTAGTTTTGTTGCAAAATTTGTTCATGAACAACTTGGTTCATTTATAGAGCTAAAAGGAAGGGAAAAAAAAAGGATGGAAAGTTAATGAACGTAAATTTTACATAAAAAGAAGCTAGCTCTCAAAAGCTAAAACTCTTGTTCGCACTAAAATTAGACTTGGAGAGTGTGTTATAACGTTGATAGGAGCGATCAGTTGCAACTAATGAGAAGGGTAAGCAGCCACTTGTTGCAGATTTGCCAGTGATGATGGGCTAGGTTTATGGATTAATGGGTGGGAGATATGGTAAGGTGCTACGGTGGAGCTGTAAGGCACTTAAAGGACAGTGAGTGACTGTAAAAATATGAACTTTCCCATTTTTTCTTCTTAAAATTTAACAGACTTAAAAAACAAAAAAAATTGTAAATAATAAGACAAATTTAGTATTAAAAAATGCTGCGTCGTTCTTGCCAAATGAACAGCCCAGAAATAATTATATCAGATCTGTATCTTCAAGAAAAGGATGTCAAGGGGAAAAAAAATGATCTTCAAATGACTCAAGTAACAAAATTATTGAAGATTTGACAACTATTCCATCATTTGATAAATACAACATCGGGAATAAATATTTAACCATTAGACAAGAAAATAAAAAGGGAAAAGGAGAAAGCTCCAACATAAGGAAAATGAGAAGTTCAAGATTTCACACTTCAATAAGCACAACATAAACATTAACACGATTAAAAAAAAAAAAAAGCATAAAATATTCCGAGATAAATGTCCACGAAAAACAGGAATAAAGTGAGCTCCTGGAGCGTTAACAGATTTGAAAACCTAACTAAAGACAAGATGAGACCACATAAAAGCAGAGACAAATTTCCACTTTCAGTCTGCAGAAGGGAAAATTATTAGGTTGGTGACAATATTTTGATGTGGTCGAAGACAACTGCCAGAAATCAGTTGTTTAACTTTTTGGCGATCTTGAACCATTCAGTATGGAAAGACCCTTGTACATCAACCCTTTCATAAGTATGAGCACCAAAGTAATCCCTTTGAGCTTGGACCAGATTAGCAGGCAGTCGTTCCCTCCTGTATGTATCAAAATAAGCGAGACTGGAAGACATACCAGGCGTGCTAATGCCTGAGTTGATAGCAAGGCAGACAACTCTTCGCCAAGCAGACTGTCGCTCAATTATCTCCCTTGCAAACTCTGGATCAACAAGAAGGTTTGCAAGGTCTGGGTTTCTGTCGTATGCCTTCTTAATGCGGTCCAAAAATACAGCCCGGATAATGCAACCCCCTTTCCAAATCCTAGCCAGCTCCCCGAGTTTCAAGCCCCACCCTTTCTCTGCACTCTTTGCACAGAGCAAATTCATTCCTTGGGCATAACTACATATTTTGGAAGCATAAAGTGCTTTTCGCACGTCATCAATCAACTTTTCCTTATCCACAGCTTGGTCAGTGAGGATGTCTCCAACTCCACTAGATTTGAAGACCTTGGCAGCTTGAACCCTTTCCTCCTTCAACCCACTGAGGAATCTTGAATCCAGGGATGAAGCTATAGTTGGTGCCGCAACGGACAGGTCAGCAGCTTGCTGAACCGTCCATTTGCCAGTGCCCTTCATGCCAGTTTTATCCAGAACCTTATCTACCAAATATCCATCCCCTTTATCATCCGTGATTGAAAAAATATCTGCAGTGATCTCAATCAAGAAGCTTAGAAGCTCCCCCTTGTTCCACTCTGAGAAAACCTGGTGTAATTCCTCATTAGAGAGCTTGCCAACAGATTTCAGCACATCATATGCCTCTGCGATCAGCTGCATATCACCGTATTCAATCCCATTGTGAACCATCTTGACAAAATTGCCAGATCCACCTAATCCAACATAAGTAACACAAGGGCCACTATCAGGAACCTGGGCAGCAACCTTAAGAAGGATATCTTCTATGTACTTGAAAGCCTCAAAGGAACCTCCGGGCATCAAGGAGGGCCCATGCCGTGCACCTTCTTCGCCACCTGAAACTCCCATTCCAAGATAGAGCAGACCCAACTCAGCCGTGGCTTTTTGCCTCCTCTCAGTGTTCTCATACCACTCATTGCCACCATCAATAATACAGTCTCCTTTCTCCATGTAAATGGAGAGAGTTTTGATGGTTTGATCAACAGGTGGACCAGCCTTAACAAGCATTATTATAACACGAGGTTTTTGGATTGAGTGAACAAAGGATTTGGGATCATGAAAGCCATATACAGGAAGATTTCCTTCCTGCTTGGCTCGCTCAACAGTCTCATCGACTTTTGAAGTGGTTCGGTTGTAAACAGATATAGGGAATCCTTTCTCTGCAATGTTGAGAGCGAGGTTTTGGCCCATGACAGCAAGCCCAGCAAGACCAATTCTTGTTGGGGTAGACATTTTCTGTACCCTATACAAGATATCAGATTATTATCGGAAAGGCCAATAATCTTTGAGAACAACACAGCTAAATTGCAAATGAATTTTAATGGGGAAGGGTCTCATATACAATAAAAGAAGGAATCCTAGCACAAACAGAAGAAATCCCATGGGTATTTTATAAAAATCCAATGCATGCAACACAGAAAATACTAAATTGAATAGCAGGATAGAATCAAGAAAGGAAAAATAATCAAGGAGAAAGCACAATATCAACATTTTTTAATGCTTCAGAAAGTAATTCGAAACAAAGAAAGAATGGGTGCTTGGCTTGAACCCTTACATTAGGAATCTAGAGAATCAATTTCGACCCTACCACCAGGATGCTTAAAAAACGATTTAGTATCAAATCTGAATTCTACCTTTAATAGTCCTTTCCTCTTAGCACTGTCGTCAAAATTAAGTTCTACATATTTCAGATCCGCAAAAACAGTAACAAGGAAAGAGCTTCCAATTCGACAAAACTGGAATTCAAAATCAACTCTAACTCCACATAACCAGAGTAAAAGAGCAAACTCAAAATTCATGGCCCACATTATCATTATATATATAATAAATAAAGAATGTGATCCGAATAAGGGACGCCCAAAAGGCAAAAGAAAGATAATCCAACGCATAAAAAAGCTCCGGCATTGCAAGGTCTGCAGGCAAGCAGCGGATGCTGATGCTGATCTCGGGTTTGAACCCTTTAACCCAAAGGTCGCAATGGAACAACCTTAGCCTCTTCAAAGGCATCAGATCAGTTATATATAGAAAAAAAAATCCCCGTACAAGAGAATAGTTAAAATAGTCGAATCCAAAGGCATCAGATCACAAAAGGGGCAACTTCTGAGAGAAAAGCACAGTGGGCACAATAAAAAGGATGAAAAAAGAAACCAGCTTTGAGATCCTAGAGCAGCAAATACTAAAGAACTCCAAAACATAGCAGCCCGTAACAAACGTATGAAATCAAATTCGATCGTAGAATTAGAACAGATTAGTAATCTAAAAGAAAAGCGAACGAATAGAGCTAACAACTAACACATGCATGCATTCAATCTTGCACTGATCGAAGAGCTATCAACAAATAAACAGAATCCGAACAAGTCAATTTTGTACCTTGAAAAGCAGGAAATGTTACCTGAATCAGACAGCAACCGAGAAAAAAATCGAGATCAGGGATTTGAAGAACAAGAACGGTTTGGTCGAAAGTGATTTTATATATGAATGCGTATCTCTATATCTTCTACACCTAACGCCGGAGGCTTTGGTGGAGAGAGTTTGGAGAGTCGTCTGTCCCTTTTCCTCTCTGTAGTTTAATAAGCAAGTCATATTTGGCTGACCGCTCTTTTTCTGTTGATCCGGCAGCCCTCTCCTACTTTTACATATTAATGATGCTCCCCTTTATTTCTCTAAATTTTGTTTCTAGCCCCATATTCCAAATTTTACCTCAGTCATGCCCCTGTTAAAGTTTTTAACCCGCCAGCCGATCGATGGGCTGGGCGGGCTCATGCTATATATATATATAATTATATTGTTGGATAATTTTTATAAATTATAAAAGTAAACAATTTAATGTTTAAATAAGTATTTTTTTATAAACTTTGATATTAAAACTTAATTTTTATAATAAAATATATATATAAAATATAAAAAAATTTATTGTTTAATATTTTAGGTTAACATGTATTTGGAGTGATAAAAACTGAAATAAAATGAGATAAAGTGAAATAATTTGTGGATTCACAATTTGTGTAATGAGATAAAAAGTAAATAACTTTGAGAAATTTTCAGAAGCTTTCAACGATTTTTAACAGATCAAACGCACTTGGTTGTGTTTAGTTTATTGACACTAACTAAAACTCACCAATTTTTACACATTTTTTTATATTTTATTCTAATTAAATTTTATCACATATTATTTTTACATTAGATCTTTATACTTCTGTTACGTTTTTTTTTACTATCCAAACACCCCTTATATTATGACCGACATGGTAACTACCAAACTCAAAAAATAAGATATGCCTAGGCGAGTTTGGGGGAATAGACTTAAAATATGCACCTTTGTATCTATAATTTTAAACCATTATAATTTAAATTTGTCAATAAAGTTTTTCTAGGTTTAAAATATGAGAAAACATATACAACTTTGTTTCAGTTTATTTACCCATTAATAAATAGATAAATATGTCAAGCTTACTCCTTTGTTTTAGTTTTCCAAGTTTAATTTTTTAATTTGAGCTCTTATCAATTAAACTCAAACGTGACAATTAATATGCGCTGAATATTTTTTTTCACAAGCATATAGAAGATTTGATTTTAGATCCCTAGCATCACACGAAAGACACTGTCAACTAATATACGTCACGTTTGGAGTCAATACAAAACTCTACAAATCTCTACAAATACGAATTAAGAGATAATAAAATTTAAATTCTCTACTTACTGCACAAAATACGTGACATTAATTTTTACCATTTTATATAATTTTATACAATTCCAAACACATTGGATTCTTCAATGCTAAACAATTGATTTTTTTTTTCTCTTCTTAGATTATATTAAAAAAAAATGCACGTAACATTATTAAGAAAAAAATACTTAGAGATATACTGTTAATGAAATTGTATTTTAAAAATGTATTTTTATCTAACCTAAAAATATATTTTTAAAATGCGTCTTCAGTCTTTTGTTAATTGCCTAAAAATGTATTATAAAATTATGTTTTTTTGTTCTATTTAAAGATGCATTTTTTAAGCTAATAATAATAGATTTTCAAATAATTTTTTTGGATAACATTTTCTTAATTTTTTTTTAATTCTCACAATAGAAAAAAAATCAAACAATTGTGGTAGCTAGCATGTAATATATAGATATAATTTTAATTAGTACAAAGTTATTAAAATGTTAAACTTACTTATACTCCACTTATTACCACTTGCACTTCACTTTTCTTTTTCATTAATTGAAATTACACGATCACTCTTTCTCTTTCTCATCATATATTATACATAATTATAATACTACAAATATCCTTATATAAAATTTTAAACTAAAGCATAATTATGATACTATAAACATCCTTATTTTCTTTTAAGGCATAATTATAATACCATAAGCATCTTTATTTTATAACAAAAAATATCTTTTAACACAAAATATTGAGACAACTTCCCAAAAATATTTTTTCTTATTTAACATTTTTTGACAAGCGGGCAATTGCACCTTAATTTTTTTAAAAAAAATTCATTTATGGCATAATCATACTACGATGAACATTCTTTATTCTAGATTTTTTTCAAAAAATATTTCTTATTAAAAAAATTAATATTTTAGAATTACGATGCTTATGATTTACTTGATAATTTTTTTTCTTAAAAGTTTAGTTTTTTATATATTAATTTACTTATTCTAATAGTTTTTTTTTTGAAAAGTTTATATAAACTCCTACTAAATGACTTAAAAGTGATGAAGAAAGTTTGTAAAGAAAAATAAATGGAAGAAACTAATTTTACTGTTTGATTATTAAGTTAGAAAATAAAATAAAATAAAAATAATTTTAATATGCTTGTTAAAAATATAAATGTAATAAAATTTATTTTAATCTTTAAAACATATTTTCCAATTTTCTTTTATCAAACTATCCTAATTTTTAAAGATTTATTTATGATAGGTAAAATTATACATAAAAGTAGCTAACTAAAGGGTTAGTTTTGTATTTTTAATTAATAAAAAAGTAAAGTGGAGTGTAATAAATCATCTGTATAGACTCACTCTTATAAAAAATAGCTTAATAAATTTAGTTGTATAATTGTATTTACTAAAAAATAAAGAAACTCCATGTCACATAAAACTGTAAATTGTGATCGATCCCGAATGTCAAATTTTAAAATGAACACGAACGAAAGCATAAATAAACTAATGTAGAAGTCCTTAATTGCAAATAGAAAAGAAAGACAACTTGGGGTCTTTGTTTGAACAAGAGTGGATGCCTTTTTTGAACGGTAAACAAGGGCGGATGCCAAAAAGGCAAAACAATAGATTTGCTAAAAATAATAATAATAATTATAAATAAATTACATCTATCACTTCTTAGTATTTGAGTAATTATACTTAAAATTCTTAATTTAAAATGTTGTTAACAATGATTATTTGCCGATAAAATCAACCACTAAAACTTAACAAAAATATTAAAATAATTAAAATTTTAAATATTTTTCTTATTTTATTCCTCATTTTCTTACATTTTTGTCAGTTTTTTTAATAAAAATTTTAAAAAATAAGCAAAAATAAATAAAAATAAAAAATTTTTGAGAATTTTTGTAAAGAAAACTGATGAGATATAAGAGAGAAAAGGTAAAATAAGAAAAATATCTAAAATTTTGATTAGTTTGAAATTTTATATTAAGTTTTAGTGACTTATTTTATTGAAAAGGGTTAATATTAATAACATTTCAAAATAAAGGAGTAAGAATAACTTTTAAATGTTATGGATGTTAAATGTAATTATTTAAATGTTAAGGAAAGATAAGTGCAATTTACCCAAAAAAAAAAGCTGAAAAAGAAAGGTAATTTAGGTAAGAATATGTTTACTTCCTACTAAAGTAGTATAAATAAATGATATGAAAAAATTTAAATAACTATTATTTTTATTTCATTTTATTATTTGCTTTTGGAAAAATTTTCCTAATTTATATTCATAAATACAAAAATAATATAATTTTTATCTGTAGAGAGTGTGATCGGACTCACTCTTTTTGTTCTTGGATTTATCGCCAATATTGTTGAAATATTCTTATTCGATACCCCATGTGGAACGTGTGATTTCTTCTCTTTTTCTCTTAAAAAGGAGGAACGAGTTTGGTGGGAGTTGGTAGGTGAAGCAGATATATTTTTATCTTTGCCAAGTTGTTGCACTTTCTTCAGTAAAACTATTTGCTATTTGACTTTTTAATTTATTTATTTATTTACTTTTTAGATTCAAGGTGTCTCACATCTTGATTAATACCTTGAGACATGGACAAAATAAATTTAAAATTTTATCAGTTAAATTATATTTATTCAAAATTTTGTTTTATTTATTTATTTATTTCATTTTTTGAAGTTTAGGATTAAGTTTATAAATCTGAGCATGGCTTGAATTATTAAATAAATAAATATTTATATATTATTTTATTTTTATTTTTATGAAGATTATATTTTTATATAAAAATTTTTAAAAGAATAATTTATTTTAATAGTAAACTATTTACTTTTACAAATTTTTAGATTATTTTTATCTCAAAATATAGTTAAATATTATTTAAAAAATAAATGATTTCATATTAGCCACCTGAGAATTAAATCTAAATTTGATAGTCAAATAATAATAATAATAATAATAATAATAATCTGACACAATTAGTCCATATTAGAACTCGAATACGAGTTAGCCCCGTTTGGAAGTTGACTTTTTTAGTAATTTTTGATAATTTTTTTTTTTTTTGACAAAAATTGGTTGGTAGAATTATTTGTGTGTTTCATAAAATAAATAGAAAGTTTTATTAATTTTTGACAACTTTTAGAGGTTTACTAAAACAAATAGAAATTTTTAGTAATTTTTGATAACTTTTAAGTGTTTGGTAAAAATTTTGGTAACTTTTAAGTTGAGTTAAAGTGAAATAGCCATTATACCTCAGCCAACTCACCAACATTAGTGTTTTGGCAAACTATCAACCCAACAAAAAGAGCGACTTATGATGTTTTACCAAATACCTAAAACACCGAAAATTAATATTTTTTTATTCATGTTTAATCCTCCAAATGGGACATAAAACTATAAATTAGTCATTAATTTCTTTTGTTCTTTCTTGTCTATTTCATCTATTTATTTCTCGTTGATTTCCTTTGAAATTTCATATGCTAAATATCTAAATAATTCATGTAATTTATGGAAATTAATATGACAAAACAAAAAATAGAGAGGCACAAGATTTAACAAGAAAATCTCAAACTAAGAAAAATCTCAAGTCGCCCCTTCGAGGGTGGTCGAGCGGGAGTTCGGGAGCGCCTAAGGGCCTGGGTCGCGTGCGGTCCCAGGTTTGACTCTCCTTCGGGAGGGTGGGTTACCGCTTTAACAGACTTCTAACGACTCCCCTCGATCGAGCCGATCAGTCAGGGCTTGTCTAAACTGGTTTACTACTTCGTGGGCCATTGTCGGTTTGGTCCACGGGGCGGGTTTCACCTAGTGCGCACCTTCAAGTAGCGGTTGCAGGTTTCTTCCCGACCCACGTAAGAAAAACCCCAAGTCTGTTGGCTTCATTTGGTTAACAATATTTATATAATAAAATAATAAGAGAGACTTGTTGATAAAAAATGAAGTGGTGGGTGCACGGCTGGTGGTACACTTAGGTTGAAGTTTAGTTAGCCTTACCTAAAAGAGATGGTTTGGTTGGTATATAGTACGGACAATTTTTTCCCCCTTAATTTTTGGTGGACGGTTGATATGTAGTATTGATTTGCATACTCAGAAAAGTGCAGTTTGATTTCTATTTTCTCTTTGTTTTTTGAAAATTCTATCTGCCTTATTAATTTAACAAGTTTGATAATTAAGATTCAAAATTCATATATATATATATATTGAATATTTATTTATTGATATGATCACATTATATTCAGAGGTGTTTGATTAGTTAAAATCAATCAAAATTCATTAATTTTTACTAATTATTTATACTTTTTTTCAATCAAATTTTGTCACATATCACTTTTATATCAAATATTTATATTTTTATTGTACTATTTAACCAAATTTTTACCAAACAAAACACTCTCTTATAGCCAAAATAGAGTTACAGTGCATAACCCATGTTTTCCTTCTTTTGACTTGAACCAAAGAGACCCTCTTTCTCCAAAAAGGTTCACAATTAAGGGACCGTTCGGTAAACTTTGGAAAATTTTCTATTTTTTTCAAATTTTTTTAATCTTGTCTAACTTTTTTAATCTTTTTTTTCCAACTTTTCTCTAAATTTTTCTACAACTTCCTCCTCCTTTTTTTTCCAGTTTTTTTAACTTTTTTTCAAAATTTTGTGACTTTCTTTAGCTTTTTATAACTTTTTACAACTTTTCTCAACTTTTACAAATTTTCACCAAACACCTCACTTTTTTTTTTTGTTTTAAATGACATGTGATAATATCTAAACAAAGTTGCAAAAAAGTAATTTTTTTTAACTAAATGAGTCCTAAATAAGGTGTGAAATAATTTTAAATGTAAAATTATTAAATCATTAGACAATTTAAAAAAGATAAAAAAAAAAAATTAACACAACTTCAAAACGGGGGACGTCAATTTGGTTCCCCTTTGATAATATATGATAGAATATTATTGGATTCGTGCATTTATATGAGTTTATTATATTATATATATTTAAGTTTAACATACATTCAAATGATATATATGTAAAATCCTTATTTATTTTAATGTTTATCCAGAATTTACGTCAATAACAAATAAATTTTTTAAACAAAAATATGTACTGATTTGAATTCATCCATTTTTGGTCATGTACATGAATTCCCACAGCTAGGAAATTCATACTTTTCCATTTAAAAGAAAAAGTAACTTCATTTTTCTAACTTTGTTGATCAATATTTGTTAGCGACAAAACGTCGAACTAAATATTGAGAATAAATGTTACTGACCCAAAAGTAAATATTATACGAACTCAAATATTGGCAAAATTATTTTACTTTTAAATACTAGAAAAAAAAAAAGGAGAACTAACAAATAAGCTTCTTCTTGCCAAAGATTAAAATGCTTGTTCATGAATTTCAAATAAAATAGTTGAGCATATTATGCACATTTAGCCAGATTGATATTATCTGTGATTTATGTTTACCTAAGATAGTTTTGCGATTGATATATTAATGTGTCATAGGGACAATCATATTTATGAATCATGGTTCTTTTTATGAAAATAGTAAAATTGATATTTTAAAATACCAAATAATTCTCAGTCAATACATATAACTAGAGATTGACCGTTGGAGTTGAGATGTTAAAGCCAAAGATTCTATTTTTTTTGGTCTAGAAAACCAGCGCTTGCTATGAGATATAGCAAAAGAGCTAATAGAGGCTATGAATATTATTTACACTCTACAAGTTAATGTACACCTATCGAATGCCGGTTCACCATTACTAGACAAAATAATGTGGTTGATAACTCTTTGTTAATTGTTACTCAATTGCTATAAGCCAATAAAATGGTGTAGTTGGTGGGTTCGCGTTAACTGTCACCCATCTCAAAATAAGGTTACAAGTAACGGAGATTAGAGTTTGCATGGTCATAACATATGCATTCCCCTTGCATGCTATTTTTAGTTAAGATTGTTGTGTTTTATATAATGTATATTATGAATATGTACACTTATGCATGCTTATACACTTGCGCACACTTGCATCGTTCTATCTACTTAATTGTCGAGCTTACATCTCTTATCTCACAAACGATTCTTCAAGAGTTAGGAGCACTCATTCTAAGCTGAGCTGACTAGCGGATTGAAAGTTGACAAGGGCCATGTTGGCCCTATTGCCATTTGTACCTTAATTTGTGCGGATTGAAAGTTGACATGGGCCATGTTGGCCCTATTGCCATTTGTACCTTAATTTGTACGACTTGGAGTGTGGATCTCAACTTGTATTTATTATATTATTTTATCTAGATTGTATTTATTATTTTATACAAGAATAAGGGGCCCCATTTTTTAGTGCTTTTGATTATACTAATTCATATTTAGGGGCAGTTTGGAGCTCCAACTAAGTTCAAAAAACTTCAAAAAAATTTAAAAGTTTTTCAAACTCTAAAAAAATTTTATATTTTTCAAAAGATTTGTGAAAATTCATTGGAACAAACCATTATAGTGCAGATTCTGGTAGATTTTTGGAAAAATAGGACTGACATTTGTAATAAAAAATTTCACAAAACTCTAAAAATTTTTAAAATTCTCCACTAAAAGTTTACCACTTATTACTTTATATAAAATTTAACAATTTTATATTAAATTAAATACAAATATCTAACTATCATTTCAAAACAACTTTTCACACCTTAAATTCTAAAAATTTCACTTTTGTTAATTTTTGATTCTTTCTTTTCTTTTTTTTTTTGTTTTGTTTTTTTTTTTAACGCTCCAAATGACCTCTTACTGGTTAATTGTGACACGTGATTACTATACTTACTTTGACTAGACCATGATTAGATTTTATTATGTTTTAAATTAGCTTACTTTTTCTATGTCGTTTGCCTCGAATATTAAAGTTAGGGTGTGACAACTTCAAAAACACTGTACTAGTAACTTGACTAATAAAAAGTTAAATAGTTGAAAAGACAAGATTTCTGGTACATGAAAATCCGTAGCCGTTATCCCGTACTGGAGTACGCACAATACAAAAAAAATTGACAAGACTTTTTACTAGGAAAGATTGGTTGAGGGACAATTACTGGCGATACTTTTGTTCACTTCTATAGATGTCAATTGAACTGTCCCATGATTCCATTACTCGTATTTAGGTTACATCTTTCAAGACGGCTGAATGGGCCACATGTTCTATAATTGCCACGATAATTATGAACTGTGATAGCTCATTCACTTCTTGGATTGTCGCTTTAGGCCGGCCAATCGCCCCGATGCATCTTCTGGCCGATATTCCTACTACCTTGTTACTTGAGCTTCTTATGAGTGTGTTTAAAATTGTATAAAAATATATAAAATAAAATAAAATTAAAAAAATAAATATCTCGTAATTCGTATAATAAGTAAAAAATTTAAATTTTATTATCTCGTAATTCGTATTTGTAGAGATTTATAAAATTTTATTTTATTTTATTTATCACCAAACGGAGCCTATATTGGTGCCAGTGATGGACCCACATCTTATAGGTAGGGGACCGTACGACATAGAAAAAACTAAAATATAGATAATTAACTTCCCCCACTCTTAAAATTTAATATAATTACTATTTTTGTTAATAAATTTAAACATTTTAAATTCTATCACATATTTTTTTAGTTTGGCTCCAATTCAATCACCCACCATCAATTGGGTGATGGACTGCCTAGTTCGCTCAATTTTTCATTAACGCACAACTCCTTTTAATTGTTGGAGTGGCTTATATATATCTCACATTAGGGGTAGAAGCAAATCAAATTATTCATGAGTTATTCAATCTGGACTCAAACTCAATTCATGATTAAAACGAGTTTGAATTAAATTTAATTTGTGCCTCATTTAAATTTGAGCTCAAGTTCGAGTTTAAAAAAATTCAATTCGAAAGCTCATGAGCGGAGTTGATAAAATAATAAATATATATATATTTTTATAATATTTTATTTATTATATTTTAAATTAAAACAATTTCATTTTGATTTAATCAAGTAATTCGCGAATTAATCTCGAGTTTATATTTTTCTTTATTAAGTTGAAATCGAGCTTATATAAAAATTTAAATTTCAAACTTGAATGCAATATAAATAACTCAAGTCAACTTTCAATAAATTAAATCTCAACTCGATATGATTCAACTCGTTTTTACTCTTATCTCCGTGACACACACTTCTTTTCAATGATGAATCTTCCACTCGTACTTTTATTTGATTCAACTCGTTTTTACTCCTATATATCTGACACTCACTTTTTTTCAATGATTGATCTTCCACTCGTACTTCTATTTTGGCTGCACACGTGTCATCATTAAACTATAGTTTTAGATATGCGCAAATACCGTTAATGTAGGTTAAGTCCTGTTTAACACACTAAAATCAACCAAAATTTATCATTTTTAATTATTTTTTCTTCAAATCAAATTCTTTCGTATATCACATTCACATTAAATTTTGATACTTTTATTGTATTTTGTGCTCTCAACTTTCTTTTAACCAAACAGGGGCTAAACAAACAAGCAGGGAAGAGTGCAATACAGCGATACCAAATAATGGTATGAGTAAAATCCTATTAATTATCCGAAAGAAGGTGACTCATCCAACGAAATGCCCAGCGGTTCACCACCACCACACACGTATATCTATATGCATAAATATCATCGCCGCAAGAGCGCGTAACATGACTATACATGTCAACGCTCTTCAGCAAAGAATTACTCGGAGATGCTTCTACATAGCAACGTCTCGGTCCCTATTCGTTCTCCTCTCCGTCTCAGAACAGCCACGCCGCATCGAAATGTCGTCGTTTCTGCTCAATTACCCATCAAGAACGCCTACTCAATCTCCGACGACGAGCTCGAGTCCCGCGGCTTCAACCTTCGGCGCTCCATCGCCGACCTCAACATCGACCACCTGAACTCGGTCTTCGTCGCCGTCGGTTTCCCCAGGCGGGAACCGGAGAAGATCCGGGTGGCACTGGAGAATACGGACACGGTGCTGTGGGTGGAGTACGCCAAGACGCGGCGGCCGGTGGCGTTTGCTAGGGCGACGGGGGACGGAGTGTTCAACGCCATCATATGGGACGTGGTGGTGGACCCGTCTTTCCAGGGGATCGGCTTGGGAAAGGCTGTGATGGAGAGGTTGCTCACCGAGCTGTTACGTAAGGGGATTACGAATGTAGCATTGTATTCGGAGCCCCGGGTCTTGGGGTTCTATAGGCCCTTGGGTTTTGTTGCGGATCCGGCTGGGATCCGAGGAATGGTGTACTCGAGGAAACAGAAGAAGAAAAAATAAAAACAAATCAATCAAATTGTTTTTTCTATTTTCTTACTTGCTAGCTTAGTCTCGGGACGAAGGGATATATTTGTGTTTAGACTAATTTGTGAATTCTTATGATGAAAATCTGTACCACCATTCTTTCAATTCTAGTGTAAAATGCATGGTTGATGGTTGAATCATAATTCACAAAAAAGTTCGTAAAATAGTTGTATCAAATATATATGTTGAGAATTATAATACATCAAAAATTTCAAGTAAATCTCATGAGAAATTAAAGTTTGTTGATCATGATGTTCTAGTGCTGTAGGTGCAAAAATAATCATGACATGTGACATTTTTTTCTTAGTGTAATAAAAATATGCTCGGCGTTATTTAATAATCAGTAAATCATTACAGTTGAATCTTACCACTTTGTAAAACCATGTTAGTGTAATTCTAACTATAAATATAAAATAGTAATAAATAAACTGAATTTATTATCTCATAATTAATTTAGTTAATTCAGTTTTTTACAAGTGATAGACAGATGTGACATTAGATATTTCTCAAGGTTATATTTTGTCTATTTCAATACTCTCACTCACGCGCATTTAATGCTGAGTGAAAGATATTAAATATCGAATGAAAGATATTTAAAGAAAAGTAGACCGTCGTGTAATTTGATATATATATATATATATAAAAGATACATTATCATTACAATTCAACTATTTATATATTAATTTATTTATTCTATCTTTCTATAAAAACAGGACTTGATCCCAAAATTCAGGTACACTTATTATTGTCTACTGTTTATTTCACCCCTTTCATTACAATTCCCTCAAATTTATTTTGACTTTACTATCGGATGATTTTTTGCTTAGAGAATCTCTCCGGCCATTTCTTTTGACTTTTTTTATTCTGCAGGCTTGAATTTCATTTTTCCCATTAACATTGTGAGCAAGTTCGACGGTATTTTTTATTGCTGAACAAGTGCAATAGTTGTTGCTCAAGTCCACGTTGCCTGATCCAAGAATTAAGGTGATACAACACCTTAAAAAATATATTGCAGGCACTGCTACAACTTCAACTTACCATCACGAAAACACCGAATACAATTGAAGGTGTAAATTAATGAGTTTGGTTCAGTGGTGTGACTGAACAACTCCCAACCATCTTAACTACCCCCACCCAACTTAGCCACAATAAATTGACCAGCGAACCATCGCAAGGCAGATAAGGTTAGGAGAGAATTTGCAGGGATGCCCCCCAGAAGAAGGGGGGGGGGGCTAGAGAATGAGAAGTGTAGACATGGAAGATCATGATTTAATCATGATTTATTAATTCTGTTAAATAATATTTATTAATTCAGTCAACTACATTTATTAATTCAGTCAAATTTACCTAAATTAAATTATGACCCTTCATTTCTATACTTAAACTCCTACAACCCGAATTTGAATAAGCCTTTTGTCAATAGGGCTAGTTTATATTAATGAAAGATAAGCACACTCACTATCACACTCTGAGTAAAACACTTGAGCCTTTTTTTTTTTTGAAACACCACTTGAACTGGATTAGTGCGCCAAATCAAATAGTTGTCAAAGACAAAATCTAACTTGTTCATATTACTATTTTTTATGCGAAAATCACAATTGTTGTACATTTTTTTACTTAAAACCACCTACATTATTATCCAACAGTCTATATTTTGTCACAAATCAATCTAGATTTTTAAATTATTTCAGTCAGGTACCCAAAACCATTTGTCTAGTACCGTAGCCATTCCCACAAAGTACACCCCATTCAGCTTGAATAACTCCTAGAATGGAAAGAACTTACCCAGGTTCTCACTTACACGATTGCAGTTGGGGACTTGGCAAACTGATCAAACCATGTCTTGGGTTGAAGAAAAACTTATGCGCTAGGGCCATAAGGATTAAGTTCTCTCTTTAAGTTTGTGGATAATGGGAAAAGCCCTACATTTTCTTAGAGCGTGTAGAAGTGACAGCAGTAAAATGGGTACATAGTCCAACGAATCTCATATATGCAGAAAATTGCTTGCCTTACAACATACTCCTATTTTTTTTTAACCTCAAACCTACGTAACTCTTCCGGTAAGAACTAGACAACAATGACCCGCAGGGGTGACTGTTCCTCCAACTTCATGCTTTGCTGCCCTTGCATTGAACCACTTCCAGCTGATGAGTACTGAATTCATGACCAAAGTGAGCAAGAATCTGCAAACTAAGGATGAACTATAAAGTAGAACACACACTCTGTTTATTGGATCAAAACTTCATATCCAAAAATTTTCCCCATCAGACAGAAATACAAATTGTTAAAATCACTTCCCTTTTACGACCAAATGATACGATGATAATGGTTTTTAACAGAAGTATGTCACAAAGAAAGTTTTTGTTTTGCACATTGTTAGAATATTTCAGATTATGGATAATTAGTCTCTTTGATATATGAACTTATAGGATAATTAGTTTCATGATTTTGTAGGATTACAGTTTTCTTCTTTGATTGTAAATCTCTATTATAAATACAAGGGGAAATTGCTTTTATTCCCCTGTACTTAGGCCTAGAGTCACTTAGACCTCCTATACTTAAAAAATATACACTAATACTCCATGTACTGTTTACAAAAGTGACAAAGTCAACGGAATCGTTTAAGTTAACAGTGCGTGTGCTTCACGCTTAAGATAAGTGCAGGAGAGCTATATACCCTATAAAAACGTGGTAAATGGACGAAAATACCCTTCTTCCTTGTCATTCTGCTACTGCAAAGCTTCAGTGCTTTATGTCGTTCTGCTGTTGCGACACTGAACGCCAAATCCAAATCCAATCAGGTTCAAAAACTACACAATTGGAAAAGCTCTTGCTTTCTCTAGGTCTACCCATCAAGAGGGTTTTGAGGGTTTGGGAATAAACCTAGATGGGTTTGAGAAGACAATGGCGAAGAAGGAAAGGGAGAGAAAGAGAAAGAGGAGAGAGAAGAGATTGGAGGATAGAAACATGCCTATCTCTTTGATTTGAAAACCTTGCTTTTGAAAGATTTGGATTTGGAATTGGAGGTGAGTTTGATCTTTCGATTGAATACATATGAAATCTTATATATACATAAAAACGAATTATATATATATATATGTCTATCAAATCTGGATTTGCTACAAATTTCCACCAAATCACAAATAAATTCTATATATACATATATATCAAATTTGATTTGGTGGATTTCCTACAAATCTTCACAAATCACAAACAAATTTTATATATACAGATATATCAAATCTGTTTTGGTAGATTTGCCCCAAATCTCCACCAAATCACAAATAATAAGAGAAAATGGGTTTGCCATAGACAAAATCCTAGCTTTCCTTCTTTCTTCTTTAGCTATGACAAACAACAACTCCCTATACTCGCCTGATTTTGGGGAAAAAAAACCCCTAGATTTTGGGACTTAGAAGCTTCTCAATGGGTTTGGGAGTGTATCGACTTTGAGGGCATTTTCGAATTTTTAGCACTTAATATAACAGCATTGGCTTTGTTACTTTTGTGAACAGTACCAGAGGTATTAAAGTATAGGGGGTGTAAGTGACCCTAGGCCTAAATACGGGAGAGTAAAGGCAATTTCCCCTAAATATAATGAAGAATATGAGGATGAGCATGAACTCTCCTCTAAATTTCTTTTTTTTTTTTTTTCCTCTTCTCAACTCATATATATATATTGGAAGGGGGAGGGGAGAAGCGAATGATTGAGAGTGAGTGAGATAAGAAAATAACCAACCACTCAATAAGCAATACATTTTATTGTCAAAATATTGCACCATCAATCATTTTTCTCATATAAAATTCCTAGAAAATCTTGCAGATGGAAAATTAAAATTTATAACTCATAAGAACTTAAAAAAGTATAGGACTATCAATTAGCGTCCTGATTATACCCATCACTCCGAAATCAACGAGGATCAGTCATCTTGAGTTTCCAACACAAGTATTCCGCTACAATAGCTTAGGTCTATGCATCCATTAAGCCATTTAACAAATTATCACAAGATATTGCACTTTTAGACATTTCCATAGTTTATTCAGATTGTCACTACATTCTAAATCAAATTGTATCACGGCTGTGTTTTATGTGTCCTCTTAAACAATTGGCTTGGTGAGCATATCTTTGAAGAATCAGCCCTTCAATGTGAAGGACTTCAGATCCATTAGCCTTGTTTCATCCCTTTATAAAATCACTGCGGAGTTTATGGCAAGGAGAATGAAATCAGTTTTTGAAGAATCAGACCCTCAATGTGAAGGACTTCAGATTCATTAGCCTTGTTTCATCCCTTTATAAAATCATTGCAAAGATTATGGCAAGGAAAATGAAATCAGTTCTGAGTCATACCATATCAGCATTTGCAGAGGACAGGCAGAATCTGGATGGGGTGCCGATTGAAAATGAAATTGTAGAGGCTTATCGAGCAGGCAATAAAAAAGGTTTCATCTTTAAGGTATATTTGGAAAAACCATACGATCATATTAATTGGGATTTTCTAAATTTTGCGCCAGAACAAAAAGGGTTTGACAACAAATGGAGAAGATGGATCAAGGATTACCGTGGCGGTGGGTTGCTGCGCTAGTTCCTCCGAGGGTTTGTAGTTCAGTGGGTAAAACCGCTGAGTGATTTCTCCCGTTACCAAAAAAAAAAAAAAAGGATTGCCTTTCTTCCCCAGTTTTTCTGTTATTTTGAATGGGGAACTTGTATAACTCAGACAAGGTCTCCTCTTTCCCCTCCTTTTTACTATTGTGGTTGATGTGTTAAGCAGACCAGTGGCTAGGGTAACTGATAGTGGTATTTTGGAGGTTGTGTAGGAAAGGGGTCTAGGTATCTCATCTCCAATTTGCAAATACCATCAATTTCTTCACTTCTGAAGCGAAAACAATGTACAGTCCCTTATTAGTATTTTGAAAGTGTTCAAAGTATTCTCTGGACTCGAGGTAAATCCTAATAAGAGCTCTCTTCTGGGTCAACATTGATTCTAAGAGGGTAGCTGCTCCCAGTCAGCAAGTTGGATGTTCTGTATACATTTGCCTGACAAAATATCTTGGCTTGCCTCTTGGTGGAAATCCAAGTTCTGACAGTTAGTTTACGGGATCCAGTTGTCGATAAAAATTAAGAAGAGAAACATCCAAGGGGAGATTGACCCTTATTATTTCTATTTTGTCTAGCATACCTATCTACTACTTGTCCATCTTCAAAATGCCTGTCAAGATTTCAAACAAAATTGAGAGGTGGATGACAAACTTCCTTTGGGAAGGAAGTGGTGAAGGCAAGAAAAGATCACTTAATCAATTGGCAGATTTTTTCTCCTTCTAAGGAAAAGGGTGGGCTAGCAATTGGGAATATAGCTGCTAGAAATATGGCTCTTTTGGGTAAATAAATTCCCCATTGAACATGACTCATCGCAACTTGTGATCAAAGGCAAATATGGCCTCATGAATGATAGATAGGGCTCTAGACTTGCTACAAGAGGATCTCTGAAAAAATTAGCATTTCTAAAATCTATAATCTTTTCTACCCTTTTATCAAATGGGTCGTGGAAAATAAGGGTATAATTCTGTTCTGGAATGAGTATTGGCTATGGACTTCCCATTTTCTATCTTATTTCCCACATTATAAGCCATATCCAGAAATCGTTTCTCCTCCACTTCTTTCATCATTTTTGCTAATTCCCTTCCTTTTCCAATATAACGAGACTTTAGTTTTTTCATAAATCTTATGATAGGGAGACTGCCAAATTGATTAACCTTTTAAATCAGTTAGACGGATTAATTCTCAAATACAATATCCCTGATCTAGATGTTGGACCCTTGATCATTATAGATTATATTCTTGCAGTTCGTTCTTCACGTTCTTGATTGAGTCCAATAGTAATTCCAATAGAAGTGTTAATACATAATATTTGTTTCAATAAATAAATTAATAGTGATAGCAATAACATTTTACTATCATACATTATAATACTATTTATAATGGTTTAATAACATTAATAAACAAATAAATGAAAATGCAGGTGCAATTTTAATACGTCATTGATAATAATATGTTAATTTGAATATGATTTGAAATTTGAAATTTTTTTATGATAAGTTAATAATTTTATTCTAAAACTTTTCAGTACAATTCTTTGTACAAAGAGACTTGAAATGGATGATAAATTATACCTTGCATTTTTTTGTATAAAAACTTTCATTCATCTTCCCTTGAAGGCATATAGTGTTATAAAATTAACCCATATTGGAAATTAGTTTTGAAAGAGCACTAATTTGGGATTTTTTTTTTAACACTAACATTATCATGGTAAACAAGAATCTACATTTCACAAGTCAATCCTCATATGCTGTAATTGCTTTTCTTCAGATCATAACAAATTATGTCATATTTGGAATCCCAAAAATATTGATTTCCATTTTGCTAAACTAGACTCTTGCAAACTTACAACTGCTACTTTGCATCGAAAGCAGAAAGCAATTAGGATAAATGTGGACCAAAATTGTACACATAGTACGGCTTCTGGTTTGGTGTTGGGAGATTTTAAGGTAGGACTACCACATGAATGAGAACTAAAAGTAGTCATCAAACAATAAACAGCAACTGCAATGTCATAGCAATTGGTGGCCATCGTGTAGGCACATCAACTCCCTTCAAACTGTCAGGACCACCCAAAACACAGATAAAAACATCAACAATCTGTATTGCACCAGCTAAAATGCCCAAAAGCCTAGCTAGTGCATTGGAATCTAAGGTCTCCCGTCAATTGGAGTTAAGAAGACCAAACCTAAAATTCTTATCCATCATCATATACTCAAATGTTTTTAGAAACTTGCCAGACATTAATTCAAGAGCATATCCTATCCTGTATTGATCCATCTCTCAAGAAGGTCTTTTCTAAAATATGAATCAGCAGCAATACCTCAAAACACAAACAAATAAATTGAGAAATCAATACGATAAGATATGCAAGAATTAGCAACAATACTAAGAGGGCAGCTACATGTAAACCTAGCATTTTCCTCCCTCTGAAACGAACACATATAGATTCAGAAACCAATTTAATAATATATACACTACAAAAAACCAAATTTAAAAACACACCAATCTTATTTAAAGAGCAATTCGAACCCACCAAAAAACCCCTCCCTCCCATCCCCCTTTACCTTTTCTGAAGAAAACCCATGATTAATAAATTACCATAAAAACAAACAATACGAGTTTCTAAATTATTGAAATCAGATAATTTCTTCAAGTTCAAGAACCACGAATTAATAGTGCTAAATTTTCAAGAATCAATGCAGTTTGAATTTCCAGAAGAAAGTACCTTGAATTTTGGGGATCAAGAGAAGTCTCTGGCCTTGTGAAAGAAAGTAACAGAGCAAAGAATCGAAGCAACGAATGCGAAAATCCCCAACCCAATTCCCAGAGAAACCGCTGCAACCACTAAGTCCATTAAGGACTGCAAACCCACTCCCATCAACAACATTATCGTCGCCTCCTCTCTCTCTCTCTCTCTCTCTCTCTGTTTCTGTATTTATAGTTCAGATTGGCTCCAAAACACTCGATAACAAAATGGATCTATCTAATAAACATACATGTATAGACACATATAAACATACACATATATCACACATAAATATAGAATGATGAGTGTGAAGAAATTCAGAGAAGGTGACAAAGTTATCCAGAGAACGTATTAGGAAGGGTGATGAAGGAAGAGCCACCTGCATGCTTGCCTTCAGAGATCATTGGCTTTCCTGGGCTCGTGATTGGGCCTAGGCTTTGGGTACTGGAGTCTGCTTTGACAAGGCCACGTTGGGTATAAACTACGAAGACCCGACATTACCCTTCACTAGACGGAGTAAGAAGTTTGCTTTGGAGGGACATCATCGTCATTTTACAGATTTAGTGCACTAAGCCTCAGCCAACTCTACAAGGCATAGAGGTATAACCGAGTCGAACCGAATAGGGTTTTAACTTGCTCAAGTTCGGTTTGATTTTTTTATACTGGGCTGGCGTTTGAGTTTGAGCCCGATTTGACATTTTATATAGGTTCAAATTTGACTTGATAAAAAAAATTTAAATTCGACCTTAGCTCGCAAAAACTAAAATGATGCCATTTTTGTTTAAAATATAATAAATAAAATATTATAGTAATATATAATAAAATATTATTAAAAAAATATATTATATTAACAAGGCTGCTCGTGAATTTTCGATTTAAATTTTTTTAGACTCGAATTTGAACTCAAATCTAAACAAATCATAAATCAAACCTAACTTAAGTTTGTTTTAGTCACAGATAAAGTTCGAGTCGAACTTTTTTCTAATCGAGATAGAATAATTCGCGAACAGTTCGATTCATTTTCACTCTTACGAAAACTCATCTTATCTTAAGTACTTCAAAATTAGTTTATCAAAACAAATCAATTTTTATCAAATTTTTTAATTTTTCTAATTAATTTTCACCACATATTTATTTTTATGTTAACTTTATGTAATTTTTCATGTATTTTTTCCCCCTTTCAAACATCACTTCATATCGCTTAAAATCTTGCCAAGCACTGTTCCTTTATCTTCCTCGGCAAGTCCGCTCATCATTTCCAACTTTGACAAATCATAAGAGACGCTGATTTAATTTTGATAGAGCCTTAACAAAAAATACGTTTTTTTCTTGGTAAGTAAACAAACAATAAGTTTTTTTTTTGGTAAATTAACAAAAAAATAAGTTACATCAAACTTGGTAGGAAATCAATCCAGTGCGACGTTTAAGAACCTTTTACATCTCCAAATGTTACAATGCAGTGATGTAGTCTTGTAAATTTATATATATATATATATTACGGTATTTCTTGACTAAAATAATATATATATATTTTTTTATACCTTCTCTTTTTATTTTTTTATAGGGTAACATAATATTGAGAAGTAAAATTTTTCTCTTTATTAATATAACTCTTTAGATATTATCATTAAGTTCAATTCAGTAATTTATAAGAATGAGAAATGATACAAAGATAAGGTGAGAGTTTGAAGGAAACGTGTGTAAAAGATTTCAATCATTCGTTGAAGAATAAAACTCAATCCCAACATTTAGATTTAGTTTGTAAAAGAGACATTTTTAAAATATGTTGTAGTTTATTATATATGTATAAATATGGTCAACCTTATCAATTTAAATTTAAAATTAAATTTTAGAAAAAATCACTCCGCAAAGACTAATTTTATTGAAATATTTGTAAAAATAAGAAAATTAGAACGATGAATATATAATTTTAATTAGTTTTATAAAAATAATTCAAATAAAAAATATTATTATTAATTATATGTGTTTTATAAAATAAAACAAATACAGTTAATATAACTAATTTAAATTTAAAATTAGAATTTTAAAAAATAACTACCTCAAAACCAAATTAGTATTCGATGTTTTTGTTTTTTTACTTTTAAATGTTAGAAATATTAAGAGTTGTTGTTATAAGAAAAATAATATAATTATTATTTAAACTTTTCAATTTGTGTTTCTTAATTTAATTCCATTTCTTATTTATATTTTTAGTTTAATTAATAATATGATTGAAATATATAAATTTAATAACAATATTAAAATTTTAAGTAAGTGGGTCTTTTTTTGAAACCATGATAAGGTGGATCCCTTTTAAGAAACCAAGAAGGTGGGTCCCTTTTCAAGAGCCCATGAGCTTTTTTCACATTTATTAAAATCATATGTCGCAATTTTAGTACCTTTGTAGGTAAAGAAAAAAAGTGAAGTTATAATGTTTTGACAATGTTGGACAAATGAGGTAAGAAACAAAAATTTTGAGAGGAAATTTTGATTTATAAAAGAAATCAGTCACTCGTTAAAAAATAAAATTTAATCTCAATCGTTAAATTTTAATTTATGAGAGAGATATTTTAAAAATTTGTTGTATTTTATTATATAGATATATATATATATATATGACATAGTCTACAATTATTAGTTAAAACTATTAAAAGAACATTTAGTACGTATTTTATATATATATATATATATATGTCATAGTCTACAATTATTAGTTAAAACTATTAAAAGAACATTTAGTACGTATTTTATTTTCAAAGGAAGCAACAAGCCAGCAATGGATATAAATGGCAAACGAAGTTAATTTGAACTTTTTCTCCTATGGTAGTAACATAAATCTTTATCGATTGTGTATTCTTGGAAAACGGACTCGCTTCGCTGCCAATATTCTTTGTAGGAGAGGATTTGGACGAGTTGACATATAATGGGGACTGGGGAGTGCAAAAATAACAAAATAATTACTATACTAAGTTCTATATTAACCTTTGGCATCGTTTTGGATATAAAAAAACCGTCTAGCTTTTCAGAAACAAATAAATAAATAATAAAATAATTTTAGACAAAAGTTAAAAAAATTAAAAAAAATTAACTTTTTCACCACTTTTACGCTCAAAAGACAATATTTTACCTAAATAGATGTGAATTCTTTATTTTATTTTATTTTATTTTATTTTTTAATAAATACAATCAATACATCTGAAAGATATAATTTTTAGAAAGGATTAAGTTTTGGTTATAAAAAGTCATATAAAAAGAAAAAATTAAAAAAAAAACATCTAGTTAATTTTTTTTTAACCAAACGAAACTTCAATCTCAAGATTAAGGACTCACGAAGAGAGAGGTATACATAAAATCACCGAGAGAGAGAGAGAGAGAGAGGAGAATGAATTCAACAAGTTGTCCTTTAATTCTAGTTAGAAAAGTTAAATGAGAATACTATTAACCTTTGTTTGGTTACAAAACAGCTTTCTAAACTGTTTTTTCTTTTAATCTTTTTTCATCCTTTTTTTTATCAAAATTTAATTCAATTTTGAGAAGTTGTATCTTTTAGGAAGATTAATCTCATTCATAAAAAAAAAAAAAAAAAAAAACGAACAATTCAGGTCTATCTGGATAAAAGTTAAAAAAAATGAAAAATAAAACTAATTTTTTATTATTTTTTACCCAAATGGATAATTTTTATCCAAATCGGCGCCAATTTTTTATTTTCTTTTACGAATGTGATTAACACTTTTAAAAGTTATAACTTCTAAAAAAAAGATTAAATTTGATAAAAAAAGTCATATAAGACAAAAAAAACCACAAAAAAAGTATTTTTTTTTTATAAAATTTCTAACATTTTTTGTAACCAAACGTTGGTTTGGCTATGAAAAGCTGTTTTCTTGTTTTTATTTTGTAGTTTTTTTTGTCTTATATGATTCTTTTATCAAAATTTAATTTTCTTTTTAGAAAATGTAAGTTTTAGGCATTTTTATAACATTCGTAAAATAAATCAAAAAATTCATATCTGTTTAGGTAAAACCTATCCACTTGGATAAAAAACAAAAAGAATTAATTTTTTTTTATTTTTTTTAATTTTTACCCAAACGGATATGAATTTTTTTGATTTATTTTTTTTAAAAATGTGATTAACAAATTTAAAAACTATAGTTTCTAAAAAAAATAAATTTTAATGACAAAATCATATAAGGCGAAAAAAGTTAAAAAAAAGACAATTTTTTTTTTTTGGCCAAAGGAAAGATGCCAAGTGGGCAAGGGTCATAACACTACTAGAAATTATATAATAGAAGATCAAAGGAATGCTCGACTACTTGGAGGCGATCGAGAATAAAGGAATAGACCACCGCTTCGTATGCACGCTCAACCGCTTAGAAGCGGTCGTTATATCCCATTAATTTTGCCCCCAAAACCCACCATCTTCCTTGCTTAATCTCTTATCCCCGTCATTCTCTCTCTCTCTCTCTCTCTCACTCTCTTTCTCTCTTCCTCACTCAATTGATTGCTCGCTGCTTCCTGCTGTCCTCCATCTATTCTGGTGACCTCGCTGTTGGCGAATAGGTAAAGCTCTCTCTCTCTTGTGTCTCTCTCTGTTTCTCTCTTTCTCCAGCTCTCTCGCTCTCCCTCTCAGTGTTTTTTCCTCTCTCTATTTGCAATGATATATTTGCTGTGATATAACACACCTCATCCTTCAAGTTCTATGAATTTTTTGTTTTTGGTGTTTGGGTTGCGTAGTACACTATTTTTTTATTTATTTAATATATTTTTAATTAATTTCTTTGGGATTAAGTTTGTTTTTTGTTGCAATTTCTAATTACTGAGCTTCAAAATGTCTTAATGTTTGTTGAATTTTATTTGTTAATTGTTAGTTTTAGCTAGAAGTTTGAAACTAATAGGTTATGTTTTATACTTGGGTTAGTTTAATCATTTGGGTTTTTCAATTAGAAATTTCAGCATGCTGTGTACTTTAATTCTTGTGCATTTTGGGATTGTTGTCGTTTGTTGTTATAAGGATTGATAAATTTTGTGAATTTGGTCAATTTCTGTGAAATTGACAGTTATGTTGGAATTTAGTTAATTAATTTTGACAAACCGAATAAAAGTAAAAAAATTTAGAAATAAATTTGTTATCAAAATCAACTTAACATATATAAATTATCATAACATAACCTAAATTTAATTATTTATGAAATATTAATTTCAACTTTATTGAGTTAAACTATATTAACATTTACAATGAGTTCAATATTGAAATTAAAAATTGTTATTTAATTTAAATTGTGTAAAAAATTAGTTAGAAATAATCGTTTTTATATCTTATCATCAAAATTTAAATTAAAAATGAAATTTTAATAATATCTTTTACAAAATTAGGACTAGCTACATCATTTCATATAATGAAATTAAACTATTTAAGTTGATTTGTTTTATCAAAATAATATTTTAAAAATAATAAATTGCTATTAAGATGATGTAATTTAATTTATGTAGCTAATATGTATTAATTACTATACTAACGAAATATTAAGTGATGATTTAACTTTTTTATTTTCTCACCTGGAAAATATTTTTCATCTTATTCCACGATCTAATTTTATCTTTCCTTTTACGCTTGCGATTCTCTTGCAAACGATCTTACCAAGCCAAAGCCCCTCACCTGAGTCGAATCGCCACAAATTTCACCTTTTTATCTTCAGGGATGAATGCAAAATTGAAATACCTTTCAACTTTAGTAACCCAGTTTAGGAATCCCTCAATATCTACAATCTATCAAAATAAGAGATGTTAGCCTTCACATGAAAATCTGATTGATGACTATAGTTCCATTGTTGACCCCTTCTTGTGCCTGTATTAGTCAACTCAAAAGCTTCAAACTCTCTGTCTCCCATATTAATAGGTTGACGATGTGAGTCAATAATAGCACCAATTGCAAGATTCTAGGATCGATCAGGAGAAACATCTTCAGTATGCCTCCCATCATCTGTTAGCATTTCCATTGGGTTTTTTAGACGAGTAGACATTGCTGCCACCTCATTGCGCATCTGCTGTACTTCGCCAATGTTTGCGTGACCACCAGCATTGTCTTGCACCATCAGATTAGGAAAAACCTTGCTCTGATACCATTTGATGCAACCAGAAGCGAGTATAAATTGACTTGTTCGATGACAACATTAAATCTTGGAATCTACCAAGAGAATTGAGAGAAAACTTGAGATATATGTTTAAAGAATGAATAATAATTGACTTTTATCAAAAGTTTTTACAAAGTGCCCTATTGAAAAATTATGCGAAGCATAGTATCAATAGATTACTTAAACACAACGTTGAAAACTTGAAAAGACACAAAGAATAAAACGTGGAATCCAAATATAGGATATCCACAAACTTCTTTCATTATTTAACATGGGTTACAAAGTAATAACTACAAAGATACATAATTGAACAACCCTCGATCCCTTGTGTTGAGACTTTGCTCGTATCATAACGATAAACCCTCATTAGTGAAAGACCAATCCTCACCCCTGAGGATAAAAAACCCAAGTGCATGATAATTTTTGGCTAAGTGAAAAATTGAGAACTTCTTGTACTAGTGTAGACAATGCAGCACACGTTCTTTCTATTCTGAAACCCTAAGAGAAGGCTTCTTTAAATAGAGCAGCTTTAAAAATCTTAGCGAATCAGTAAATTTTCTAAACATGATAAGTATCTCGCTAGGACAAGATTGCCAGCGAGGGTTCCACCACCTTAATAAGTATTCTATTTTTCCCAGCTACAAAGCCAACAATGCCAGCGAGTGATCTAATGAGCTTCCATATTGCATGACATCTATACTGGACTTCCCAGCGAGATTTCCAGCGAAGCCAGTGAGCTTTCCAGCGATAAATCGATCTTGAATGTTGTTCTTCTGTACTTTTTGGCTGCTTCAAAAATTTATTAGGAAACTTTTTAGTCTCCTTGAGTATTAGGAAACCTTCCTTAAAGTATCTTGAATCTTGCATTAGAAAACTTTCCAAAAAACTTTCAAACCTATACTTTTGACACTTTAACTAAATGCCTACAAATATAAGTTTGAAATCATTATTTTGTTCACTAATTTGTTAATTACAAAAAATAAAACTAATACCTATTTATAAGACAAATTAATCTTAAATCTAATCCTAATTAAAATAGAAATAACACAAATCCAGAATAAATTAAGAACACTAATCCTAATTAAAAAAGATTTTCTAAGAGTTTTTCTCTCGAATCCAAATTCTATTCGCATTACAGATAACTTTTATTTCAATACTAATAAAATTCTAAATAAAATAAAAATAAAACTAAAAATATCAAATTTATCTTACATCATCATCCATTCCCCAGTACAATGTAGCCTAGCATATTTGTATTATCAGCCACTAGGTACCACCAGCGCCACCCACCACCATTCGTCCCCTTGCCTCTCTTATTGTGTGCAAAACAAAGACTGGTCAGGACTCAGGGACATCTGGGACCTACCTTCGAAGTTTCAAACCCATTTCCCACTTTCTCAATTGAGTCGTAAGATCCTTTTCCCTTCCTCCATGATTAATTTTTTTTCTTTTTTGAGTGTCATATGGATTGTTCTATGTTCCATCTCTGAAGCATCAGTTGCCTACTCCATTATTGATGCTGGTGGGGTTCTGAAAATGATCATGACTAATAGATAAAAAAAAAAAAAAAAAAAAATAGAAGTTCGGATAAAAACAATTATGATTCATCATTTTTCATGAAGAGCGAACTCAGCCTTGAGCTGTTCCAGCGGACTGTAACTCAGTCGCTTTGTTCAAAATTTTTTTTTTTTTTTGGTTCAAGTTTTTTTCCAATTTAGCTTACCTTAAATTTTTGTAGCGCACCTAATTTTACATTTAAATCCTTTCTCCTGTCTAAATTTTTATAACCCGGTCTACTTTGTTAACCCTTTGTTCAACCCAAACAAATTCCAATTCTTGAATCCGTCCTATTTTTCATGCATTTACTTAGACAAGCCATTGGACAATTATTTGGGGAGGAGAGTTGGAATGACATGGTTAATTAAAAGATGTTATTGCACTGATTGTTTTGGATCTCATACAGCTAGCTAGCTCTCTGGTGAAGGCCATGAAAGACTGATAAACATTCATATTCTATATATATAGACGCAAGTCTAGATATTCTCTTTCAGTGAAGAAGATTTGTAGAAATATTGACGGGTTGGTTGGAAGATTCAGCTCTGAGATGAGCTGTGTTGCAGGTGGTAAATACCTCCTCCAGATCTCTGAGATCATGAGATGGCAGAGGCAGGTAAGTAGGGCTGCCAATTTTGAGGTCAGAGACCAATTGGCGAAGGCTTGAAGCTTCCTCCTTCAGCCTCGCATTCTCTTGAATAGCCCTTTCATGGCACTCGGACACGTGGTTCAACTTGCCCACGAGGCTGCGATTCTCGGTTCTCAGCCACACCACCTGCGACCGCAGCTCGTCGAGGTGCTTCTGCTTCCTCATGCGCGACCTCCGGGCCGATTCTCTGTTGGAGACCATCCTCCTCTTCTTCCTCTCATCGATCACCACGTTAATTAGTTGGAGCTCGTCTGCTTCGTCGGAGGTCGTGGTCGACGATGAGTAGTAGTTGTTACTGTTGCTGAGAGTAGTACCAGAGGACTGTGGGGTGGTAATACTGAAGTCGTGTCCAGGAGGAGGAGATAAGGGCTGAGAATTTGGCATATTGTTGGCTAGAAATGGTGTACTGAAGTGATGAAATGAGGATGTGTTGAAGTTTTCTATCATGGGAAATGGTGAGGGGTTCTCGGGAGGTAGATAGTGGATTAATGATGCAACGTCGTATGGAAGCATGGTTGGTGTGTGTGTGTGTGTGTGTGTGGAGAGCTAGAGGTGGTACTTGAAAGTTTGGGTTTGGAGGAGAGAATATTATGGGTGAGGGGGTAGGAGGATAGGAGAAGGATTAGAGGGGTTTTTATAGGAGGAGAAAGGCCAGATATACGTGGGCCTCATTATGAGCAAGAGTTCCAGGGCTTACGAAAGGATGCATAAAGCATAAATGTTAATGGGTATGGATATTTTTTTGGCCGTTTTATATATATATATATATATATATATATGTATGTATGTATGTATGTATTTATTTATATAATTGAAAACCGTTTGGCATCGACACATGAATGTGTTTTTGTCTACTTGTGTAGTGGCAAGTCACTGCTTAATAGATAATTCGGGTTTTGGATATAATCATTAATTGAACATTAGGTGTAATGCTCACCATAAGTATGTATGATGTTGGGAGTGTACGTAATTATGTAGATGGGGATGTTTCGGAGGAAGAAGAAGGAGAAGAAGAATGGAAGAAGAAGAATGGTAAATGAGATATGGGGCTGAAAATCAATCTTGGATGAGAGTTTTCAATTGGGGAAGCCGTTTTTAAGAATCATATTGATTAAGCTCTTTCAACCAATTATTGACACCTAATGATTGATGATGAAATGTGGGTCATCCATCAAATTGTGCAAAGGAAGAATTTGTTAAATGATCCAAATGTGGAATTTTGAGGGCTCAAAGGGCAATTGAATTTGGGGTTAGACGGGACTCATCAAGGGGGCGTCACCATGGCTGTTAACATCACTTACCTAAATCGCGCATGTCATTCCTCCATAGGTGCCATTAAACTGAATTAGGTATAACTGTAGGCGGATGATGGCAGTGCTGGATATATAATAACATACATGGTGATTGTATAGGCTTGGCTCAATTTAAAAATCCATCCTACTATTTTATCTTAAATCAGTTCCTATCTCAGTTCCTGCACCATTAAAAATTATTTTCACAAATTTTATTTTATTATCATATTTATTCGTGTAAACTAATTTTATTATTAAAATTCAATTCTAAAAATTAGATTAACTAGTACGATCTTAGATTTACTCACAAGATATCACTAATTCAAATTTTTTCGAGAGTATTGAAAGATTTATCTAGTTCTTAACTTTAAAGTCTTAGAAATTAGTTTAAAGTGCGCGTAAATTTGCTCGAATACCCTAAGTTACAAAAAAAAAAAAAAAAATATTATAAAAATTCACTTGATCTTTTTTTTTTTCTTTTCTCATTTTTCAATCAATTCACTTTAAATAATTTTTACTCCGGCTTGCTAAAAATGCTAGCTCGGCAGAGCATTAATTTCCCATCTTTGAAACTTCACTGTCTCCTCTGTTTTTTATTTTGTCGTGTGCGTTGGTTTACGGGTTGGAATGTTCTGTCCATTTGCTTAATTGGAATACGCATACGATGACACACATTTTGTCTGTCTAGCTAATGCGCCCGCGATAGAGAGGTAATTGTACCCTGTAATTTACAGACGCACTTGAAAAGCTTTGTCATCATCTTTCCTTGTCACCGTTGCGTGCCCGAAGAGATGTTGCTCCATTGGCTACATCTCTCTCTCTCTCACTCACTCATAAATATTAAAATAATAAAACGTTGTTTCGTGTCTTATCATACATCCAAACAACTATGTGAAAGATAAATTTTAGATTTAGTTTGGGAAGAAAAAAAATTATTATTATTATTTTTTTTGTTTTTAGGAAAAAGAAGTAGTTTTTAATTAACTAACTTTTTAATTTTTGATTAATTTGATATTTTTATCTTTCATGATTTAAAATAAATTTAAAATATAAGAGTAAATTTGATCATTTAAGGAGTCGTTTGGTTTTTTTTTTCTATTTTTGTTTTCTTTTTTTATTTTTTGTTTTGAGCTCATTTGTTAATTTACATTTTTGAAAATAAGGAAAATAGTTCAAAACCATTTAGTTACTTGTGTTTTTAAAATTTATTGTAGAAAATAAAAAATAAGTTTTCACATAAAATACAAAATGGTAAAAAGTCGTTTTGAGCATTTTTCAATCCCAAAACAAAGAAAATCTCAAAATCAGAAAAAAAAAAGTGTATTTTCTATTTCTTTATTTTAGAAATTTTAAAACATAAAATGTATAAAATAGAAAACAGAAAATAAAAAATAGAGAATCAAACCAAATGCCACTTAAAAAAACAAAAAAAAACCTAAGTGACTAAAAACTTTCTTTCCCAAACGAGACCCTACTGTGAACGAAAATGGCACTTGACTAAGATTATGGTTGTCAATCTAATTAATTTCCTTAAGGCCCACCAGCAATTTGTTATGAGCCATAAAACAATAAAAATAAAGTAAGTATAGCTAGTGGGATTAGATTAAAAAGTGTTGGCAAATCTCACAGCTATAGGCAGCAAATTGCAACCGCATAAAGTTTCTACCTATTTTATTACCATAGTTGGCCGGGGTCGTCTTCTACCCACACCACCTTAATTTGTTATTTTATTGTACAGTGATTCTCCACTATACGCAAACTTCACAGTGGTGCAACACTAAATGCAGAGATAAGAATTGCGGAACTACAAAAGAAAAAGGTTCCATGCATTTTCCTGTACACCTTTACAATTACTGGCCTAAACGTCAAAGACATGGCTTTACTAGAGTGCATGTGGTTGCATGGAGGATAAGAATTAGCGAACTACCTAATATTAGGTCTTTGTTTTGCACTCGATTGATCGGAATTAAAAAATTATATAATTTTATAATAAAATTAATTTAAAAAATTATGATAATGAAATAAAATTCATAAACACAATTTTGAAAAATCTAAAATAAATTTAAAGGTAAAGTACAACATCACCTCTATACTTTATCCTCGGTCTCACTTTGGTCCCAATGGTTTTAATTGTAATAGTCAAATTCCTATATTTTCGGTCAGTTAATAATCAGGTCCCTCCATCTGTTAACCGTTACAAACCACCATTAAGGCGAAGGTGAAACCATCATTCCGCAAAATGGTTCACATGGCAGAGTGATGATGCAGAGACTATCTACTATGTGTCAAATTGCTAATTGTTCACGTGACAAGAGTGATAATGTGGCACCCAACCACCGTTAAGGCATGGATAAAATCGTCATTTCACAAGATGGTCAACGTGACAGAGTGATGACGTGGCACCATCGGATAAGTAGGGACTGTTTGTTTGTCATGTGTCAAATACTCAGTCGTTCACATGTGTTGGTGTTGGCTAATGCAGATTGCTGCTATGGAATAATTTCACTTAAAAACATGTATTATAAATTATATTACTCTCAATAATTGAACTAAAAATCTTAACGATATGGGACCAATAACAAAACCAACACACTAAGCGCTTAAATTATGTAAGGTTTCTAGATAAAATTTATATATATTAAGAAGATGAAGTAGATTCTCTCTCATTATAATATTTATATATATTTACATAGAATATATTTATATATTTATTTGTGAATAAATATTTATATATTTTAATAATGTATATTAAAATATATAATATTTGTATATATTTATATAAATATTTATATAGAAGATGTGGGAAAATCTACTTAAGCTTTTGAATATATATAAATATTATCTAAGAACCTTATACAAACCAAACTCTTGGTGAGTTGGCTTCGTTATTGGCTCCCTATCTTTAAGATTATTGGTTCAATTCCTGAGAGTAATAGAATTTGTAATACTTTATTTTCTTTTTTAAAGTGAAACTACTCCATGGCAAAAGCCAACACTAGCACGTGTGTAATGCTTTATATATTTATTTTTTTAAGTGAAACTACTCCATGACAGAAGTCAACACTAACACGTGTGGACGAGTAAGCATTTAACATATGGTGGATGTCTCCACGTCATCCGAGAGTGCCATGTGAACCATCTTACAAAATAACAGTTTTACCTTCGCCTTAACAATGGTGCCATATTATCACTTTGCCACATAAACTATCTTGTGAAATGACATTTTTACTCTTGTTTTATTTTGTAAAAGGCAACAAAGTTGCTTGACCGAAAGTATAAGGATTTGACTGTCGTAATTGAAACCATTGAAACCAAAGTGAGATCGAAGGTAAAGTGAAGGATGATTTTCATACTACCCTAATTTTAATCCAAGCGCGAACAATTACGAATGCACAGTGGGATACAATATATTATATATATATATATATATATATATATATAACTAAAAATCAAAGGGGGCTAATTACAATTTTTTAATGAATGAAAACTCTACCACAAAAAATGAATAAGGTATGAGATAGAGAATGTTTCCTCGAGCTAAGCTTTTTAAAAATTTTAGAATGAATGTTTTTCCAAGTAATTGAAAAATGGCCCAAAGTGTGTGAGGTTCGCTGGATTTATTAAATGCTCGCTGAATATTCTAGTATGAATGCTTTTCAAAGTAGATCAAAATTTGAATAAATTATGAACTCACTAGAAGTTCATTGGATACTCACTTCAATAAGCTACGGATAGAAATTTACGAACTGATTTTGTCCAAAATTTGTTTTGCATAAGGTATGTTCCACTCATCAAAATCTATTAGAATACATTCAAGAAAGGTTTTTTAGGTCTCAAGGAAGTTAGAAATAATTATTGGAGGTTTCCTAATATTGTCCTTGAATAAGAAACTCTACAAATAAATAAAAATCTTAATTGCTCCATAAATAAAAATCTTGTCCTATGATCTTGTAGCACTTTTAGAGAGATAAAATTACATTTGTTGTGAGTTTCTAAGAGATTGATTTCTCTCAATTTAGCGGTGATCGATATTTTAATTATCAAATATCATGTATATGGGTTCTTTGGTATATTTGGAGGCGTGAGCGTGGTTTTCATCAAGTACAGATGAAAATTTTTCTTCAAATGTTTCTTCAAATGTTAGAGAACACATTTATTGTAAATGATATAAATAAGAATTCGAAGAATAGATTGTATATATACACTACTATGATTTTTTTTGTAATCATTTGTGCATATATAGTAAAAATTTTAATCTTTATGGTATGATATTTTTCACCCTTATTTGTGAAAAATCTTCCTCGTAAAAGTATTGTGTTGAATCTCTTTTATTTTTTCACACTTGTCAGATTTGATCGTGACATGTGATTGTTGTTTGGTGATCCATAAATAGTAAGAACGAAATTTCAAATACAAATAGAAAATATTTTTTTAAGAGCAATTGTCATTAATACAATTACGTACACAATCTAAGAGAAAAGAAATCCAACGTTGCTGCTTCCTCTGAACTATAGTCAACAAACGGGTGAGCCTGGGCGCGTTTAGAGTAAATCATAATAGGTTGTGATTAAATAAATTAAATTTAATTATACTCATTTAATAATTAATTATTATTTGACAGTTTAGATACGTGTTATATTAAACTTATAAACTTAAATTTAAAATTTAATTTTTTTTTGTTTGATGAATTTTAAGCATATTTTTGATATTAAAAAAAAAAGAAAACTACAAAAAATACTTTGATATAGCTAATGCATACATATGCTTAAAATTCAAATATATTAACTATGAGTTATTATGAAGAATAACTCACATAATCGTCAAGTTGACCGGTTGATTGAGTCTGTTTTTGATAAATGATCTGAGCTTGTAATTTTTTTTTTTTTTCGGTTAGCTTAGTACCATCCAATCTCCTGTAACTAATTATTCATGCATATATATCATTATTGGGAGGTCATGGCAAGAAAATATTAGTTCAAATTCTTTTATCCATTCTTATCACATTCCTCCAACACACACCAAAAAAAAAAAAATAATAATAATAAAATAAAATAAATTGCAAGTATGTCTTATAGTTTGATGTGTTATTATAGTGAGTTCGCTGTATGTAATTATATGTATCTTTATATATTTGTGAGGCAAGCAATTATATTCATGGTTTACATTTTTTTTTGGTTATACTAGTTAAGTGTCGAATTATTTTTCTATGATAACTGCAATGGTAATAATTGTTTAGATTTGAAATTTGTTATTTGTCTTGATCAGTGAAATAAATAATTAAGTGTTTAACGAGTTGTATCATCTATTTATTTAAGTTTATTGATCAAGTTAATAATATTTATATACTTAATTACATTTATTAATAATTTTAATGGTTTGGTTTGGTTTGCAAATTGAGATAATCATTGTCACCTCCGCATGGAACATAACGAATAAAATAGCGATGGAATACCAAGCAAACTAGCCCCAGCCCAGTGCATCACATATTGGTGCCACGCGTCGAGGTATGCCGAGCACGCGTCTCTTTCGCTTTAAATGAAGTGATCCAAGGAATTTGATCTCTTTCAACCTGCGAATAGCCTATGAATATTCTTTGATTAGCCATATTATGAGTCCACTGGGACAACCGCCGAGGGGTAGTTTGGAGGTGTAATTTTTAGTAAAAAATTCTTGACTTTTGACTAATTAGTATTTAATAAATTATTAATTTTTATCACTTTCTTACACAGTTATTATAATTTTTTAGTTCAAAAATTATTTTAAATTATCAAAAAATTATTAAAATTGTCAAAAAATTTACTAATAATTATACCTCCAAACATCACTCAAGTTTGGGATCCTATCCATTTGGAAAAGGAAAGAGATAAAGGAAAAAAAAAAAAAAAAAATTAATGGTTGTAACTTACACACAAGTTATAGCTTCATTGGCCGGGAAATAGGAACTGTGAAGGTGACGAATCTGTTAGGTACGCAGGGGACTGGATTTGACGGCTTTTCAATTTGTATGCCGAGCATCATTTTGGGGTTGAAGGATCCGACAAACGAGAGTCCAAGTCTCATCCCACAATGTAAACCTTTGAACTGCGCGTCCCATCTGTAAATATGAAATGATGAGAAAGCGAAAGTTTGTGCTTGTTTTGATTAGATGACGTTCTAATTAAGATTAGTAATTATTGTGTTTGATAGAAATGATGAAAAGTATAAGAAGGAAAATGGATGGGAATGACGTTTCCGTCTCATATTTATTGAAAAATTTTCTTCCTTTCATCTTACTTGGCATGGGGGATTAAAAGGGGTGAAAAAAATAGGAAGAGATTTTTTTTTCCTTTTTAGTACAGTGACGTATGCAAAAATTTAAATCAGCGTAGACTAAATCACGTATAAAATTTTAAATTTTAAATAAATACATAAAATAAGATAAAATATAAAATACTATACATTGATATCAAATACATTGTCACTTTTCTACTCTATTACAATAATTTACTCTATTCAAAAGTTATCAAAATTTTTATCAAATACACAAAAATTATTAAAAATTACCAAAAATTATTAAAAGTTACTAAAAGTTTCTAAATTTGCTAAAAGTTGTCAAAAATTTTACTAAACACCCAAAAATTATAAAAAAAATGCTAAAAATTTTTTGATAAAGAAATACCAAAAGTTATTAAAAGTTATGCCTCCAAATGCATCTAAAAAATTTTTTTTATAAATATTTATAATTTTTTTATATCAAATAATTTTAAAAAAATTTCAACATAGGCGTTCGCTTACACTGGACACTACGTGGCTCCGCCACTGTTTTAGTATAAAAGAAAATTGGCTAGGAAGGAAAATGCTAAGTAATTTTATTATTATACCCTCAAGTAGACTATACGTGTGTGTACCTATTGAAGGACAAACTTGTAATTTTACTTGACACAGTTTTTATTTTGCAAAATTTCTCTTGATTTTTTGTTTAAAGTTGGGGGAACCAATTTTGATGGTATGAAAAGCCAAATCAAGAAGTTGGGTTGAAGTTTTTCTAATAAAAAATGTTATTTCAATAGAATATTTTACAGAATTTAAAATCAAAACATGCTATAATAATACCTGCTTGTATAATTAACTACCCTTGCGTTTGGTATAACAAAAGTTGATGAAAACTTCTGAAAATTTCTAAAAATTTCTAAAAATCTTTATAAAATTTTACATATTCTCGTTTTCTTAAAATTCAAAAAATATTCAATATCTTTTTAAAAAAAAGTCGATAACTAAAATTCGGTTAATCAAATAGTAAAAATTTTTTTGCTATTCTTACAATGGACTTTCAAGCTACCAAATGACATCTATTTTGATTATTTTTTGTGGCGTTTTTAAAATCGTTCTAACCGATTATAGAAACTGTTTTGACGAAATCGCGTGGCCAACTTTCGTCTAAACGGTTTCTACAATCCATTTAGATGGATTGTGATGTAAAGAAGTTATAATTGCCTAAAATTTTAAATTCGTTCAAACGGAAATCCAGTTCATCAGAACGAAATCTCACTATTCATTTTAAAAAAACGTGGCTTGAGTTGTGTGTATCAAACGTAAAAAGTTTCCCCAAACTATATTTTATCTCACTTTTTGGTGTGCCAAATGCACCCAAACGTCTCCTTAGTGTTCTCTCTTTTCTTTAATTAGCCCGCAAATACCTAACATTGTTATAATACTTATATGGGTAGACTTTCATTTTTCTTTATCGCCTTACAAATCTCACTTTAGGGCTTATTTTTTTATTTTTTACTTTATAATAATGAAACGTCTATGCTTTTAATTTGTTATAATCTAATTATTTTGTCATTTAAATGTCCAACTGTCAGTCTTTTCAATAATCTAATTATCATTTTTTTTATTATGGATTAAATGTCATTTAACTAATAGAAGTGTGAGATTGAAATGAATTAAAATTAAAAATTTTGATATTAATGATTAGTTTTTTAAGAAATCAAGTTCTAAAATGTGATTTATGAGAAATTTTACGAAGATAAAATAAAATTTATTCAACTTATGTTTTATGAAAAATTAATATAATATTGTATAGTGTGTGTGTGTGTGTGTGTGTGTGTTGGGTCAGCTCCATGAGCCAGTGGTGCCTTGTGCACCATCCTGCAAGTCAATTGCACGGGCCATCCCCTTCAAAAGTCTCACTTCACATATAGAGACCCATAAATGTATTCTTGGGCTCAGCAATTTTTGTTACAAAAGGTAGTGTTTGATTAGTAAAAGTTTAATTAAAAAATAATGTAAAAATATAAATATTTGACGTAAGAGTAATATATAGTAAAATTTAATTAGAAGAAAGTATATAAAAAATAATAAAAATTAATAAATTTTAATTAATTTTACCCGACCAAAGAGGCTTAAAGTAGTGGAAATCTGACCTCATGAAAGTAGTAATTAAAGGCCATGGAAACAGAACTGCTACGCCACATGGGACCCCATGCAAACAACTGGTTCTCAGTAGTTAAAGTACTTGTATATTTATCTATATATTTGTTGTGTTTAATTTATAAAAAATCGTTAAAAAAATTTAAAAATTTTTAAAAATTATTCACGTTTTATTTTATTACACAAATTACAAATTCATAAATTATCTCATTTTATCTCTTTTTATGTCACTTCAAATGCGTCCATATATATATTTGCAAAATTTGGTAGAAAACTTGGCGCTTGAAGTCGACTGCTCCTGTCAAAGTAAACTGCTCTACGCGGCCAATTAATTAATACAATAAAATTTAACTTATAAAAAGATGTTTAGATGGAGTTTAGTATACATTAGATGAAAATTACTTCCACTGGGTTTCCAGGCATGTGCCAGTCACCGCATCTAATCTTCCATCATGCACTTGAATCTCCTTCATCCAATTTTACTTTATTTTATTTTTCTTGGTGCCATTACTTGTACCAGATGTGTTGTCAGCTGTGGCCATGGCCATTCACATTAGGGCTCTTTCAGACCGTAATTTGGGTAGTTTAACCTAAAAATTTAATAAAAAATATTTTTTTAAAATTTAATCTACCTTAAATTTTTATATTTTAGTTTTTTTTAAACTCTTTATTCAATTTAAATTTTTATAAATCAAATTTATTTTATCTTTAAATTCTTTATTTAGTCCAAATTGTTAGAAAATTCACGCAATTAAGCAATAAAGAAAAGAAGAAGAATTGTACACGAGATTTACGTGAAAAACTCAAGATGGAAAAAATCATAGGCAAAGGAGAAAAAATCTATTATATCGAAAGATTGGTACAAAAAGTGATAAATACATGATGTACGGCACAAAAGATAGATGATATGTGAAAAAAAATCCTAAGTGCAAAGTACACATTCTGCATACAAGATCCTAAACAGATCGGATTTGAGTCAATTGGTCCGTATCCCTCCGCTACCACCACAAATCTCCAAAAAAAAATTCTCATTTTAAAGTCACACCGCGAACTTTTCGAGCCAAACTAAAATTAAATTCTGGCCGCACATTCTTACACAAATGTACTCCAAATTTTGAGTCTGTGGCTCCACTTTTTTCTAACCCAAACAGCCCAACTTTCTTTCTTCTCCTTGGTAATTTCTTGTGAGTTCATTTCACTTCGTGATTGGTTCAAAGAGGATAAGCTCATCACCATCATCGTCTAAAATTCTCTATTCATCATCCCTACTTTTTTTGGTTCAATCATAAATTTAACATATTATATTATTACTAAGCTCGATCATCAGATTTCCAGTATCTCAATTCCAATTAATGAGATCGTTTTCAGCCCCTCGTTCCCACGGCATTATATATATTATTTACACCATGGAGTTTGTCTGGTAATATATATATATATATATATATATATTTAGTAGTGGTGAATGGTGGAGTTTAGAATATGCTAACTTGCACGCGTGTTATTTGTGATTACGCAAGCTTATTGAGCTCTTATTCCACTAACGGTCTGGATATTAAAGCGGCCTAGCGTATTAAACAAATGGTATTTAATTATTCAACTGCGGATTACTTTCGTTTTCTTAACATGAGATTTATACTCGGTCATGATAGCTCTGTGTGCCGCAAGTGAGACCATTCATTTTTGACATCCAGATCAAAGCGAAACACAACCGCTGTCCTGCATGATTGTCTAATCTGAATTAGCTACTTTTGTAAGCCCGGTAGTGAACCCGAGCAAATAGAAATGTAAATGGGTAAGATATCTACCTAATTAGCTATTTTTATTGCCAAACTCATTTATTTTTTTCGTTATCATTCCGAGCCCAACCACTTAGGGATTAAAACTGGGTAAGGTATTTGTCTAATTAGTTATTATTATTGTCAAACTTATTTATTTATTTATTTATTTATTTATTTTTACTTATTATCATCCTATACCCATTTATTTTTTTAGTTACATTCTCAAATTTGTCCTTTCCTGTCCCACCCGTTTAAAAAGACTCGTTAAATACTTACTTAGAAATTGAATTTTTTAAACACTTTGATGTTTTTCTTGGTAATGTCTAGTAAATATATTTGTAAATATATATATTTAGATTTTTTTTCTGTCAATATAGTTATTATTCTCCATGTCAAACAAAAATTTAAAAAAAAAAATTATCATTCAAATAACTTACAAAAAAAAAATATAGTACATATAACTTCAATTATTATTTATATATTAAAATGACTTTACAAAACTAATAGTTTAACTATCACTTCAAAATGTGAATTACTTGACAATAATTCACATGAAATAGTTAAAGGCTCAAGAGTTTAACCACTTTTATTTTTAGGAACAAAATTAGGAATAAAATTGTAATTGTTTAAATATATACAATATATTATATTATATTATATGGATATTTAGCGAGTATCGTATAACTATAAATGGGTATTAAGTATTGGGTACCTTACAGGTAAATCTCAAATTCGTATGAATATTAAATTTTAATCTTAAATAAAATATTTTCCAATGGGGTTTGATTGGGTTGATTATTTTTTTGTATCTGTTCTATTGACGTTTCTACAACCAAATGAATGACTCGAATTATGTAATTGTGCCCGTGCATGTCATAACTATCCTTAAGTGAAATTATAAGAACTTTGATCCACCGGTATTTCATAGGGACCGATCTGTATCTTATGGAATCTTTACCCATAATGTGTGGTCATCTTTGGTATACTAGTAGTTTCACTAATCATGATGGATCATACTTCTCCTAATCTCATTGGATAATTTCAAAAGCAACAAAAAAAATGTGAGCTTATTTAGTTGTTAGTTTGAGCTAATCATCTTCATATAAAATTTTAGTTGAATTAATTAAGGTAGAAATGATCAAAAGGACTCTACAAATACTCACAACCACAAGCTTCTTCCCCACCCAAATCAGCCAATTCTCTTACGCCATCGAATGCATATATAGATGTATCTCATGAAGTGCTCAATGCTTTGCTAATCATCATCTTTGAACCTAACAGAGGAAAAAGTGGCAAAAGCATGTCAGGTATGTTGCTTTTTTGGTGTCTCCATTAGTAAATTTATTGCCTCATCCAACAAGTCTCTGTTTTGTGAAGTTGAAAATAAGCTTTGGCAATTATAATCAAGGCACCGTGTGGTTGGGAAAACATTTCCCGTTTTATGTGAAAAAAGACAATTTGTTGAGGCTGTGCAAATCAGACATCCTATTTCAGAAAAAAAAAAAAAAAAAATGCTTGGCTAGTCTTATTGAGGCAGTGCAAATTATAAGGTGTAATGATGCATTGGTAGAATATGGATAAGTAGCTTTTCCAGAAAAAGTAACTTCCCCATAATAATGAACAAAGTCATCTTGCTTCATGTTGGACAATTGATGAATTTGACGGACATACTCCTGGATTAAATTGCAGTGTGAAAAGATTGAGAAAAATAGGGACCTGAAGAAGTCTAGGCCACGGCCCACCTGAAAAAAATCTCCAGAGAATGGAGCAAGTGCTTATTCAGAGAGTAAACCAAAGCCATTCATTAAAACCATTGCCATGAAATTAAGGTCTTGAGTGGCCATAAGTGCTCTTTTGATTTGTATGTAGAGACACAGAGACACTCGTGGCCTACCAAACATTCCCATTAACAAATACGACAGCCTAGTTCGTTTCTTATGCATGTTCCATGTCCTTCTGCTTTCAAGAATTAATCAAGACTCGAGCATAATTTTCTAAACAACTGCTTTCTTTTGAAGGGTCTGTGTTCATACTTGCAAATGCAATTGTTCAATTGCTTGTTTCCAGTAAGGTTCAATACTGTTACATCCTACTGAGTCTCAGAGTTCTCTGTTCCCCCCCCCCCCCTATTGTGTCCCATTTTATTTTATTATCAACAAGAAAGAATAAAGGAAATGAAATTCATGCCTTCTCAAAAAGTAATGCTCTTGTGGGATTAATTTTTGAAAACAATATACCCATAAAATTCTAATTTAATTACAACTCTACTACTGTTATATTATTATACTTCGTAAAAAAATCAGTACGTTCTTATGGTGAAAGTAGCATTTTTTCTCCTCAAATTATGGCTGGTTGCTCAAATATTTTTTAGGCTCAACAAAATATGAATGAAAAGGGTACGGAAATGAGTAAGAGAGAGAAAAATTCTGGAGGACTTGGATTAAAGAATAAAGAGCCAAGGCTGGGCTCATTAGGGCCTCGTATTAGACCGTAGATTAATTATGGTTTAAGGGCCACTATTTTGTGAAAACTATTAAGTTGCAATTTCTAAATTTGAATGAAGTGCATTAAAGGTGAAAACAAAAGAGAAGAGAAACACATAATACTACAGACTATGTCGTTCAGTAACTATAGATCTCGCTTGAATGCATGTAGCGTTCAGTAACCATAGATCTCGCTTGAATATATGTAGTTAAGATTATAATTTCTCTGTTCCAAAAACGTTATGCTACAAGAAACTACCTTATAGGCAAGAAATGTTTTGGGAGAAAATGAATTCCTCATTTATAGTTCATAGTGAGTGACGAAAAGCTAAATTCCTTGTGCATAATCTTAAATTTTTTTTGAGGAAATTAGTCCCCGCTAATAGTTATGTTTAGGGACGAAATTAATTGTCCTCGCGCATGGCATTAAGTCTAGCGCAGCCCAAGTTGTGTGCAAGTAGAATTGTGAAGCCCAAATTCAGTGGGTTCTCTCTCTCTCTCTATGTACGTATATCTCTATATCCAATTCATTTTCTCTCCTTTTGGCTCTTTCCTTCTCGCTGTTCTTTGTCTATCTTACATATTTGTTGTGTTTAATGAAAGAATTTTTAGCATCATCATGCAAAACAAAATCCCTAATTGATTGCACGAGCAATAAAACAGACCTTCGAATAAATGATTTTCATAAGTTGTTATTCATATATGAAAGCGTACCTTGTTCCATGACTGGTCTTTGAGTACAGGAATCAATCACAAAGTTAGCCTTTTGAGAAATCAAGTTTCTCTCTCTTGACCCCTTAATGTTTGACAGTAGACTTTTCTTGATGGAGAGAAAATTGACTTAAGTGGGTTGAGAGAGGACCTATTTCTTTTAGGGGTTTTTTTTTTACACGTTCCATCAACGTGTTTTACAGTTATTAGAAACTCTCTCCTTTGCCCAATAGGATTTTAACACTTAATAATTATTAAGTCATAATTCCTTTTGTTTTTTAATAAAAGGCAACTAATAAAAGTATGATACGTGGACCACAATTAACATTCTCCCACTTGGTCCATGTGACACTGTTTAGCTTCTAGACTTAATAATAATAAACATAATGTGCAAATTTGTAAAATCCTTTGTTAAATTGGACAAATCATAAATTATCATTAAGCAAAAACTAATAAGGATCATAGCGGTTGTATGTCATTAGATCGACACAGTTCCTTCTATGAATCACTATATCAATTTAATACTTAATATGATACATGATGAGAGACAACATAATGGTCCAACAATAATGTTTTCGACAGAGACAAATCCTATTTTATCATCATAATTCATTCACGTATATACATATCAACAAAAGAAACAGGATTTATTAATTATCAGAAACAACAATAAATTGAGCTCAAAGTGTCAAATCCATAATGAACATAAAACATCATCATAATGTCAAACGTGGTTATCAATAATGCCCATTCTTTCGACATGTTCATTAAATGTCTTTGGTGGCAACCCTTTAGTCAACGGATTAGCAATCATAAGATTGGTGCTAATGTGTTCAATTGACACCCTTTGTTTCTGAACTTCTTTTTTGACAGCCAAGTATTATAAATCCATGTGTTTAGCGCCTTTTGAATATCTGTCATTTTTGGAGAAGAAGACTGCTGCAGAATTATCATAATAAATTTTCAGCAGCTTGGCAATACTGTCGACAATCCCAAGTCCTGAAATAAAGTTCTGCAACCATAAACCGTGAACAGTAGCCTCAAAACATGCCACAAACTCAGCTTCCATAATGGATGCAGTGATGACAGACTGTTTCACACTCTTCCATGAGATTGCTCCTCCAGCTAGAAGGAACAAATAGCCAAATGTAGATTTTCTTGTATCCACACATCCAGCATAATCTGAATCTGAATATCCCATTACCTTAAGATGATCAGATCTTCTATAAGTGAGCATGAGATCTTCTGTTCCTTGCAAGTATCTCAAAACTTTCTTTGCAACTTTCCAATGATCCAATCTCGGATTACTTTGATATCTACCCAGCATACCAACAGCATAACTGATATCAGGCCTAGTACAAGTCTGGGCATACATTAAGCTACCAACGATTGATGCATAAGGAATCCGTTCCATTTCTTTGCGTTCCAATTCATTCTTTGGACATTGCTTAAGACTTAATTTGTCCCATTTTTGAATTGGAGCAACACTTGTAGAGCACTTTTCCATCTTAAACCTCTCTAAAACTTTATTAATATATGTTTTCTGAGACAATCCTAACAATCCTTGTGATCTATCACGAAATATTTCAATTCCAATCATATAGGATGCCTCACCCATATCTTTCATTTCAAAGTTCTTAGAGAGAAATTTCTTGGTCTCATGTAATAAGCGAAGATCATTAGTAGCAAGCAAGATATCATCAACATATAGAATCAGGATTATAAACTTACTCCCACTAACCTTTAGATATATACATCGATCAACAATGTTTTCCTTAAATCCAAAGGAAGTAATAGTATCATTGAATTTGATATACCATTGTCGGGAAACTTGCTTAAGTCAGTATATTGATTTCTTTAGTTTACACACCATGTGTTCCTTTCTTTCAATAGCAAAACCTTCAGGTTGATCCATATAAACCTCTTCTTTTAAATTCCCATTCAGAAAAGTGGTTTTCACATCCATCTAATGGAGCTCTAAATTATAATAAGCAATATAATGAGCTACCAATGCCATGATAATTTTTAATGAGTCCTTCTTAGAAATAGGAGAAAAAGTCTCTTTATAGTCAACACCACCTTTCTGAGTGAAACCTTTAGCCACAAGTCAAGCCTTGTATCTTTCGATGTTGCCATTAGAGTCACGCTTGGTCTTAAAGACCCACATGCAGCCAACTCTTTTACAATTTTCAGGCAATTCAACAAGGTCCCAAACACCATTGTGATTCATTGATTTCAACTATTCTTTTATGGCGTCTAACCACTTAATAGAATTATCACTTTCCATGGCTTGTAAAATTAAACTGGATCTTCGTCAATTCCTAACTCAAATTCAGACTCTTGTAAATAAACCACATAATCATCAGAAATAGCAAGTCTTTTTTGCCTTTCAGACCTTCTTAATGTTATTTCATGTGGTTCATCTATTATAGGTTCATTGATAATATAATCATTTTGGGGTACTTCATCGTTGATTTGTTGTTCTTGTAAGTTGTCAGAACATTTAACAACTCTAGGAACAACATCTTGAGAAGAAGGTGTAGGCAAAGGAATCTCCACCCTAACTTCTTGAATTTCCACTTTACGTGGTTCCACACTCCCACTAATTTCACCATTCTCAATGAACCTTGCGTTTCTAGTTTCAACAATTCTTATACTATGGTTAAGACAGTAAAATCTATACCATTTATATTTTTTTTGGATAACCAATGAAGTAACCACTGGTTGTCCTTGAATCCAATTTCTTTTTTTGCTGATTATAAATTCTTACTTCTGTCCGGCAACCCCAAACATGCAGATGCCTTAAACTGGGTTTCCTTCCTGTCCATAACTCAAAAGGATTTTTTGAAACTGCCTTACTTGGAACCCTATTTAATCTATACATGGTAGTTTTTAAAGCATTCATCCAAATTGATAAGGGTAATGAAGAATTACTCAACATACTTCTAACCATATCCATTAATGTACGATTACGTCTTTCTGCAATACCATTCTGTTCTGGTGTGCCTGGCATTGTGTATTGAGCACATATGCCATGCCTTTCAAGAAATTTAGCAAATGGACCAAGGTGCTGTCCAGATTCATCATATTTTTCATAATATTCACCACCTCTATCAGACCTGATAATTTTCACCTTTCTATCTAATTGTCTTTCAACCTTAGTAATAAAAACCTTTAAGGCATTTACTAATTGAGATTTTTCATACAACAAATAGATATATCCATAACGTGAAAAATTATCAATGAAGGTGAGAAAATACTTTTCTCCACCAAAAGATGGAACATCAAAAGGCCCACATATATCAATGTGTATAAGTTCAATGAGCTATGTACTTCTTGTGGCTGCTTTCTTAATTGTGTGTTTTGTGTGTTTTCCCTTAATACAATCCACACAAATACCAATATCAGTAAAATCCAAGTTAGGGAAGATTTCATTCTTTACCAATCTTTGTATTCTTTTTTTGGATATGCGACCCAAGCGTTTATGCCACAAGTAAGCTGAACTTTCATTCACTAAACCACGTTTATTGCTAATATTATGATGCAAGGTTAACAGAGTCTCAGCAAACACATTGTCAAGTTTTAATTTATATAAACCATCACAAAGCACACCAGAACCAATAAAAATATTATTTTTAAACAAACTGCAACATCCCTTTCCAAACTTAAAAGAAAATCCAATTGTATCTAGTTTAGACAAAGAAATTAGATTTCTAGAAATAGAAGGAACATAAAAAGTTTGGAAGAAATCTAAATGATGTCCAGTATCTAAAATCAAACAATAAGTTCCAATGGCTTCAACTGGAGCTTTGACTCTGTTCCCCATAAATACAAAATGTTCATTTGGACTTATGGTTTGGATTGTAAGGAATTCCTACATCGCATTTGAGATATGAGTAGTGCAACTAGAATTAATCCACCAAGTGTTAGAAGGAACTTCTGCTAAATTTGATTCGAAACATACGAAAGCACTAGGCTTACTTTTTTTTTAAACCATGCCTTACGTTTCTGGCAATCTCTCTAATGGTGTCCAGGCTTTCCACAGAAATAACAACTATCTTTCTTAAGTTCCTTCTTGTGGATTTGGGCATATGACTCATTAATCTTTAGTGGTCCTTTATTGCCCTTTTGATTTTTCTTTCCTAGTTTCTTTCCAGCTCCTTTCTGACTTATGAGATTAACTGAGTGAGTTCCTTGTTTCTTAAGCCTTGGCTCCTCTTGTATAAGCATACCTTGCAATTCTATCACATTCCATTTGTCCTTTATAGTGTTGTAATTTATTTGGAATAGACCATACTCATGAGGTAAAGAGTTTATAATAAATTGTACAAGGAAGCCCTCACTCACATCCAATCCCATAGATCTTAATCTAGCTGCTATGTTCTTCATTTCAGTAATATGCTCATGCATGGTATGAGAACCATCAAATTTCATGGTAGTTAACGTACCCATTAGTGTCCTAGAAACTGACTTGTTAACAGTGTTAGATTGAGACATACTTTTCACAGATTCCATAAATTCCTTAGCACTATCAGTCTTAGGAATCGTTGTCTTGATGTTCTCTGTTATTGTCATTCGGATAATTATTAAGCTCAGTCTATTTGATCTTTCCCAAGCCTTATGGAGAGATCTTTTTTCAGTACTGCTATCATCAGTAATATCAGCGGGCTTATCAATCAAGAGTGCCAAATCAAGATTCAGAACACCTAAGTGAAACTGAACTTGTTCAGACCACTTAGCAAAATTAAGCCCATTAAACTTTACAATAGATAAATCTTGCGAATGAAGAAAACTAGAACCATAAGCTGCAAATCATAAAATGCTTTGAGTCATAAACATAAACACATAATATAGATTCAGATGACATTCATATAAGCAATAATTGTACATTGAAGTTCTCTTTTGGGTGATCCAACAATGTACGTCAGTAATCATAATTGATAATTGATGCTTAATTAATTTTTATATAACATAATTGGCAACCAAATATACTCCAACTAAATATGCTTGCAATCTTTGGATATACTAAACATATCTAATCGAATATATCAATTAACCACGATCATGTTCATGACTATAAATAATTAATCAACCTTTGAGTGATCCTGAAATATTTTATAATCAAAGAACTTCAATATACCCATTACATATCATCATGTCATCTTATTAATAGCATCACATAATCATGGGCAAATGAATTTTTATTTAATTTGACGTTTATGTAAATTTTGTAATTTGGCCACCTTGGTGACCAACAAATTAATCATAATATAAACATCAAATTAAATACAATTTCGTAAATATACTTTAATTTATGATCAATATAATTTAGTAACTCAACAATGCTTTAATTCGGAATTCAGCAGAAAATATTTCCAGAAATATGGACTCATCAAAATTGATATTTTTAAACAATAATGCCTTATTTTTTAATTTATTCAAATAAGTTGTTAAAAGAAAAAAAAATGATCATAATAACTAACTGATTGAGACGCCTTGGAGGTTAACCCATTAATATCAATTCCCACATGGTTGTCATTAGATTCTTTGATTAGGATTTTGTCAAGCTCTACAGCAACAAAGTGGTTGCTGTCATTCATGTTGTTGCTCTTAAAGAGACCAAGGAATTGACTACCAAAAATAAAAAATATAATTGCAGCGAAAATTGTTAACCACATAATTTAGAAGTTACAATAAATGAAAAATCATAAGTTCTCAAACCATGCTTTGATACCAAATGAAAGAATTTTTATCATCATCATGCAAAACAAAACCCCTAATTGATTGCACGAGCAATAAAACAGATCTTCGAACAAATGATTTTCACAAGTTGTTATATATAAAAGCGTACCTTGTTCCATGACTGGTCTTTGAATACAGGAATCAATCACAAAGTTAGCCTTTTGAGAAATCAAGTTTCTTTCTCTTGACTGCTTAATATTTGACGGCACACTTTTCTTGATGGAGAGAAAACTGACTTAAGTGGATTGAAAGAAGACCTGTTTCTTTTAAGGTTTTTTTTTTTTTTTTTTAACACGTTCTATCAACGTGTTTTATAGTTATTAGAAACTCTCTCCTTTGCCCAATAGGATTTTAACACTTAATAGTTATTAAGTCATAATTCCTTTTGTTTTTTAATAAAAGGTAACTAATAAAAGTATGACACATGGACCACAATTAACATTTAATTACAAGATGAAGTAATTGCTGCAATTTATCGAGCAGTCAAAAGATCTCGGGTTGATCTGAAAGACCAATTTCCAAAACTGTTTTGTGGTTTCACTGATGTTGAAACTGAACTAAGAAAAGCTTTGGTGGATTACTATTTTGGTTTGGTAAGAGTCTTTGTTACAAGAATTTTGGATCAGCCAGACTTTACCATTTTCTTGTCAATTTAATTCATCTAAAATATGGTTTAGACAATATAAACCTTGGTGGTATTGTATATTTGTGGGCTCATCAGCCAATTACATATTTGGTGGGATCACATGCATTTGTGTCTGCTCGTCATAACATAATAATTATTACTTTTATGTGTTTCATTCTTGTCATTAGCGCAAGCCATGAACCAATTGACTTTGGTGGCAGTTAGCATACACAAAAGGTAACTAGTGATGTTGCTTAAAGGCAAGCGAATTATACGTAAGTTATTACAATACTTATTTCATATTGCAATTATGTCTTTATTGTAGTAATATTCTCACACAAGCTAATTATAATAAATTTTAGGATAAGATGCTACGAGTGAGGAGTGAGCTAATGCCAAATTGGCAGGATGTATTGAACGAGAATGAGGTAGGGAGGTGAGTCTTATGGAGGAAGTTTTGCTATGTTCGCAAGATGGGCCACGAGCTAAAGCCCATTTTGTTGTGCAATTTTCACTACTCAAGTTGTGCTACTTTAAGATCCCGTGAGATGTATCTTAAGTAGAAACTTCAAGACTTCACGCAGCTGATCAATGGAGCAAATTAAGGTAGAATGAGATACCCTTTTCAACAAAGTCCAAAATACGGAGACACAACATACTTATTTGTCGAAGAAGTTTGAGGAATTTCGCTTTACCGGTACCACTTCTAGCAAAGATGTAACTCTCCTAACCTAAGTTTTGGACTTTTGACACTTAATATTTTTTGTTTGCTCTGTTATTTTCGGTTTTAGTTTAATTGGATGTATTTATGTAACCTTAACTTGTATATTTTATTTTTTGAATTTCGTTGTTTGTTGTTGAATTTGGTTAATTTTAATATGATATTTTGGTTATCATTAATGTCATAGCAAGTTTGGTTTAATATTATAAGAGGCTTTGCAAAATTAAATATTCAAAAATTTTAATATTTTTTAAATAACACTTTTAGTGAGAAAACTATTTCCTTGTCGAATTTAAAACTTGCTCGATAGCGACGATTTTTAATTTTCTTGTGACAAGTGTAATATAGGCGACGAACACAAGTTTCTTTGGAAACTAAGGATGCCCATCTTGACTGACCTGTCCGAATCTGATCTGTTACTTGAACTGAATGGAAGTGGGATTTAAATTTTTTTCAAAGATCAAATAAGATTTGGATTTCTTTTAAAAAAAAAAAATGGATATCGAATCAGATATAGGAATGATACTGTCTCCTCCTCATTATGTTCCGAATTCAATATCTAATTTGAATATGCCCTGATCCACCCCAAATTCGATATCTGATTCAAATTTGCCTCAATCCGCCCTAAATTTGATATCAGATACTTTTTAGAGGTTTGAGAAATTGGAATTAATAATTATGTAATAGATTATCGTATTTTATATTTGGTACTTTGATTTAGGACAATATTGGTACTTTAGTGAATTGCTGGTTTTGGAGATATTATTATTGTACTGATATTTACGTATTATTTTGGTTTAAAAAATGAATTATTTGGTAATAATAAATTACATATACAACCAAGTTATGTATCATGTTAGGGGCAAATTCAGAGGTAGATAGAGAATTTAGACTTTCGGATATCCATAAATATATCCATTCTCTATTTAGAGTGGAGATGAAGATTTAAAAAAATATCTGTTCCAAATTCGAAATACATTCAAAGACGTATGAAAGGTTCGAGTTTGAATTTGAACATTAATATATCTACCTCTAATTTATTCTGTTGTCATCCTTGTCGGAAACAATGTTATATCGGTTTATTTCGTCATTTAGAATTATAGGCAATCATGTACAGACGAGGAAATGAACAAGAAAAATATTTTCCCAGCAAGGAAAAGGCGAGCTTTAGCGAGGAACTGCTTTCGCCTCTCTATTCTAACATTTCTCGCAGCAAGACTCGATGGTTACAAATTAAAAATAACAAAACACGACAAAAATTATCCCAAAAACAAAGTTTGCGTCGTTCCGAATTACCGTCAGTTCTAACTATTTATAGCAGAGGCCGGATAATTATACCTACGCAACCCAAATTTTGGTCCCGTCGAGCGCATTAAAATTTATTAATTTTAATTAATTTTACGTATTTTTTTTAATTAAAATTTTTTATATTATTTTTTTAATCATATTTTTTTATTTTTATTATACTTTTTGATTAATTTTTTCGCCAACTAAACGCAACGTTCATCCATCATTTAGACCACAGGTCCTTCCTGGGAAACAGTCCAGACCATCAGTGCTTGCATCGAGACCATAGCTTTAGAAATAAAAACACTGTATTGTACCGCTCTACATCTAAAATTTTTGTCTTTCAAAGTTTATAAAAAATTTAAAATGTAATATGATAAATTTATTCTTTTAAAAAAAATTAAAACTGACAATTGCTTAATTTTTTTTCACGAACATAATCTTATTCTCATCCACCCACCACTCCATTCAAACATCTCTAAAACTTGTAGCACTTTCTAGGAAAAATTTTTGGTTCAGTAAGCATTTTTTTTTTAAGGAAATTTAGCAGTCATCAGAGACATCATCATGGCGGCTCCGGCTTCCAGTGCACTTCATTTAAGTTAATCTTGCTTTGCTTATTTTTTTAATTAATTTATTAACAGCCCTTAAATGCAGCTGTATATGGTGGGTGGTTTGATTTCGTGAAACTGACTCCTTTTATATTTTGGGCCACGGGGAAGGGTTGGAGTAGATCCGGTGCACCGGATCGTTGGATTACCTAACAATGCATGGTACAATATACCATACAGATGATCCGATGGTCTGCGATGCACCGAACGGTCCGGTGCACCGGACCTACCCCTTCCCCACGAGGAATGGTACATAGATCCAGACTTTCTCCTCTGTTCAATATTTTTCTTTTTGGTAAGTTTCTGTTCAGTATGTTTATCATGAATATTATTAAATAACCTTTAAAGTAATGGAAATTAAGGCCTCGTTTAGCATCATAAATAAATTCTATAAATTTCCAACAACCCTTTTATCTCTAATTTTTTCACCATTACAAATTTTAAAAAATTCTAATATTTCGCTAAAAAAATAAAAAATCTAGAAGTAGACTAACTAAATATGTAAATTTTTTATACAATCATATTTTTCGTGTCGAAAACATTTAAACGAATATCATTATTACTATTTTTTGTGAATTTTTTTGAATCCGTAGGAACAGATTTAAAAAACCGTTCTCACAGTTTGCTACTTTTCAGAAAAAAAGACGCTAAAATCAATTCCAAACTATATTTTATCTTAATTTATCTTATTTTTTTTACTCCAAACGGGACCTAAAAAAATTAAATTCATTTACGCTTTGTTCGAAACATAATTTTTTTTTGGTTGGGGAGTAAAATTTATAATTTTTATATGCTTTATGAAGTAAAAATTAAATTCTTTTTTTATAAATATGTATCCATTTTGATCTATTTTTCTAATTCAACAAAAAAATAAAATAAATTTGATATTTTCTCATCATTTTACGTTCTCATATTTCAAACATACTCTTGTATTACACATATTTCGTGTTAAATATTCCAATATAGATAGTGAGCAACGTCAAAATTTTTTTGTATGGTGAGTACATATTAATTAATTTTACTTTTATAAAAACAAATTAAAAATAAGTTTAAAATTAGACAAACATGATAAAACTTATTTTATTATAATTTATTAAGTAGAGTTTATGCGCACCTAACACCATAAACTAAATTCTCTCTCTTCACAATATGTAAATAAATAATTCACAATATACAAAGGCATCTTTTTTCATTAATAACCAGTCATAAAATTTGTGACAAAAAGAAAAATTAAGCCCAAATAATCAAGTTGTATTTTCTAAATAAGAAGATGAAACAATTACAATTTGATAAACTCTCATATTTATTTATTTATTTTTTATTTTAGAGTTTGTGTCCAAAAAAATTAAACTCTAATAATCTAACCCTAACTTTATAGAACGGAAAATATTACAATCACAAATTAGTAAATTTTTGCATATTTAATTTTATATTTTCATGAAATTAACATTCTAAACTTTACGTATAATCGAAAATTTTATTTCTAACATACGGAGCAAGTAGTTAGAACCCTAAGGCAAAACAAACCAAAGAAAGAAAGGGGGGGGGGGGAAGAAAAAAAAAGTAGGGACTTATGCTGCATTTAAATTTTTTTTTTTTTGAGAAAACACACAATTCACTCAGTCACAAATGTGAGAAGAGGCGTTTTTTTTCCTCAAAACGATTTACGCTGAAACAAATAGAATCTTCATAAAAAGTCATTCCCATTTTTTCAAACCCCCCCCCCCAACCTCCTCGTTCTTATGAACACATGGCATAAATCAGTAAAGCAGCGGCAGATAAGATGGACACATAGGAGTAATACTGGCAGAGTTTTGCAATCTTGGGGTGCTTCTTGTGAACAAACAACGCGCTAACCGCACCCGAGAAGGCGAACATTATGAATACAACGAAGGCGTGAAAAGTCGACTGCCGGCCCTTGAAGCCGATCGGAACGCGATTTGTGTCTACTTTGTGGTATGGAAGTAAGGGCAGAGCAACCCCAACAGCAGAGGTTATACGTAGGATCCAAACTGAGATTGCTTGATTACTCGAACCTGAGACGCCACCGCCGCCACCACAATCATCTGATGAGAAAAGTAATTCAGAGGAGCGCTCCTGCTTTCCCGTCTTGTACCTACTCATCTGACATAAAAGAAAGAAAAAGAAATATGAAACAAAAAATGCAGCGAACCTCTTGGAAGGAAAAGAAATTTCAGATCATGAAGAACCATAAATGAACGTATTACAGTTTCTTTCACTATACTTCTCCACGAGAGAGAGAGAGAGAGAGAGAGAGAGAGAGACGAGCGGGTCGGGGGGGTAGATGCGTGTGCTTCAGATTAGCAAGGTTTCGTGGAAACCTTCATGCTTTCCTCGAGAACCATCTAAACTTTTCCGCGTTGATCCAATTTTGTATTTTTTTTTTTTTTCTCCTTTGTAGAATTTATTAATTTTTTATTGCGTACTTGAGTGAAAGGGCCTACCACCGCCAAACCACAGAGAAAGAGAGAGGTAGGGGGGCCTAGGTGTTTCCGATTAGCAAGGTTGCCTCGAAACCTTAATGCTTTACTCGATAAACATCGGTGATTGGGTGGTTGGAATCAATTAAAATTTATTTATTTTATTAATTATTTATATGTTTTAATTAAATTTTATTAAATATTATTTTTATATTAAAATTTATATTTTTTATCAAAATTTTACTAATTAAGAATTCGTTTGATTGGTTAAATTTTAATCAAAAAGTATAATAAAAATAAAAAAATATAACATAAAAATAATAAGTATTAAAATTTAATTAAAAAATATATATTTAATTTAATAAATTTTTATAAGTCAAACAGCACTTAAGTACGCTCGAATTTTCCCGCGTTGATCCAATTTTGTATTAATTTTTTTTCCTCATATATGGAATTTATTAATTTTTTATTGCATGCTCGAGTGGAAGGGCCTACCACCACCACCAAACCAACGCGCAAAGGTTGGCTTGAATTTCTCTCCGGCATTTGGAAGGAAGGAGAGTGCCAACAAACCTTATCTCGAAGATTGGAGCAGCCCTTGGTTGACCTACTGGAAAATTCATTTCGGTGCATATAATAATTAGCTTTCATCCAAAATTCTTGAGATCTGAGAAAAAGTTTATTTGATATTCAATAATTTAATTCATTGGATACGCGGGCGGTCACTCTCTATTTGAAAATTTTGTTTGCGCGTTAAAGGCTAAGGCAAATACTAATTTTCTTTAAAGACTTACGTCTTACGCATTTGACTAAAACTGATAATTTTCCGTCAAGACCGGGTCTTTGATTATAAATATTAATTAAGTATTCTGTACAAATGCATTGTTTTGACCACTTTTTCCCCCACCCAATTTGAGATAAAAAAAAAAAAAAAAAAACGCGGTTGCGCGTTTGAAGATAATTAAGTCCTGTTTGGCATCATAAACAAATTTTATAAATCTCTATAAATTTCTAACAATCCTTTTACTTCTAATTTTTTTATCATTACGAATTTTAAAAAATTTTAATATTTTACTAAAAAAATAAAAAATTTGAAAGTAAGTTAACTGAATATATAAATTTTTTATACAATTATATTCTTCGTGTCAAAAACTTTTAAATGAGTATCATTATCGTGATTTTTTATGAATTTTTTTAAATCCGTAAGAATGAATTTAAAAAATCATTCCTACGGTCTGTTATCCTAAAAGACGACGCCAAAAAATTATCCACGGTTTGCTACTTTTGCACTGATTTGTCACTTTCTCAATAAATTATTCTCCTTGCCAAAATAAATTTAAATGATTGTTAAACATGTGATAGTCTCTTTATTTTCTGTAGTTATGATAATTGTGAAATACTTTCGAATCACAAAAATACAAGTATTTAGAGAATCTTGTGCCGAATTTTGTTCTACTTTTTTTTTGGCAATATGAATTATTAAGGGGGAAAAAAACAGTAAAACAAAAACTCTCTTTCACATTCAACAATTTGCCGTCAGGAAAATAGAATGAAAATTTATTTATGTCTTTTTAATGAAGGAATTATTCCATATTTCTGAAATATTGAAGCTCTCTCACTATTTAAATAATACATAAAGTGAATGTCTACTTAAAGTAGGTTTAATTAGCCTTCTATAAAAAAAAATTATAAATTTTTATCTAATTAAAATTTTTTATTAACTACATAAATTATAAATTTATAATTTTTAACAATTTATACAAACTTTTTTTTTTTTTTTTCACTTCAAACATCAACTTATCACGCTTAAGTTCTATTAGCAGGACGCATGTTTCGAAAATACATCATAATTTCGAGTTGAGAGTGTAGCCTGTGCACATTGTACCAGACTACGGTTCAGTGCAAGTTTTTGACCGTTGAATTTTCATAAATGAAATCTAACGGCTCTCGTTCATTATTATTATTATTATTATTTTATTTTCACTCTCTCATCGATGCATGCGACAAACTCCACCCAAACTAATCCATTCTATGATAACGCCATCTCACCGAGGAAAAAAAAAAAGGTTAAAATGGTTAATATTTTTTTATTTATTAGCACTAGAAGTTGGTGTGATTTTTATTAAAATTTTATTTTAATTAAAATAAAATTAGTAATATTTTTTAATTTATTAGTACAAGAAGTTGGTGTGACTTTTATTAAAATGTTATTTTAATAAAATTTTATAATTTTTTATTTTTTGAATACTCTTTAATTAATTATTATTTATTTAAATACCTCTATTCATTTTTGTTTTCCACTCTCTCATTGATTCACGTAGCAAAGTCTATCCAAAACTAATCCATTTTTATGATGACGTCATCTCACGAAGGAAAAAAAAAAAGTTAAAATGGGTAATATTTTTTAGTTTATTAGTACTGGAAGTTAGTGTGATTTTTATTCAAATTTTATTTTAATTAAAATAAAATTATAAAACATTAATAACAGTAGTTCAAATAATAAATAGTTAAAAGTATTTAAGTGAATAATAATTAATTAAAGAGTATTTAAAAAATAAAAATATTTAATTAAAATAAAATTTTAATAAAAATCCTACCAACTCTAGGACTAATAAATTAAAAAATATTACCCGTTTTAACCTTCCCCCCCCCCCCTCTGTGAGATGACGACATCCTAAAAATGAATTAATTTTGGAGGCACTTTGCCGCATGAATAGATGAGAAAGTGAAAACCAAAAAAATAATAATTAAAATGAAAAAGAGCCGTTAGATTTTATTTACGGAAATCCAACGACCAAAAGCTTGCCCTGGGCCGTGGTCCGGTGCACCGCGCACCTGCTACACCCTCAACCCAATTTCTCCCCCTTTTAAGGTTTTAAATCAGACCTTTCACGTCGTTCAGCTTCTTGAATGCCCTTAATAACAATAATTATTCTATATCGATATCTGCAACAGGCAAAGACAACAAAACGAAGTTGATGATCGGAGAACCAAACTACTCCTCAAATCCAACGGTCCACGTCTCTCCGTGGACTGTTCTTGATGATCCCAAGGCCGATACGTCGTTCCCCTTCGCTGCTGGTGGCAATTCCGTCAGCCCTAATGGCAATGCAGAGTACTTTTCCCTGGACGATGTTCCAACGGCGCTGCAGCGATACCTGCCATCGAACGACGTCGATTTGGATTCCGACGAGGCTGGTCGGGAGTCGGATCTTCCGTTGGGCGAGTACTCTTGCGATAACTTCCGGATGTTTGAGTTCAAGGTCCGAAGGTGCGCGCGTGGCCGTTCCTATGATTGGACGGAGTGTCCGTATGCTCATCCCGGAGAGAAAGCTCGCCGGAGGGATCCAAGGAAATACCACTATTCTGGCACATCGTGTCCGGAGTTCAGGAAGGGGAACTGTAAGAAGGGTGACTCATGCGAGTTCGCGCGTGGTGTGTCGGTGTGCGGGCTTCACCCAGCTCGGTATCGGACTCTGCCCCGCAACGCCGGCCCCATGGTGTGTTGAAATTTTAAATAACAGAATTGTTTATAATTTTATTAAAATTGTCAAAAATTTATGTGGATTGATATAAGTCACTTTTCCAAATACTTCAAATAAAATATCCCATTACAATATATATATATATATATTACAAAAATTCCATTTACCACATTAATCCAGTGGAAGGTTTTTTTTTTATAAGAAAAATAAAAACATATGAAAACATTTTTCAAAAACTTTAAATGGGCAATATTAATGATATAAATTAAATTAAGGGTAAATTATATTTTACATATTTGCAGTTTCCCATAAAATCTCACTTTTGACCTTTCAAGTTTTAGTTATAGTAGTTAATCCTTTATAATTCATTCAGTTAAATAAAAAATAAATTAATTTTTAAGATTTTTAAATTTTTTCAGTGTATTAAATATACCCATAAGTCTTGTTTGGATAAATTTTATTTTGCACTTTTCAGATTTATTTAAAATTATATTTTTGAGGATCCTTATTTTTTTTTTTTTGGGTAATAATAATTAAGAGTTTTAATTTGTTGCCATCTCCTCTTTTACTAATTATTTTCCCCTCCACTCTTACAGTAAACTGTTTAAATGTTGCTGCTAATTTAACATTTAAACTCTTAATTATTATAAAAACAAATGAAAACGAAAACTTAACTCTTGAGTGAAATTTTGGCTCGATCTCATGCATCTTGCTTTTATAATTTTTTTTCTTTTTTTGGTTTAAAGTTTAATTTGTTAAAACCTTTGAAGACATGATAAGAAAGAAAAATTTATATGTTATTTGATATACAGCTTCTAACGTCTGCTGGCTTGCTCATGGGACACCAAGATCGCCGGTGTGGTCGCTGTGACAATTATATGGAATTAACAGCAAGTGGAAACATCTATTTCCGTCGGCAGCGCCACCGAGACTGGCTTCTAAATTCCGGTCAACGACTAAATAGTTCATCGGCCAAATCTCTGAACAATCATGAGTATTGGTCCATTGATATCAATGATGATGAACCAAACAGTATCAATAAATTATTAGATAGTGGCGCAAAGGTTCTCCGACCATACGAGGGTTCAAAAGTAGACGACTCTTGTTGGGCAACAAGTCCAGAGATGGTGCTCGGAGTTACAAGCCAGGCTGCGGTTTCGCTGATAAGTTACGCTTTGACAGGCTCTCACTCTAGCCCACTTTTGTATGTAGTGGTGATTTTTATTGGCGTGGGTTTCGGTAGTGCTCTTGCGTCAATGTCACTGCGTCGGAGAAACCCCAAGGCCGCTCGCTGGTTCGGGAAAGTGGGGGCTGTTGCTGCTGCGTCTGGAATTATTTCAGCGTTCGGAATGTTCCTTCCACAAAACACTATTTCGACCTTTGTGGTGACTGGGGTCTCTTGCCTGATTCCTGCAATTGCCATGGCTCTTGCATAACTGTTTTGGCATGTTATGATCTGTGTGTTTATCAGACGATTTTATACATTTTAATTTATCAGTCGTATGTCCTGCTCCTGCACAAGGAGGTTTTAATTGAAAATAGATAGTTAATTTTGTTTTAGTCTGGGAACTTTGTCCGCATGCGCGTACACAGATGCGTATGAAATGTATTATTTGGAGCTCCAAACGCCCTTATATGTAATTTTATGTGTATTTTTAAATTTGTTTACATATTTCTATTTGTCGAATTTTTAATATATATATTGTAATGTCCTGTATTTTTGAAATGTATTATTTTATTTTTAATATGTTTTATTAATGGTTAAGGTGGTGAATTCTTTTGGGGTCGGGGAGAAGCCTGCAGTTGCTACTCATGGGTGCGCACTGGGTGAAATCCGTCCCGTGGCTCTAGCCGACAAAGAACCACGAGAAGGTAAACCAGCCTAGACAAGTCCTGGCTGACCGACTCAGCCGAGAAGGCTGTTAGATGGCCCTCCACAATTATAGGAAGGACTGCCCCTAAGAGGAGTCGAACCCGGGACCTATTGGTCTCAGGCCCTTCAACTCACCATCCGAACCAACTCGAGTATCTTTCGGGGCTAAGGTGGTGAATTCTTTGGAATGCTTAGGGTTGACTTAGGGGATTTTTGAAATTGTGGCCTGGAGTGTTTGGACCCAAGGGCCCGTCGTGCAAACGGACGACGAAGACTTTTCTGCTCGTGCAATTTTTCTGCAGCTTGCTGTCCTGCCGCCCACCGAGGCCGCCGTTCATCCTCGGATCACCGCCCATTACCGTCCTAACACCTATCCTACTTCTCTAGTCTTAACAGCTGGTGGATTAATGGTGGATTGATGTGTATATACATGTGTGGCTGAGTGTTCTTCCGGTAAAAGCTCTCTCTTATGTTCTTTCCTTTCGTTTTTATTTTCTTACTCCCTAGTTTCGGAGATATTTGGTAGCACTAAAAATAACTAAAATTTATCAATTTTAATTAATTTTTATATTTTTTTTCGTTTAAATTTTTTCACATATCATCTTTATGTCACATCTTTTTATTTATTTTTATTATACTTTTTAATTATTTTTTGTTAACCAAACATTCCCTCAAAAAGATTGTTGGATAAGACGAGAGCGGGAATTTTATCTTTATGGCGTTAATTTTCCATAGGGTGGAAAATCAGGGTTGAACAGGAGGTTGTTAAGAGTTGGTTTTCTTCCTCAATCCATTTTCATATGGTATTATATAACTTTATCTTCGAATTTATCTTCCATCAAAATATAAAAAATGACTAAATTTATCTCATGTTAAGTCTCATGTCACATTATGAGTGCGTTTGTAACGCAGCGTGAAGTAAAGATAAATTGGTTTGTTTAATGACAAAGTCAAAATCTTAGAATCCAGCGAAAGAATTGAAAGAAAAAGACTCAAGATATAAATATAAAGAATGAATAATAATTAACTTGTTAATTGACTTGTATAAAAATGTTTACAAATCTATTTGCAGGGAAAATTAATCCTAAACTTACTCCTAATTAAAATAAGAATACCATAAATCCAAAAGAAAAAAGAAAATCCAATCTTAGTTAAAGTAGAAGTAAAACAATTCTAAAAGAAATTAAGAAATATCAAATCTATTAATTACATCTTTCTCTCCCTCTTAAAAAATAACTCGTCTTTGAGTTATCTAAAGTAAGATCTAAAAAAAAAAAAATTGGAGAACCATCACAAGCAAACACCTTTAATACAATTTTTGTTGCTGATAAAAATATGTATAATTCTGGCTTGAGAATAATCTTTATTTTCATACGCAATAGTGCTTGAAATTTGCTTTCTGCAAACAATTCTTCAAGTAATTTTTCAAGGTTGAAAAATTCAATCATATTAACCCATGCTATCTCAACGTAATATTTATCCACCCCAATAAAATCAATAAATTCCAATGAACTTTCATATTTGACTTTTATTATTTGTAGATTGATAAAATCACCAACTCCTTTACCATCAAATAATAAATCTAAGTTATAATGCTCATCACCAAAAGGATTTATAACTTTCAATGTTGTAGGATTTTTAACCTCTTCCTCTTGAAGACCAATTATAATTTTACTTTCTTCTAAAAATAATTGATCTAAATTATAATTGTTTTCAAATATAGTGTCCACAAAAATAGAAACCTCTTTTGTCTCAATATTTTCTTTAAATATATCACACTGAGGTGTATGATATATTAAATTGTCATACCTCCTACCTCTCGCTCGAGCTGTTGCAAACCCTAATTCGCTTCCATCATCAAGATTTGCTAATACTCGTCTTTTAAGGTTTAAATGAGTGAAACCTTTGAATGTTTTACTGCAGGCAATTCTCTCAGCAAGATTTAGTCTTGCTTTTCCATTCCTATCGCCGATAATTCACAATAGAGCTACCATCTGTGTATTGATCTCATCGACCTGCTGTTCTATCGCTCGTATTGTCAACTGCTGTTCTTGGACTTGAGCCGAGACAACCTGTAATCTCTGATCTATGTCACGAGATTGGTTGCCTCCACTACCGCCATGGTTAGCCATCGGATTAGGAGACACCCGCTCTAATACCACCTGACGCAGCGTGAAGAAAGGATAAATTGGTTTATTCAACGACAAAGTTAAAATCTTAGAGTCCACCAAGAGAATTGAGAGAAAAAGACTCAAGATATAAATCTAAAGAATGAATAGTAATTAACTTGTTAATTTACTTATATCAAAAACGTTTACAAATGTCCCTATTTATTGAAAAAAATAATCCTAAACTTAATCCTAATTAAAATAAGAATAATACAAATCCAAAAGAAAATACAAAATTTCATCCTAGTTAAAGTAAAAATAAAACAAATCTAAAAGAAATTAAGATATATCAAATCTACTCTATATCGGTTTGGAATGATAAAAAGTGAGATAATCTGTAAGTTTGAATTTGTACAGTAAAATAAAAAGTAGATAATTTTTAAAAATTTTCAAAATTTTCAATGATTTTAAACAAATTAAATGCACCCTATATCTATACTTATTTCATATTCAACCAACTCAACCCAAAAAATAATTCTACATAAATAATTAATTATACCTTATATCCAATCATATATATTATTTTACAACAATACTTATTCTCGTAATCCTATCCTCCATTCAAACATAAGAAACAAATATTTCATTTATAATGGAAATCAAATGTAAAAAAAATATATATATATATATATTAAACAAGTACATACTTAATATACTCTATTTTAATGTATCTATATAATATACATATATTACCTAAGCTTTTTCTGTAAGCTAATGTTAATTTGTACAGAATTTTGTCATTCTCTTTTTCGAAAAATACCTCGCTTCTCATTCGTTCCCTCTGTCTCTCCCTAGGAAACCAAAGTCTCCTGCTGCAATGGATGGATTCCAACGACAGAATTACAACTACTCTTTTCTCGTGGATTGACGACTTCTGTTTCGGAATAACTCTGATCACGTGAGCAATTTTCTGATAATTAAATACCTTAAATAAATATATTATACTTACTGCTCAATCGTACTTTTTTAATTTTTTTTTGCTAAGTAATAATACTGCATAAATGTCACGTCAAATTTGAGCTACTGTTGGGTAGGGTTTTTGGAATCTAACTTTTTTATAATTTTTGCTTCGTGTGGTCACGTTTTAGAGTTGTAAAAGTTATATTTTTATAATTTGTATAATAAATAAAAAATTTAAATTTTATATATATTTATAGAATTTTATAAAAATTTGTAAAACTTCAAACAAGCTTGTGAAGCACGAAAAAAAAATCAAAAAATTTAAAAAACTCTACAATTGTACAACAAAATTTTTTCACCTCGAAATTAGGTGAATTTATATAAATCTCTATAAATTTATATATATATATATATATATACCAATAAATTTTTATAAATTCTAATAAAAGTTTTACAAATTATAATAACTTTTCTATAAACACTACTATAAAAATACAGAAATATCACAGCTTTAGGTATAATGTTTCACTTTCTATCTCAGTCACAGAAGCGTGATCGATCCAGGCGAGGTTGTAAATCACTTCTTTTCCATCACAGTTTATAATCGTAATAAAAAAATTTACAACAATCAGACACTAAAAGCGTGATTTTTATGATAAAAACTGAAATGAAAAGAAATCTCGTGTGATCTTTCATGAATTTTGATCTCACATTTTTTGAAAAATTGTGATTAAATATAGAAAAATAATCACACTAAAAAAATGAATTAATTTTAAAAATAATAAAAATCCACATGGAAACCTCCTATATATCATGCCATCGTAGCACTGTTTGGCACCTTATCATTATAGCAATCTTATATATTTGATATTTTTTTATTTCTGCTGAGAATCAAACTCGTGCCATTCCTCTTAAAGTTAGTGTAGTTGACCGCTAGTCTAATCTATCATTTACATATACATTTTACATATTAACATATAAAAACAAATTTTTATCACTTTTGGGGTTACTAAAAAAAGTAATAAAATTATATTATTTTAATTTAATTATTTTAAGTTTTTTATAATAATTTATTATGACTTTTGTCAACCAATTAATTGCTAAAAGTTACAATTTTTTTGATCAATTAGTCGAGAAAAATAATAAAAAAATTTACTTTTATTTAATTATTTTAACTTTTTTGCAATCATTTGAAATCATAACCAATATATAGTACCATGTGAATACTTAATAAATAATTGATGAATATCTATCATATTTAATTAAAAATAATTTTAATTCTTTTTCTCATTTTCCTTTAATCTTTGTTTATAGTATATATTTAATCATGACTCACTATTTATAATATATTTTTCTTTATTCTCTATTATATTTTTAAAAGTAATTAGGTCGCGTTTATTTTAGTTTTAGAAAACTATTGTTCAAAACAAAATTTTTGAAAACTATTTTAAAAATTGATTTGTAATACAAAAAATATTTTTAATGACTAGATTCAAAAATTAATTCTAAAAAGAAAACAAATGAAAATTTTTATTATTTTTATTTCTAAATTTTTATCACTTCTAGCAAAATATAAAATAATGTTACTTTTAGTATAATTAATATTAAAGATACACTAAATGTTTATTAAATATTAAGTATTTAATATTCACCTCGTTATAAGTCATACAAATTATGAAGACTACTCCCATAAATTTACTTAAAAAATAATGATTATACATTTAGCATTATTTAAATTTGATTTTGTAAATTTAGTTTTAACATTAATTTAAAAATATTTTTGTTTATTGATCTATGATTGTAGTTTTTATAGCATATTCAATTAATTAAAATTAATAAATAAATATTACAATAAAATTTATGAAATCTAATTTAAATCATATAAAGTGATAAATAAAATTGTTTGAGAGAGATATAGAGAAAAAATAACAATATTATCTCTCTTTTTTTTAATTATCTCACTTTTTTTAAGATATAATTTTTCTCACTTTTTGATCTCAGTTTTTTCTAAATATGTTTCCACTAATCTTTTATTTCAGTTTTTTCTAGAGATGGTTTTCACTAATCTTTTATCTTATTTTAAATACAATCACGGTTTCAACAAAAGTGAGATAAAAAGTATTAAAAGTAATTTTTTATCTCAGTTTTTTAATTAGACTGAGATAAAAAGTTTAACTCACAAAACTTTATCACGCTTTTTCTAAAACCGTGATCTTTATGAATTTCTCAGTGAGATCTTTATCAATTATTGTAGTAGTGAAATTCTAATAAAGTTTCTATACTTTTCAAAAATTTCTGATACACAAGTAAAAAAGTTTCTGTAAAAATCTGTTTGAATGGACGAAAATCCGTTCAAATGGAACTATTCAATTTTTTTAAAACATAGTTTAGTGGTTGAACTTCAAACACTAAAAAGTTACTTAAATTATAATTTTTGTTATTTTTTGAAGCTGCAAACACCCCATACATCGTAAAATTTGTGATCTGTGAAAATTTTAACATTTAGAGTAATGATTGAATAAAATTTGTGCGTTAAAAGATCTAGTTAATTATTTTTGACCCTAAAATTAAATACTTCACTTTATTAATTAAATTTGCGGTGCAAGGCTCTTTTGCTTCTGTTTTTTTTTTTTTTTTTTTCCAAAAGGGATAGCGGAACACATCGATCAATCCCTTTTTGGCCCCACACCTTGTTTTTTTTTATACATTAAAAAAGAAGAAGAAGAAGAAGAAGAAGAAGAAGAAGAAGAAGGGGATAGCGGAACACATTGATCAATCCCTTTTTGGGACCACACCTTGTTTGTTTTATACTTCAACTCAACCTCTTTATTTTCAATATGGAGTCGGCATGCCTGTATTTTAAATTGTTAATTTTCATATATATTCTTTTTGAAGAATTAATCCTTATCCTTTGAAACATAAGCTTGAACAACTCACGACGGGAATCAGGAATTTTAGGACGTGTTTGGGCCGATGAAAAATAACAAAAAACAGTAAAAAAAATATGATTTGAGGAACCTTTAAATATTTGATGTATATATCTCAAATCGCATTTTTAAAGAGAAACAATAAAATTCTTGTCCCGAATTTTTATTTGGATAGATTGGACTCCCTTGGTTGGCAGGTGATGCAACAGGGCTGACAACTCTTACAAATTATTACTGCCTAAAAGAATCCGTCCAAACGACATTTGATTCCATGTCAGGATGGTTTCGAGTAGACTTGGGGAGAAAAAAAAAAGACAAAACGTCCAAATAATTTCTACTGTCCATCAGAAAACTCTGGAAAAATTGGTGACAATAGATATCATGCGGTAGTTTGGGAGTCTATGGTAAAAATAGTAAAAAAAATTATTATTTGATAAATCAAATTCTAATTATTGACTTTTTTTGTAAAAAATGTTAAACTTTTTTTTGAACATTGAGAAAATATAAAAATATAAAATTATAATAAAAATTTTTAAAAATTTTCAATAAACTTTGTTACGTTGAACAGGTCCTTAGTGTTGGTCAAAGGTGGTAAAAAAATAAAAAATAAAAAACAGCTATTGTTGATATTTTATTATTCTCCTTGCGACTGCAATCACGTCGATGTTGATATTTTACTTTTGGTACTCGTCATGTGACAGATGTTGAGTATTGGTGACCGTTTGTATGTAGGGATTTTCTTTTTTGGGGGGGGGGGGGGGGGGGGGGGGGGGGGGGGGCGCTTGCGCAGTCATGTGCGCTTGGCTTGTCGTCACGTGGGTTAAACCACCCAAGAGGTGTTTTTAAAATTAAAATTTTATCATTAAATTTTTAAAAATAGATTTGAGGTCAAAATTAAATAAAAATTTTGCACTTTACTTCAAGATCATTTTTAAAAATAAAAATAAAAAATATTAATTAATTTTGTCTAATAAGTACTTATACAGTGTTTAATAAATGTGTAAAATTTTATTATTTATTATAAATATTATTATAATTTTAAAAATATTAATCTAAAAAGTTTTATAAAAAGTATTAAAAAATATGAGAAGAGTAAGAAAGTGTGTCTCCATGTAAATTGACCGAAAAGACAACCAAAGTGAAGAGAAAAATAAACAATCTTGATCATTAAATAAATTCAACAATTGAAAATTTTTCAAATTTAAATTCTTAAGTTTTCTTATGATGAGGATGACACAAAGAGTTTAAAAGTGCATGTATTTAAAAATTTAAATTTAATGTACATTTAGATTGAATTTTTAATTTAAATGATTTTTTATAAATTTTAAAAAGAAAATTAAAGTCTATATATCACTTTTTAAAAAATAAAAACTTTTAGTTGACTTTGCCTAATAAATATCCAGATGGTGTTTAATAAATGTGTAAAATTTTATTATTTCTTACATATATTATCACATTTTTTAAAATATTAATTTAAAAAATTTTAAAAAAGTATTGAAAACAATGAAAAAAGTGAAAGGTTTTTAATATCCATATAATGTTTAATAAATGTGTAAAAATCTCTCACTTTTTTCGTATTTTTAATAAATTTTTATAAAATATTTTAAATTAATATTTTTAAAATGTAATAATATTTATAATACATAATAAAAGTTTACACATTTATAAATACTGTATGAATACTTATTATATAAAATTCACTAAAATTTTTTATTTTAAAAAAATGATATTTAGATTTTAATTTTCTTTTAAAATTTATTAAAAAATAATCATTTAAATTAAAAATTCAATTTTAATATACATGAAATTTAAACTTTTAAATAGAAACACTTTTAAACTCTTTATATCATTTACCTAATAAGAAAACTTAAGAATTTAAATTTGAAAAATTTTTAACTGTTGGATTTATTCAGTAGCCAAGATTAATTACTTTTCTCTCCATTTTAGTTGTCTTTTCAGTCAATTTACATGGAAATACATTTTTTTATTGTTCTTATATTTTTAATACTTTTTTTTATAAAACTTTTGAAATTAATATTTTTAAGAGTATAATAATATTTATAATAAATAATGAAATTTTACACATTTATTAAATACTGTACGAATACTTACTAGCCAAAGGTAACTAAGATTTTTTATTTTTATTTTTTAAAAGTGTTCTTGAAATAAAATGCAAAATTTTTATTAAGTTTTGATCTCAAATCTATTTTTAAAAATTTAATGGTAAAATTTTTCAAAATTTTGAAACTCTTTGTATAATAAAAATAAAAAATAAATAATCATTTAAATTAAAAATTCAATTTAAATGTACATAAAATTTAAACTTTTAAATACATACACTTTTAAACTCTTCGTATCATCTACATCATAAGAAAACTTAAGAATTTAAATTTGAAAATTTTTCAACTGTTGAATTTATTTAATGGTCAAGATTACTTATTTTTCTCTCCACTTTGGTTGTCTTTTTAGTCAATTTACATGGACACACACTTTCTTACTCTTCTTATATTTTTTAATACATTTTTATAAGACTCTTTAAATTAATATTTTTAAAATTATAATAATATTTATAACAAATAATAAAATTTTATATATTTATTAAACACTGTATAAATACTTATTAGACAATGTTAATTAAAATTTGTTATTTTTATTTTTTTAAAGTGATCTTGAAATAAAGTGTAAAATTTTTATTTAGTTTTGACCTCAAATTCATTTTTAAAAATTTAGTGGTAAAATTTTAGTTTTAAAAACATCTTTTGGATGATTTAACCCACGTGGCGACAAGCCAAGCGCACAGGACTATACACCGGTGCACAAGTGCACCGGTCCCCCCCCCAAATCCTGTATGTAGACGACAAACCGATAAAGGCATAACTTTAGCTGCCCCTAAGTTCTTGGGTCCGTTTAGTAACGTTTTTATTTTTTATTTATAATTTTAAAATTTTATAAATTAATAATAGAAATATATTTATTAAATTTGTTTATGTTTTTGTTTCTATTACAAAAATTTTGTTAATTTCGATATTTTATCCATTTTTGTACATCATATCAAAATAAATTATTTTATTCAAATATTTTAGTAAACTAAAATTAGTTTTAATAAATAATATAATTAAATTAAATTAATTAAGTTAATATGCAATATCTATTATTAATTTATTTTTAATAAATAATTAAATTAAATTAGTAAGAAATATATATTATTAAGTTATTTTAAATAAATAATAAAATAAAATATATTAATTTAATTTAAAAATAATTTAATTAATATAAATATATTTTATTAAATTATTTTTTTTAAATATTATAATTAAATTATTTAGTGTAACTTAATTTAATTTAATAATTGATTTAAATAATATTAAATATATTTTATTAAATTATTTTTAATAATATCATAATTAAATTATTATGAAATATATTTTATTCGATTATTCTCAGTAAATAATTAAATTATAATTAATATATTTTATATTTACTGGATTAAATGATATAATATTTATATTTTATTCAATTATTTTTAATAAATAATATAATTAAATTAATATAAAATATATTTATTAAATTCAATTAATTTTTAAAAAACTAACAAAATTAAATATTTTATGAAAGTAAAAAAATTAACAATCCTAAACAAAATTCAGTTTTAGTTTTCATTTCAAAAAAAGAAAACGACAACAGAAAATGAAAAACATAAAACATAAACATATAAATACAAACAGAAAAATGACAGCGTTACTAAACGGCCCCTTAGCGTCTATTTTCGTATCATTTTTTTTATTTTCTTTAATTTTACTACTAGCGATTAGCATTAAAAATTTTAGCGACTAAGATCGGCAGATTGGCAGATAGTAAGGTAAAACTTTTTTTTATTTAATTTTACTATTTTTGCCAATATATTCAAAATTACAAACCTGTGATCTATATTGATCATCAAATTTTTTAGACACATCCTTAAACCAATAAAAAATCAATATTGATTAGATAATATAATATTATAAAAAATGCAATAATTATAAATTTCATTATACCTAAAATTACTAAATAAACTACAATTATTACAACTAAAAAGTCCAATTTAACCATCTATCAAATAAGATACAAAAAACAAAAATTTGATTCCCGAGTCTTCAAAGTCCCCCGATCCTCATTAAACTTAAAAAATTAAATCAAACATATATTATTGACATGTAATTTAAAAGAAACCTAAATATATATATATATATATATATATATAAAATTAAAAATTAAAAATTTTAAGTAAAAATTACAAATAGATAAAACGGGCAGACCAGCCACCGAATTACTACGCTGTTGGTGAAAAATTTTATACGTCATTTTTTTTAACCGAGAGTGTCTGGGTACTTCGCACGCACCTCGACTGATCCCTATAATCTTGAAATTAATGACCAGATAAATTCTTTAGTGGTCTTTAGGAGACTCAAACTAGTGACTATTAGAGGAAAAATTACACATAGACTCATAAACATTTGAATAATTATACATAGACCCTTCAATATTTAAAATTTATAATTGTCGTCTTATTTTGAAATAACTCCCGACCTCCCACGTTAGTTTTGCTACTCATTCCGTTCAAATTTCATTGGAAAGGCAACTATGCCCCTAACGTGGCACCCTGTTATTTCTTCTTTTTCTCTCAATGCATAGCCCAATTAAACACTCTCTCTACTCTATCTATTCTCACATTTTTATTTTATTAAAGTTATAATAATTTATTTTATTAAAGTTAAAATAATAATTTATGATTAAAATGATTTATTTTATTAAATTAAATTTATTTATTAATAAATAATAATTACGTATTAAAATAATTTATTTTAGTAAAATTAAAATTTCTAGTAATTACATATTAAAATATTTATTTTTTAAAATAAAAATTAATGATAAGTACATATTAAATATTATTTTATTAAAATTAAAACTATTATTAAAACAATAATTACTATTAAAATAAGGCGCTCCACTAAGCACCAATAAGGGCCTAGATTTGTAAGAGGATCACCAGAGTCGTCGTGTAACTTGAGGTGTTGTTCCATAGGTGAAGAGGCGAGATAACATCCAAGTTGTCTAGAATCAGCAAGGATGTATATTTGTGTTGATTAATAAATATCCCTTGACACGATCAAGCTACCTCAATGCCTAAAAGATATTTTAGGTGCTCAAGATCCTTTATTTTAAACTGAGTAGCCAAGAATGTTTTGATTTATGCAATGGCATCAAAATCAACAGTGTAATTAGATTCATGGGCACAAGTAAAAAGGGGAATGATCAACACACAACTGTGTGAATCCTACAGATAAAAAAACAATGGACAATTTTGAAAACCAATTACGAGAAGCTTGTTTGAGGACATGTAAGGACTTTTGTAAGTGACAAACACGAGTCTCTCCTTAGCGTTATAACCGAGTAGGAGAGACATATAGACTTCCTTATCTAAGTCACTGTGTAAAAAGGCATTATGAACATCCAACTAGTGAATGTGCCAATTTGTTTGCGACAGCTATGGCTAGTAAACACCAAACAGTGACCAATTTAGCTACTGGAGTAAATGTGTCATGGTAATATAGCCTCTCAATTTGAGTATATCCCTTGGCAACTAAACGGGTGTTGTATTGCTCCACTGTACCATCTGCATGTAATTTGGTTTTAAAATCCACTTGCACCCACTTACTTTTCTTGTTTCCGGGGGGGGGAGAGGGGCAATTTTTCAAGTATTATTATTTTTAAGTGCAGTGATTTCAGAAGAAATGGCATCACGCCAATGGGACTGTTTAACGGCTTCATTGTATGAAGTTTGATTAAATACAGTAGTTAAAAAAGAAAAATATTTTGGAGAAAAGTGGTGGTAGAAAACAAAATTGCTAAGCGGATGAGCAGTACCTGAATACAGTGATAAAAACAAGTTGATGCGAAAATGGATTAATAGTGGGGTAATAATAATCATTTAATTTGGTGGGAAATTGGATTTGGCATTTAAGCTTTGTGGGTTGGTGGGTTAGGGATATGGGTGGGCTGATGAATTTAGTTAATGTTGGGGTTGTGTCATTAGGAGGAGGTGATGGAAGTGCTATTAGTATTAATAGGAGAGAGGTTGGGTTGATCTGTTGATGAGCCAGATGTACGTGGGCCAAGACTAGGAATTGTAAGTGGTGTAGGGGAATTTGGAGGATTAGGCTGAGATGGTGAGTTGGTGATATTTGGAGAAATGGGTAAATCTATACAAAATTGGGATAAAGTTGTGGAATAAATAATAGAACCAGGTTCTAGGAAGACAGATTGTGGATTAGAGAAAGGATCAAAATTGTCAGATGAAAGTTGAAAATCTAGACAATGATTTTTAAAGGAAAAAATTATTTTCAAAAAAAGTTACATCTCAAAAAATAAATAATTTCTTGTTTGAATATTAAAGAGACGATAACTATAGCAATGAGGAGGGTATCCAACAAAATGTATGTGATCCCACGTAGTCGAATTTTATCACGCTCTACGCGGGAGGTTTTTACATAGCATAAACAACCAAAAACTTTTAGATGATCATAGGATGAGAATTTTTTGAAAAGAAGCTCAAAAGGATTCAAGGTGGTAGAAGGCATATGATTTATTAAATAAATGGTCACAAGGACAAATTCTCTCGAAAATTTAAGGGGTAACTTGGTTTGGAACCGTAAACACCGAACCGCGTTTAAAATATGGCGATGTTTACATTCAGCCACCCCGCTTTGTTAAGGTGTGTCTATACAAGTAAAAACTCTTGTAAAATCCCATGATCGTCGAAAAGTTTTTGGGTGTCATTTTTCGTAAATTCCATGCCATTGTCGGAATGAAAAAAATTTTGAAGACAAATTGATTTTTAACTATACGCCAGAAAGAATTTTATTTTTTCATGGCATCTAATTTGTGAATAATGAGATATATCCATATAACACAAGTATATTCGTCCGCAATAGTTAGAAAATATCGAGCACCCCACGTGAAAGGCGTGTGGTGACTTTTCCAAACATCACAAAAAACTCGATTAAAGGGGATTAAACTTTTATTTGAAATATTTTTAGACAATAATCGCATATGTTTGCCACGAAGGCAAGCATCACAATTAAATTTATTTGGAGGAATGGAAAGGGATTTAGGAATAACAAAATCCGACTAGCGCCCTAATCTCTTGTGCCACAAGCTAAAAGGTAAGTTATGAGATGCGGAATTGGCTTGTAGTGAATGTAATCGGAGGTAGTAAAGTTGGTTTTGCAATTCACCTGCTCCAATCACTGTCTTCGAGTGGATAGCCTAAAAGATACAAACAGAAGAAAAAAAATTACTTGAAAATTAAGTTGTGAAGTAATTTTTTGAATAGATAGTAAATTGAAATGAAAATTTGGGATATGCAAGACATTTTGGAGATGAATAGAATTAAAAAAATACACATCGCTAATATGGGCAACGGAATGGGTGGTACCGAAAGGAAGGCATATTGGAATATCATTTTTATTTTTTGGTAAGTACTAAAAAAATTAAGATGTGGCATCATATGATCAGAGGTGCCACTATCTATGATTCATTCCATTTGGGTAGGGTGAATTTTACCAGCATAATTTACAAATGATAACGATGATTGAAAAGCCTGTGATTGATGCACTTCGTTGGGAGTGATGTTGGATGGGTTTGATTTAAAGAGGGTTAGGACTGGTGTTTTAGACATTTTTCCACCATGGTGTGGCAAAAAAAAAAATACGATGGTTTGATTTGATCAGGCTCCTAGACCAAATTACTCGATACCATGCTAAAGAACTAAATTTATGAAAAGGAAAATCAATCTCTCATTCTTATAATTCCAACGGCCTAAAAGGTTCAAATATATACAATATTTTAGCAATCTGATCCTATAAATTGTGGATTGTAAATGGTATAAGGCTAGAATAAAGGTGCTAAAATCAAGCTAATATATATTAACTATCGAAAACAAAAGGAAAGAAAAGGAGAAAATTTTGATTATGATGGAATCCTAAAATAATGCATTCAATAATGGAGTAATGGAAAATTAAATCCATTATTTTAAGAAACTGTTAAGAGAAATACTGTGTGAGTGTGTGAGAGTAAGGAAAGATAAAGGCAGGAAAGAAAATGAGCGGAATAAGAAGAAGAGAAGAAGGAAGAAAAGAAAAAGAAATGAAAGAAGCCATTTTAATTTTCACATCATCATCTCGCATCCTCGCTTCTTGACGTCTTGGCATCATTTGACTAGAAGTAGGGATTCATGAACATTAGGTCTTAGATCTTTCATTGCTTTGCTTAGTTATATGGTTGTTATGATAGGGATGGCATGAGCTAAACTTAGAAGTAAAACCATGCATATGTTGTTCTATCCTAAAATGTTTTAATGAGGAATATGCATGAGATATAGTATTGTATAAATCATTGTAAGTAGAGATTTTATTACAAGTATGATCGGTATACATATAGACATGCATCCAGATAACTGTATTTTATTGTATATGTTATTGATTAAATTAAAGTTTAAACATACTTTATGTTCTCTAATTGGCATGCAAACTATAAAGGTGAATGTAAATTATAATTTGATCATGCTATTGATAAGATGAAATTGGAATGGAACAAGGTGCTAACTATAGTTATGAGTCATATTAATTTTGTTTGGGTTGAAAAGGTACTAAAATATAGATTATATGTACCTATAAGTTGAGTCTCTATACTTGTATAGGGATTGTTTATCATACCAGTAGGCTAATAATTTATATAACACTTTTTCTTTTGATAATTTCCATTGGTAATTGAGTGATAGTTAATTAATAGGAAACTGACACCGATAATTGAGTGATAGTTGATCAATGGAAGCTGACATCCGTTTTTGTGTAGAAAAGCGTGAATACATTTAAATCGTTAGATTTTAACAATCCCAATTTCGATTTCATTTAGTTGACATAAGTTTTGATATCAATATGAATGCATCTACAGTGTTGAATTTTAATTCAATCACCCTATACTTGATGTTATCAAGCTGACATTAGTTTCGATGTCAACTTCCCCTCTTTTAAACTGAAGTACCTCGTTTAAGTGCTTAAAAGTTGAGTATGTGCAGCTCATCTAAAATGTAGGTAGAAGTTAATTCAAAATTCAATTTTTGTTTTTGTTTTAGAAATAAAATAACTATATGTACCGAATTAAGACAAAGACAGTAACGTTTGTTTAATGAAAATGGAAAATTTAAAAAAAAAAAAATCACGGGAACCCAAGCACCCCCCTTGCCTGCCCGTTTTCAATAAGCTGGTCTTTAAAATTTTAAAAATTGAGGACAAGAACTTTGTAACATTTGGTGGCATTTAATTTGTGCTTTTATTTTTTTATTTCTAGTTTTTATATTTTATTTTTTTTGAGATTATATTTTAAAAACATTGAAAATCATTAGATTTGACATTTTTTATTTTTTATATTTTAATTTTTTTTTATTTTTAATAAAAAGGTTTAAAATGATTTTTATTTATTTTTTATTTTAATGTGTAAACCTATTTCTTGTTTTCTAAAATAAATTTTAAAAATACAAGTAATAAAATACATTTTAAAATAATTGTTTTCTTTTCACAAATCTCTACAGGTACAGGGTCCAAAATTAGAGGATATTATTCCTGCAAAACAAACATTCGTATAGTCATATGTCATATCTCTAGCATAATTTTAGATTATTTGAAATTATTTTTTACTAATAATTTGGCAACAATTTTTTTCTACCCTTTATGACAAATGATCACCTTTTCTAATATAATAAACATATGATTATTATATATATTTTTTAAGAACAATCAACATCACATTATATTTTATAATTCAAAATCTTGCTCTCACTTCATGAGACTCAAATTCACAATTAATCTCGTAATCTCGTAAGTGAATGAGTTTTAATCACTTGAACTATTTTGGGTCTATATTTTAATTTTAGACTATCTGGAATGGGCTTGAAAAGACTACCAAGTTTGATAAGTTACCCAATGTATAAATTTAAAATATTAAAAATACCTTTTATTTATTTATATATCATAAAAGTAAAAATAATTTATGATTAATTAGTGAACTTGGTTTAGGAGTCAAAAACTAATGTAGACTTGAGATTTTTAAATATTTAGGCATCGTCAGTTACTAACTTTCAAACTAGTTTTTTGAACTTTGCTTAGAAAAACTAGAGTGTGTTTAACTATTTAACTTTTGGGATAAATAAGTTAACTTTTTGAGTCAAAATTTCTTAAAATTCAAAATAATAATAATAATAATAATAATAATAATAATAATAAATACCTTATATATAAACTTCTAGAAACCAAGTATACTCATATTTGTTTAATTAATTAAATTTCAAAATTATATATAAACAGGTATACTTAGAATTATAAAATAAATTCATAACATTATACTTAAACAAAATATATTAATAAATTAATTTTAACCTTACTAGTTATCTATCATAAGCTAATATTATTCAATTAATTTTAAATAATTATTTTTATCACATTTGATAACTTTTATAGTGTTTAGCGTGTAGTCCATTTTTATAGTTTTGTAGAGATGCACAGTGTCAAATTCATGCGAACAGGATCTCTTGATCTGTTTGAATAAATTTAGACGATAAAAATAAGTTTGAACGGAACTTAAAAATCATTTTTTTTTTCTTTTTCATTTATAACCAGTCCATTTGAATGAATGACTAATGAAACGTTCAAACGGTTTTTTGCTAAGTCACAGTGATGCTTATTTCGAAACTTGGAAAACTATGCATGCAGTTTTCACAAAATTTTTGTAATGCAATTTTCACAAAATTTTAATAATTCGTTTAACCTCCTACAGGTAATATTTATATGTTTTTTTTTTTTTTTTTTTTTTTAAGGTTGATATACTTTTTTTTAAAGTTGACTAAGTTTGTAAGGAGTTAATATTTGATAGATATTTGTAGAGGTTTATAAAAATTTTTAAAATTTTGTAAAGCTTTCAAACTCCTCCAAATAGACTTTAATTAAGTACTGCCTATTCCTCACTAGGGATGTAAATCGGGCTGACCTGGCCCGAGAATTCGGGTCGACCTGCCCCTAAGCCGCCCCGCCCCTGTCGCCCCTGCCGATCTTCGGGTCGGGTCGGGCTAGGCCAAGGGTCACACCACCCGCCCCTGACCTGTCCCAACCAACCTAGCATTTTTTTTAATATTTTTTATTTTTTGAAAGAAAATAAAATAAAAAATAAAACTCAAACAAACACATTAAAATCATTATTGATAAAAATTAAAATTTATTACACAACAACCAATTACATAATTAACATAAATTTAAAATTACAATTTATAAATGTAAAATTATAAAAAAATAAATAAATAAATAATAGAGTAATTAATAAGTGCATCACTTTACGTGTCATACATCCCAATTAGGTTGGCACCTATAAAAGTGATTATCATTTGTAAATATTACTCTATTTATACATAATTATTAATTTATTATTCATCACTGGATCCACTAGCTTGTTCTTCTATTTCACCTAAATACATTGCATCGAAATCAAGGGCAAGTTGCTCTTTTTCGGCATCTTCCAGTTGTCTATTTTCTGCAAGATACTAATCTCGTAAACACATCAAGGCTTCTACTGTCGGAGGGGCCAGTCGACTCCTGAATTGACTAGTAACACGTCCACTAGCACTAAATACTTGCTCGGATGCTACGGTAGAAACTATAAATGCGAGTATATCACGAGCTAAAGCTGAAAGAATTGGAAACTTTGATTGTTGTCCCTTCCACCAGTCTAAAAGACTGAAATCATCTTCATTTTCTATTGGAAGTGTACCGAGAAAACATTGGAGGTCGGATGAATTTGAACTTGCACTTGCACTTGTTGATGCATCTATCCGTCGGGATGTTATTCTTCTCTAAATGGACGTATTACCACCAAAGTCACGGTGAGAAGAGGACGTTGTGGCCATAGTTGGTTGGACAGTTGTACGATTGCTATCATACTGACCCAATAGAGTTTGCATCTCCTATTTAATTTGATATAATTGTTCTTGGGCACTTTCATGCTCATATATCATCTCTAATAATTGAAAGAAAAGATCTTCTTTATACCTAGGGTCTAAAATTGTAGCAATACCAAAATGTATGGGAAGTGGGTTAAAATATTTATCAAATTTTTCCTTCATTACAACGACTAAAGGAGCATAATAATCTTGGGCACTATATTTGTTAAAAATTTCATCAATAACCCCTAATTGATAAATAACAGTAGAAGAAGTAGGATAATAAATTCCATAAAATATTTTAATAGCAACATCAAAAATATGTAAAAAATCTTTATTGAAAATTGCATTTGCCCAATCAATTGGCTCAATACTATCTAATCCAATAGCTTGATTACTTAAAATAAATAAATCGATTACTTTTTGATATTTAATAGCAACTTTTAACATTATATAGGTTGAATTCCATCTTATATTAATTTTCATTGGTAATTTTCTAGGTTTTAAACCAATTTGATTGCATATGCCAGCAAATAGATTAATTCTTTTTTGGAGAGCTCATGGCACAAACTACAACTCTTTTTATTTTTACAATAGAAGATTCATAAATGTTCAATCCATCCTTTACAATTAAATTAAGTATATGGGCACAATAACGACCACGAAATAATAAACCATTTGCAGACAAAGTATTAGCTAAATAATTAAAACAAACATCATTATATGAAGCATTGTCTAAAGTAATAGAAAACATTTTTGTAGATAATTGCCATGACGCAAGTTCATGCAAAATAAATTCCCCCACGCTGAATCCAGTGAATGGTTGTTCAACTAATTTAAATGAAATAATGCGTTTATTTATTTTTCAATTTTTATCAATATAATGTGTAGTAGTTATACAAAGATATTCAATATCTTGGCAAGATTTCCACATATCGGCGGTCAAACAAATATTTCCTTCAAAATTAGTAAAATAAGTTCTTAATTCATCCTTTTTTGATTCAAAATCTCGTAAAACTTTATTTTTTGAAGTATTTCTTGAAAAATCACGATATTGTGGTGTAAAACTTTTGTGAATAAATTCTTCAAAATGTCGATTTTCACTCATTGTAAATAGTTGCTCATCTTTAACAATATATCTAACTAAATTATTTTGTGTTCTTGCAGGGTCATAAGAAAAAATATTTAAATTATCCCATTCATTACCTAATTGAGTTTGTGTTGTACGTGGAAAATATTGATTAATTAAACTATTAACGCGAGGATCCTGTTGGTGCCTTCTATTTAAATATCTTTTTAAATAATTAGTTCCAGATGTAGTTCTACTATTTAATAAATCCCCACAAATAACGCATTTAGCCTTATGCACTCTATCATCACGTGAAATTCTAATAAAAAAATTCCATACTTTTGAAGTGCCATGCTGGTGTTGGGCGTGACGGGAAGATGATGCACCAACATCACCAGTTGTGGTAGTAGGTGTTGGTATTTTTGGTGATGCAAATTGTTCCACTTGTTCTTGAGGGGGAAAGGATATTGAGTCTCCACCCTCCAAATCAAAAAAATGAGTGTCCCGTTGATCCATTTAGAAAAAATAATTTAATAAAAAATTAAATTATGCTAATTAAAAAAATGTATGTATGCAAATTAAAAAAAATAATTAAATACTAACTTGAAATAATTTGAAGTCTTGAATCACTTGATCTTGAAAGTTGAAATCTTGACTTCAAATTTAACAAAATGGAATGCACTTGAGCATAGTTGAATAGCACACTTGAGTGTTGGTAGCTTGGTAGTGTAGAAATTTGGAGAGAAATTTTGTTAATTTTTTGTGAGGGTGAGTGAATGTGAGTGTGGGGTATTTTTAATGGGAGAGGGTGGGGGAGTCTTGTAATTTTTTAAAATTTATTTGTAATTAAAAAAAATTTTTTTAGACCGTTGATTTTGATTACCGTTCTGCATTGTAGAACGGCTTTTTCTGCTGCCACTGCCGTGTTGGGCTGCTAGGCATAACCAAAAAAAAAAAAAAAAATTTGAAGGTTCTGCCAAGCAGAACGGTCAAAACTCAAAAGGGGGGCGGGGGGTCGGGGCGACTCGGGCCGGGCCGAGGGCGACCCAAGCCCTGACCCGGGGGAGGGAGGGGCAGGGTCGGGCCGGGCTCGTACGGAAGGTGGGTCGGGCCTGGGTCGGGTCGTTTCCGGACCGGGTCTCGGGCCGACCCGACCCATTTACATCCCTATTCCTCACCACCCTATGTGGAATGCATAAGAGATACAAAGACACAATTTAAAAAATCAACTGTTGCTATAATAGTTTTGGACATTTCTGTTTTCGTTATTTTGGTTATACCTCCGCTACAATATTCCGTTTATTCTGAACTCACAAGTTTATGAAAGTTTCCATTACACTCACAGTTATCACTTTTTTAGACTCTGGACAGAAAGCAACAAATTAAGAGGCAAATGAAAGTGAAACGCATGAAACTTGGACAAAAGTTGAATTTATTATCCAAGTTGAGAGGAAAAGGATGTCCTGTGATTTATTCCAAAAATTTCATTGCTCAAGACAGGTGCTACCTAGCTCTAGCACATGCATCAACGCACATTATATATATTAATATATATATATATATATAAAGGCACCTCCTTGGCGAACAGATTAATTAATTTCCCTGCTGGCACTACATAATCAAAATAATTAACACAAATTTGATATATATATGTATATACGTATGTAAATAAATATAACAATCATAGAAACAATAAGATCAAGTACCAAGCAAAAACAAAAAATAAAAATAAAAATAAAAATGAAAAATAAAAAATAAAGCAATGTACCTGCAGATTTAATGGCTATTGCAAGAACCAGTAGCAAAGCGAAGCCCAAGCTGAATGTAACCTTTGCCATGTTCTTAAGTTACCTGGTAGGTAGCTTTGGGTTGAAAAATCCTGGTAACTCTGTGTATTCATGATGGGTCCTGACCCATGTATACTTATGGATGAGAGAGACTCAAATTTGACTCAAGTAGGTAAATTAAAAATAACATATACAATATTAGGATAAGTTAAAATTTTTTTATCGCAAGGATGAAACTCGTTTATAGAACAAACAAATTTATTAAAAGTTAAACTGTCCTTATTTTGCTTAAAACTGTCTACTCAGTAAACAAATTATATCCATATTTTATTGAGTAAATGAATTTTGTCTTTAAATCGTTTATTGAATGCATGATTTTTAAATTCTCCTGTTAGATTATTCTAATAATTTGTTTATGTGGCCCATGTAATTTTGGGCTGATTTAATAAGAGTGGCCCAATGTGATGGTTATTGGGCCATAAGTTGAGTTAAAATTTGATGGGTTTTAAAATCCCTTCTCTCTCCTTTTGAAAGTAACAAGAGCAGTTACAAATTCTGCAATTCTTGTTTTTGAATACGTTTATCTTGACCATCAAAGAAAACAGAAGGGAAGAAGGAAGAGAGGGAAGAAACACTATAAGAAAATCAAAGGCATGGATCAAGGTAAATTCTTGATATCTTTCAAGATTATAAATAAAACTTTAATGGATGAATCAAAATAGTGTTGCAAGATCCATACTTGAAAGTTAAATTAAATATAATTGTAAATTATCAATTGGTATCAGAGCATGGTTTCCACACTTTTGATATCTCCATGAAAAGATTATTAGGAATTATTATTATTATTGGGGTTTTTGATTTCTTTTGATATCTCTAACCGAATGCATGCGGAAAATTCTGGATGATATATATATATATATATATATATATATATGAATTGATATATATCCTTAATTCTGTTTCTGTGAAACTTGTGATGCCGCATGGTGGGAAATATTCCAATCAAATTCCAGAATGGCCGTGTGTCAATGAATGTTGACCCAAACTTCCTTGGCAGTTTCTTAATTCTGTGAACGTAATAATGCAAGTTGTGATATATGATTTGATATGTATATATATATATATATATATGCAATTTGTGAATGGCAGATAAATAATAATAATAATAATAATAATATTGGGGTTTTGATTCCCTCAATTATGTGAATGGATCAATCTCATATACTGCCGTGTGATGCCATGATGCATGCCGTGGAATGATGATTGAAATTGTGGTGCATGATTGCCTTTTGTCTACACATGGGTAATGCCTTTGTATTAATGGGTGATACATGATTGCCGAACCATTCTTGAAATGCCGTGTGATGATGTATATGTATATGCATGCCGTTTGATTTCCATAATTCAAGAATGGTTTGAATTGAGACTGGTTTTGAATTGGAAATTGGAAAACCCACGTAAAGTTTTGTACGGTATGATTAATTATTATGAAATTTTATTATTGCTATTATTATCCCAATTACAATTTGTTTAAAATATTAGAGATAATAAAATGTCTAAAGCATGAAGGCTTGTTAGTCACCAAAGTGGCCTAGCTAAAAGATTAATTAGACATTTTTATTCATGCACATTTCAATTGTTCATGTTTATGTGGTGCTATTAAATGACATAAGACTTGGAATTGAACAATTGAGATCATTAGTTATATCGCTAGGAGGTCACCCAAAGGTGGACCATTGCTTATAATTAATGACATTAAAGAAACATATTGACATACTTAGTGAATATGATTGTATATCCAAAGATAACATGAATATTGACTTTAGTATGATTAATTGTTTGTTAAAAGATATTTATATTAGCATCATTATTGGATTTAAAATTATGTATTCAAGTATCACCCAAAGGTGAACTTAAATATATATATATTTAAAGTTTATTATTTGTTTGAATCCATTATGGTTACTCAAAGCATTAACGTGTGAACTTGTGTTATGTTTGTAGCTTCTACAAATTTGTTCGGTTTGAGCAATGGATTGGTCAAGTTCAATGGGCTGAACTATGCGGATTGGTCTGAGCAAATCCAGTTTCAGCTGGGTGTTATGGGCTTGGACATAGCGATAGTTTCAGATGAAAAGCCTGCAGCCATTACTGAGGACAGTACAGAAGATGAAAAGTCTTTTTACGAGGCTTGGGAAAGGTCTAACAGGCTGAGCTTGAGCTTGATGCGGATGACGATGGCAGACAATGTTAAGCCATCAATGCCTAAAACGGACAATGCAAGGGAATTCATGAAGAAAATTAAAAAGTACTCACAATCGGACATAGCTGACAAGTCCATTGTGGGAAGCCTGATGAGTGAGCTAACGACCAAGAAGTTTGACTGGTCACAACCCATTCATGATCATGTGACAAGCATGGCAAATCTGGCAGCAAAGTTGAAATCGATGGGTATGGATGTGAGTGAGTCATTCCTAGTTCAGTTTATCATCAACTCGCTTCCTCCCGAATTTGGCCAATTCCAGGTGAACTACAACACCCTTAAGGAAAAATGGAATCTTCAAGAGATTAAGGCCATGTTGGTTCGAGAGGAAGGGAGGTTAAGGAAGATGAAGGAGCACTCTATCCATCTTACAATTCATAATGGAGCTAGTAACAGCAAGGCTAAACCGGGTAAGAAGGATAAGAAAAAAGGAAAGGCCCCAATGAAGGTCAGTCATGGCCAAATTCATAAGGAGCATAAATGTTTTTTCTGCAAGAAGACTGGGCACTTTAAAAAGGATTGCCCGAAAAGAAAGGCTTGGTTCGAAAAGAAAGGTATTTATTATGTTTCTGTTTGTTTCGAATCGAACCTTATTGAAGTTCCTAATAATACCTGGTGGTTAGATTCAGGTGCAACTACTCACGTATCTCATGTTACACAGGGATTCCTTTCGATCCAGCCCATAAACGGAACTGAAAAGTACTTGTTCATGGGGAACAGAATGAAGGCACGAATAGAAGGAATTGGGACATATAGATTGATCTTGGAAACTGGATGTCATTTGGATCTTGAAAAGTGTCTCTATGTACCTAATTGTGCTAGAAATTTAGTTTCTGTAGGAAAGTTGGATGATGTTAATTTTCATTTTAAGATTGGAAATGGTACATTTTCTTTATTTAGACATAAGTACTATTATGGTTCTGGTGCTTTAATGGATGGTCTTTATCGTTTCAATCTTGATGTTGATTATGCTGAATCCTTATTTCGTGTTGAACATAGTGTAGGAAGTAAACGTAGTGCATATAATGAAAATTCTGCTTACTTGTGGCATCAAAGATTAGGACATATATCCAAGGAAAGAATGTTGAGGTTGGTGAAAAATGAGATCCTTCCGCAATTAGATTTTACTGACATGGATATATGTTTGGACTGTATTAAAGGTAAACAGACTAAACGCATAGTAAAGAAAGCAGCCACAAGAAGTACACAGCTCCTTGAGTTAATACACACCGATATATGTGGCCCTTTTGATGCTCCATCTTGGGGTGGAGAAAAATATTTCATTACCTTTATAGATGATTTCTCACGTTTTGGATACATATATCTACTGCATGAAAAATCTCAGTCTGTGGACATCCTTGAGGTGTTCATAAATGAGGTAGAAAGGCAGTTAGATAGAAAAGTAAAGATTGTGAGATCAGATAGAGGTGGTGAGTATTATGGAAAATTTAATGAGAATGGACAACGTCCGGGTCCATTTGCAAAGTTTCTTGAAAGTCGAGGCATATGTGCACAATACACAATGCCTGATACACCATAACAAAATGGTGTAGCTGAAAGGCGAAATCGTACTCTTATGGACATGGTTAGGAGTATGTTAAGTTATAGCACTGTACCTTTATCCTTATGGATGCATGCATTAAAGACCGCTGCATATTTACTTAACAGGGTTCCTAGTAAGGCAGTTCCCAAAACTCCTTATGAATTGTGGACAGGTAGAAAACCTAGCTTAAGGCACCTTCACGTTTGGGGTTGCCCGGCAGAAGTAAGGGTATATAATCCACATGAAAAGAAGCTTGATGCAAGAACCATTAGTGGTTACTTCATCGGCTATCCCGAAAAGTCAAAGGGGTACAGATTTTACTGTCCTAACCATAGTACGAGAATAGTTGAGACTGGTAATGCACGTTTCATTGAGAATGGCCGGTTCAGTGGGAGTGGGCAACCACGAAATGTGGATATGCGAGAGATTCAAGTAGAAACTACTACACCTAGTGTTTCTCCTCAGGTTGTTGTCCCTCTTATTGTGACACGGTCAAACAACATGCCGGAACAACAAATTAATATTCCAAACCCACAAGATGAACATGTAGATGATGAGCTAGTTAATGATGTGCAAGTCATGAATGAGCAAGTAGTAGATGAAACACAAGAAATAGCATTACGAAGGTCTGTAAGGCAGAAAAGACCAGCTATTTCAGATGATTATGTGGTCTACTCACTTGAACATGAATGCGACTTGAGCGTTGATGAGGATCCAGTCTCGTTCAAACAAGCCATGAAATGTAACAATTCCAAAAGCTGGTTCAATGCTATGAAAGAAGAGCTAAAATCAATGGATGACAATAAAGTTTGGGAACTAGTTGACTTGCCTAAAGGTTCAAAACGAGTCGGTTGTAAATGGGTCTTTAAGACTAAACGAGACTCGAAAGGCAACATTGAAAGATATAAGGCCAGACTTGTCGCCAAAGGTTACACTCAAAAGGATGGCATTGATTTTAAAGAAACCTTCTCTCCAATTTCAAAGAAGGATTCTTTGAGGATTGTTATGGCTTTGGTAGCTCATTGTGATTTGGAGCTTCACCAAATGGATGTAAAGACCGCCTTTCTAAATGGTGACTTAGAAGAAGATGTTTATATGGACCAACCAGAAGGGTTCTCGACTACAGGAAAAGAAAACTTGGTGTGTAAGTTAAAGAAGTCAATATATGGATTGAAACAAGCTTCTCGACAGTGGTACCTAAAGTTCAATAACACCATTGTGTCATATGGTTTTGTAGAGAATACCGTTGATCGGTGTATCTACATGAAGGTCAGTGGGAGCAAGTTCATTATTTTAGTCTTATATGTTGACGATATCCTTCTTGCTGCTAATGATGTTGGCTTGTTACATGAGGTAAAGAAATTTCTCTCTAAGAACTTCGAAATGAAAGATATGGGTGAGGCATCCTATGTGATAGGAATAGAAATATTCCGTGATAGATCACAAGGACTGTTAGGATTGTCTCAGAAAGGCTATATTAATAAAGTGTTAGAGAGATTCAGAATGGAAAAATGCTCCGCAGGCATAGTTCCAATTCAAAAAGGGGATAAATTTAGTGAAATGCAATGTCCTAAGAATGATTTGGAACGAAAGGCAATGGAATCTATTCCCTATGCGTCAGTGGTTGGGAGCTTGATGTATGCTCAGACATGCACTCGGCCAGATATCAGTTTTGCTGTTGGAATGTTAGGCCGATATCCAAGCAATCCTGGAATGGACCACTGGAAAGCTGCAAAGAAAGTCCTAAGGTACTTACAAGGCACCAAGGATTACATGCTCACATACAGAAGATCACATCACCTCGAAATAGTTGGCTACTCGAATTCAGACTATGCTGGATGTATGGACTCGAGGAAATCTACATTTGGCTATATGTTTTTGTTAGCTGAATGAGCAGTTTCATGGAAGAGTGGAAAACAGTCTGTCATTGCTACTTCCACTATGGAGGCCGAATTTGTGGCATGCTTTGAGGCCACTATTCATGCATCGTGGTTGCGGAACTTTATCTTAGGGCTTAGAATTGTTGACAGTATAGCTAGGCCGTTAAGAATTTACTGTGATAATTCTGCAGTCGTCTTCTTCTCTAAGAATGATAGGTACTCAAAGGGTGCAAAACACATAGATTTAAAGTACTTGTCTGTTAAAGAAGAAGTGCAGAAGCAAAAAGTGTCATTTGAGCATATTGGTACTGATTTGATGATAGCGGATCCGTTGACTAAAGGATTACCACCCAAAACATTTACTGGTCATGTTGAACGGATGGGTATTATGAATAAGTCCTTGTTAGCATAAAGGTATAAAGTATATATATATATATAGTTGTCTTGCTCGTATCATTGTGACATTGTGAATTCAATTAAAGTTATGTTTCTGCTTATTTAATTGTTATCCACATTATGTTGTATACATGTATTGTTTTAGTGTGATAACGGATTATATTTTTAAAAGATAATAAAGTTAAGGATTACAGTATTCCTTGATTAAAATTGTTCTAAATTGATTTGGTTATGTGATACATGGAAGGAATCATGTCGTTAAATGACCTGTGACCGCCATGATCCAGTCTTTTAATTCAGTTAAGGATGATGACTTAAAGGTTCAATGTAAATTGCGCATTTATGGTTTGTTGTTGAATCACCAAGTCATGACATGGGCCAAGTGGGAGATTGTTAGATTATTTTAATAATTTGTTTATGTGGCCCATGTAATTTTGGGCTGATTTGGCCCAATGTGATGGTTATTGGGCCATAAGTTGAGTTAAAAATTAGATGGGTTTTAAAATCCCTTCTCTCTCCCTTTGAAAGTAACAAGAGCAGTTACAAATTCTGCAATTTTTGTTTTTGAATACGTTTATCTTGACCGTCAAAGAAAACAGAAGGGAAGATGGAAGAGAGGGAAGAAACACTATAAGAAAATCAAAGGCATGGATCAAGGTAAATTCTTGATATCTTTCAAGATTATAAATAAAACTTTAATGGATGAATCAAAATAGTGTTGCAAGATCCATACTTGAAAGTTAAATTAAATATAATTGTAAATTATCATCTCCATCTTCTTATTTTTAATTTTTTGCTTTTTGACAATGATAAAATTATATGTAATAAAAATTTTAGTTTCATAAAGATAAGATTACACGCTTATCCAAAAGTAAATAGTCAATATTTTACTTTTTAATATTGCAAAAAAGTACATGAATTAAAATTAAAAGATCAATTTTTGTGTTAATTTTTAAAATTAAATATTTAAAAAATGACTATATAATTTAAAAATATATAAGAAATTACATAATTAGATAATTTTTATGTTTATTTAAAAATATTTTATTTTTTTTCAATGACTTTTAACTACCCACCACTTTGATATTTTTTTTTTGGTTTTATTTAAATATCACTTAATTACTTGCCCTCTACGTAAATACATTATTATTTATTATTTAGGACAAATTCTTAATTTTATTTTAAGTAAAATAAAAAAATTAATTAAAGATATATGTAGAGTGTGAGTGTTCCCACTTTTAGTATTATATAAGAAAGAATTAAGAGTATTGGTGAATTTTAAAAATTAATGGAACCTAAAACTTGGTGAAATTTTTTTTATTCCATTAATACCCTTGAACCGATAATAGTCACTCATGATTTGAAAAAAAAGCGTATAAGTAACTTTTAAAAAGTTAAATTATTTAAGTAATTTTATCATTATATTTTTTATATTTCTCTTAACTTTCTACTACTTTTGTTTTATATGTCTCTTATCTTTTCATTACTATTTCGTTTCCTGAAAATACTCCTTATTTTGGGAATTAATTCAATTACGACCTATGTTTGTTGCCATTGTTTAATAAATAAGTTGGTTTTTTTTTGTGCTAAAATTAAGATTTATATCAAGTCATGTACAAATCTTGCCCACTAAGGTTTATTCTTAGGTGTCAATGAGTTTGTTAAAAATTTTAGAAAGTAATGGCCACTTGTTTGTAACAACTAGGTGTTGAGTCTCTATTTAAATACTTGGGAATTGTTTTGGTTATGGTGTCTCAGAAGTGTGAGTTGAACCCTTTTTTTTTTTTTTTTTTTAGGTAAAAAAAATGTGAGTTGAACTTCAGATAAGAAGCCTTTTTCGCACAATTTTGTGTTTATTCTTCCTTGAGTAGAATTTTTACACTAACACCTTAATTAGTAATTATTTACTTCAATGTCATATTTATAATTTGTGATAAATATAAAATTTTTTAATTTTTCATTATTTTTTTCAATTTAAAATAAATTAAAAGAGAACTAAAATTAATGAGTATTTCTAATTACGTGTTCACATGCACTTATAATATAATATAGAGAGGACTGCGTAGTGGGCCCATTCTTAGTCCAACAGGATGTAGGCTCAAACTTGGATTGTCTTGAGGCCCAGTGAACTCAGCCCGCCCGTGAGTAGATGGTTGAGTTCTCTATTTGTCAGTGTCAGGGAGAACTGGTGAAGAAAGAAATCAATTATTTCTTTCAAGGAATTTTTTTAATATTTTATTTTTCAACTTTTCGTATATTTTAATTTCTTTTATTTTTTTCCTATGAAAACAGAGCGAAAGAAAGTCATAATATTCTCAATTAATTTCTTTCTTTTCATTTGTTTTCTCTTTTTAGGAGGAAAAATGAAAATTTTATTATTATTTTTTTATTTTAATAGATGGTTGCTTGTGCCCGGTGCAGCTCCAAAAATTTCAAGGCTAAATATACGATGTTTGAGTCTCAAAAACAAAATAGATAAATTAGTGGTTGCTTGAAAAGTACTTTAAAAAAAAAAAAAACTTATTAAGTAGTTGCTTTAGTTTTCTATTCTATTTATCAATAAGAATTAAAAAAAAAAAAGGGCCTAGATGCAAAGTAAAAAAAAAAAAAGTGAAATAGAGTTTTCACTTTTTATTTTAATTCAGTTTTTCTATTTTTGATAAAAGAAATCAAAAGATTACCTAAAAGTCCCGTCATTAAAAAAAAGAAAAAAAAAAGAAAAAGGAAGCATTAATGGACTGTGGGAACGGAAATGTCAATTCTTATGCCTGAAAAATGAAATAAAATGAGATAAGTTGTGGATTCGTAATTCGTACAGTGAGATAAAAAATAAATAATTTTTTTGAATTTTTTAAAAATTTTTAGTAAATCAAACGCAATTAAATTTCTCTGCTTGATTCTTATAATTCGGTCTTAGTTAAACAATCACACACGTTCATTTGTTAATGAGTTAAAGTTTAAAGGCACAATTTAAATTTATTTATACTATGGTTGGAGCATGAATTTGCAGAGAGAATGAAAAATGAAAAAAATAATAAAATATAAAGTAAAGTGAAAAAATTAAATATATTTTTTCTTTGTAGTGAATTAAAAAATAATACTAAATAAATATGTATTTTATTAATAAAATTTAAATTTTACTGGGTTAAATGTACAAAAATTGTTTAAATTATAAATTTTAATTTTTCTTTATTATCATTATTATTTTACGAATTCATAGTCCAAGCATATATAGCATTAGTAAATTAGTCAAAATTTAAATAATGAATAAATAAGCGATCAGCTTCATTTGTAGCCTCCCTAGCGTAATGTCATCCGAATGGAATTCAACGTTTGGAGTTCACCAGTGATTGGTGCTATCCAGCCACGTGTTCCATTAGTTTCTCTCTAATTTATAAACATTCACTCTAAAATTTCAAATTGAAAATTTTTCTTAAAATCATGTTGAATAACTTTATCAATGATGAGAGAGATTAAAAAATTTATTGAACTCTTACCAAAACTTGACCTAAAATTATAAAGCATCATTAGATTTTTCAGATTGAGAGTTCTTAAAGTTCAAATACAAGTTTTAGAAGTCAAAATTGTATTTTTGACCTTTGTATTTTATAGAGATTCATCTAATGGTCAAGATTAAAATATTTTCACCCATTGAATGAAGTTTAATAAGAATTAAGTTAAAAATACAATTTTAACTCCTAAAATTGAATTTTAACTTGGAGATATTCACATCAAAACTTTTTTGTCCAATGAAATTTAATATCTGACCACTTCAAAATGATGCATAATTTTATATATACGTGATTTAGAGTGTGTTTCTAGTGATAAAAAGTGAGATAAATTAAATAAATTATGAGTTCGTAATTCGTGCAGTGATATAAAAAATAAATAATTTTTAGATATTTACAGTAAACCAAACGGAGCTTTAAGATTCCAACGAGATTCAATATATCACATATACGCCCTTAAATTCATCATATGTGAGAAACAATAAATGCTAAAATATCAATTTTCATCGCAATCGTATACCATCAAGCATGCTTGACAGCCCAGCCCAAAACATACATGTAACAACAGAAAATTGTATCCAAGTCATACTTGGTAATCTTTTAAAGTTATTAATCACACTCAAAAAAAAAAGTATTACTTTTAAGTCACATTAATGTGAAAAGTTTTGTATTTAAGTCATACTTTTGAGTGGGTCCCACGAGTTTGTTTTGAATATAATTTATAATATGACTTAAATGCCCTTTTTCTATAATTAACTGAGATGGAGTTGCCGAAAATTATGGAACCGAAAATCACGTTTTCCGTTTTTGTTTCATTCCTTATCAATTGCGTGAACATATAGTGAGATAAAAATCTGTTAAAGGATTATATACGAAGGAATACACACGGATTACGCGAGTTTGTACTATAAGATTAACGTCGATCGAATGAATATATACAGATTTGGATTACGTATTTAAACAAATGACTGCGGTACTGTTTTTTTTAGGATGCATACTCGTTCAAAAACAGTACCGCGTTCAAAAACAGTACCGCATGACTCTATCATACAAACATCATATGTAAATATAAAAAATAGTTCACATATCAAACGAATAATCGACAGTACCGCATGTATGACAGTATCACATGTCTGCGGTACTGTTTTTTTTAGGATGCATGCTCATTCAAAAACAGTACCGCACGACTCTATCATGCAAATATCACATGTAAACACAAAAATAGTTCACATATCAAACGAATAACCGACAGTACCGCATGTGTGACAGTACCACATGTCTGCGGTACTGTTTTTTTTAGGATGCATGCTCGTTCAAAAACAATACCGCACGACTCTATCATGCAAATATCACATGTAAACACAAAAATAGTTCACATATCAAACGAATAACCGACAGTACCGTATGTGTGACAGTACCACATGTCTGCGGTACTGTTTTTTTTAGGATGCATGCTCGTTCAAAAACAGTACCGCACGACTCTATCATGCAAATATCACATGTAAACACAAAAATAGTTCACATATCAAACGAATGACCGACAGTACCGCATGTGTGACAGTACCACATGTTTGCGGTACTGTTTTTTTTAGGATGCATGCTCGTTCAAAAACAGTACCGCATGACTCTATTATGCAAACATCACATGTAAACACAAAAATAGTTCACATATCAAACCAATGACCGACAGTACCGCATGTGTGACAGTACCACATGTCTGCGGTACTGTTTTTTTTGGATGCATGCTCGTTCAAAAACAGTACCGCACGACTCTATCATGCAAACATCACATGTAAACACAAAAATAGTTCACATATCAAACGAATGACCGACAGTACCGCATGTGTGACAGTACCACATGTCTGCGGTACTGTTTTTTTTAGGATGCATGCTCGTTCAAAAACAGTACCGCACGACTCTATCATGCAAACATCACATGTAAACACAAAAATAGTTCACATATCAAACCAATGACCGACAGTACCGCATGTGTGACAGTACCACATGTCTGCGGTACTGTTTTTTTTAGGATGCATGCTCGTTCAAAAACAGTACCGCACGACTCTATCATGCAAATATCACATGTAAACACAAAAATAGTTCACATATCAAACGAATGACCGACAGTACCGCATGTGTGACAGTACCACATGTCTGCGGTACTGTTTTTTTTAGGATGCATGCTCGTTCAAAAACAGTACCGCACGACTCTATCATGCAAATATCACATGTAAACACAAAAATAGTTCACATATCAAACGAATGACCGACAGTACCGCATGTGTGACAGTACCACATGTCTGCGGTACTGTTTTTTTTAGGATGCATGCTCGTTCAAAAACAGTACCGCATGACTCTATCATGCAAACATCACATGTAAACACAAAAATAGTTCACATATCAAACCAATAACCGACAGTACCGCATGTGTGACAGTACCACATGTCTGCGGTACTGTTTTTTTTAGGATGCATGCTCGTTCAAAAACAGTACTGCACGACTCTATCATGCAAACATCACATGTAAACACAAAAATAGTTCACATATCAAACGAATGACCGACAGTACCGCATGTGTGACAGTACCACATGTCTGCGGTACTGTTTTTTTTAGGATGCATGCTCGTTCAAAAACAGTACCGCATGACTATATCATGCAAAGAATGGTGCTGTTTTAATGAGGTACTGTTTTTTTATACGGTACTGTTTTATTATGTGGTACTGTTTTATTATGTGGTACTGTTTTTATGCGATACTGTTTTTATGCGATAATGTTTTATTATGTGGTATTATTTTTTATGCGGTATTGTTTTATTATGTGGTACTGTTTTCCTTAATAGTTTTGATTTTGTTTCAAAAAATCAGTTTTGCTTATTTTGTAAAGAAGATGAAAAGTTGCGGAATTAGGTTTTTCTCAAACAGTTTTGATTTTGTTTCCAAAAATCAGTTTTACTTGCTTTATAAAGAAGATAGAAAGTCACGGAAGTTATGGGTAAAGTGTGCACTATTTTTGGATAAAACTGGCAGTTTTGAAATGTAGTGAAAAACGCGTGATATCCTTTTTGGTCTTTTTGTTGCAAGTGTGACTTATTCACAAATAAGATTTTTGGGTATGACTTAAATGTTTATAAGTTCATAAATAGTGACCGACCTCCAAAAACCCCTAAATTTTATTATTACTATTATTATTAATAAACATATAAAGGGATGTTGGAATTTTACATAGGTTGATTTGTACAAACGATTCACAAATACAAACGAGAAATTTCTCAAATTTGTACTTATTTTGCAGTAGAAACGAAGAATTAATTAATTAAAACAACAAATGAATTCAAGTTGTGAAGCTTCCATGCGAATTGCGGTGAAGTTCTCTTTATTGGTTAGATCTCAGCAGTCAAATGAGAGTTTCATTTCACTTCTTGACTGTAAGATTTCAGTTATTAATTTAGTATCAACAGACAACCAAATACTTCCTCAATTATCTTCTTCACTACTAAACCCATCCACGTGGCAAATACTCTACTCTCCATCCCATGTCGGCTTCTTCTTAGGTTCTGTTTGGTTTGATTTTTCACAGTACTTTCACTTTTTTTAGCGAGCCAAACAAATTGCTCATGGAAGCTACAAGCACATGCATAGCTTATGCACAATCAAAAAAAAAAAAAAAAAAAAAAAACCAGGAATTGTACTTCCAAAATGCAAAGCAATGGAAACAAAAATCTTCATCAACCAACCCTACATAAATGGGAGGATGAAATTTTTCTCTATCTTAGTTTTGGCCTAGATGTGAGTTTTTTTTTGTCCTTACACCCTATTTAAAAAAATTAAATCACAATAATGTTATAAAATATTTATCAAAAATAAAAATTATACCTATTTCAAATCAAATAATATTATATTTAAACATATTATACCGAGATAACTTAATACAATTAACTCTTAAACAGATGTGGGGTGAAATAGAAACTATCATCCTGCACTTTTATCCATTTGAGAATAAGTACGGTGGCATTTAGTTTACTTTTCTGTTTTTTATTTTTTGTTGTTGTTTTATGTGTTAAAAATCTCAAAACAAGGAAACAAAAATGCTCCGTTTTCCTTATTTTGAGATTTCTTTATTTTTTGTTAAAAACTCTCAAAACGACTTTTTATCATTTTTTATTTCATGTATAAATTCATTTTCAATTTTCGAAAACAAATTTTGAAAACATAAGTAACCAAATGAATTTTGAGCAGTTTCTTTGTTTTTAAAAATACAAAATAAAAAAGAGCTCAAAATAGAAAATTAAAAATAAAAACAGAAAATAAAAAAATAAACTAAATGGCCTCTAAAATTTCCGTTTTCATCTCTATCCTAGCAAAAAGTATGTTGCTGTCCGTCGCATATTGCAAATACCATGCAACACGTTGAAATTCATTTGATTTTCTATTCAACAAGGACCAAAATGTTTGTTTATTTGTTTGTTTTTATTTCTTTTAAAGGTGACCAATTGATCTGCAGCACTTGGAAATCATAGTTCACATATAAGCATGAAAAATTATTTCGAACTTTTAGAACAATAATCCTAATTTTTTGAGATTTAAGTGTAATGAATCTCACCTAAAATGGGTGTCGGAATTTCAACGTAGTTCTTTCAGAAGTACTAAATAATTGCTCCTTAAGTAAATCTTGCAAACTTCTGTTAAACTGCCATTCATAAGAGTATCGTCAGTAGTTCTCCATCCTAATCTCTATCCTTAAATATAAAGATTATTTATAAAAAAATACTATCTAGTAGTATCCCAATCTCTATATCCTTTCTCTATTTCATTCCTAATAATATATTTAGTACCCAATATCGAAAAAATCATTCCCAATAAAATATTTAGTTTCTAATATTTAGGTAATGGGAAAATTAGTCCTTATATATATAAAAAATTAATTTTTTTAAGTGGCTCCTACCGCTACATTAGCAAGCAAGAGGAATTATATTGAACTTTGAAATTTGAATTTAAAAAAATAATTATTACATTTTTAATTGCGAAAAAAAAGTGACCTTAATAATAATTGCATTACTTTAAAAACTAAAAATTTGCCCTATCTAATAGAAATAAGTTTTGTAGCACTGCAAAATAAGAATTGGGACTGAGAAACTATTAACAATGTTCTAAGTAGTGAAAGTATATATTCTGCGTTATAAAAAGTGATCATAACCATCAAAGGAACTTGATTACCCAAGTAGCTTTCCATTTCCTAATTACATTCGATAAGCAGTGACCAATTTTGATTTCAAAAAATGTCATAGAATTCTATATATATATATATATATATATATCTTGATATTTTTTAAAATCCAACTTACTTGTTAGGTATATTTTATGAATGAAAAACGTGCTTGAAGATCAAGATTTTTGTGATTGCTAGTAATAATAAGATAGACACCACCGTTCAATAGAAAAGCCTAAAGAAGCTTCTCTGAAGATAAGTTGAATATAAAATATATATATGAAGGATAATGAAGACACTACTTCTAAAATTTTTTATTTGTAATATCAATACACAAAAAATAAATAAATAAAAATAAAAATATATTTTTAGCAAATTTTTGTGCTTTGGTTTATTCTGCCAAGCTCTGGGGCTACAACGCAGTTGGGGGTTTCTTAGATTGACTAGAACATTGGTAACAAGGACACAATCGAAAGATTGCTAAATTTGATTAATGCCCGCATCATGTGCTAGTGGTTTTAGTAAGAGAGTTAGTGCTATGTGTCACACCCCTAATTTAATTGTTCGGGACGAATGACATGAGAATATGAGAACTAATTATTAAATGAAATTCTCTCCTGAGGTCAAGTCATAAAATAATAATAATCATCAGAGTAACTAAACACGTTCCCCATTCTTATAGTAAATAAATAAAAATGACATCGACCATAATAAATCCTATGCCCCTAGTGACACAATACAAGACTTATATAGTCAAATAAATATCATCAATAAACAAGCTCATAATAGAAATAGGTTTGGAATCCATGCCCCGAGTCGCACAAATAAAGATACAATAATCCAAATATAAATAAAATATCATAATAGGTCGATCTATTGGTCTCAACTTAGTTCCAAGTCGTTATTTCTTGGTCTCACCGAATCACCTGAAATATAGATAGGATGGGCAAACTTGCCCAATAGGTAGGACCACGTAAGTGTGCATAAGTGAATAGTAATCAAGCATATAACATAACTTACAACAATATCAACCAAAACATGATATGGCAATGCACATGTGATGCAATGCAATGGTTAATACAATTCTCTAGTCTCTATTTACCCCCAACTTTATCCTGGGACGGGTGAGACTTAGCACAGCATGCGGGGTCACCAACTGCACCGTTTACACTCAAAGCAAACGTATATCTCCATATATATATACCAAGTGGAGAATTGTGTTACACTCCTACTAGTGTAAGACTCAGGGGAATTGTGTTACACCCCCTGACCTTTCTACTAGGGAACCGTGTTACATGCTTAGTCAGGTATCTGTTTAGCTCAAGTAGAGTCTAGCTACAGTCCAAAAAATATCTGATAATCATATCTCATAATTAACGTTCTAACTCTAAATGACTAAACTCTAGTCATATATATCGACTAAGGATTATCCGGTATTTTCAAAATCTCATTTTATCATTTTTATCAAATCTTGGATCCTGTTCATATATATAACCCATGCTTCAACATGTCATAATATAAATTTGGCACTCTCAGCCAATCAATAGTCACAATATAAGCTGGATGATGCCACCTAGCTCCATGCACACAATATGCTCAATCATACAAATGAATATCATCTCAATACAAAAATACATTCTCATTATATTGGATGATAATTTGGGATTCATTTCATCTTTAAAAATCAATAATTATTCAATTTGGGCACAAAACATATATTTAAAAACCAGTTTTGACATTTTTCTGAAAATCTGCTATACTAGTGTTTGGACACCCCAAACTATGGTTCGGACACCCTTCTAGCTAATCTAGACATCCCAGTCCAAACATCCTGGTCGACTGGTCCAAACACCAAAGTCCAGTGCTCAGTTCCTAGGTTCGTTTATGACGAAATGCAACTCCAAATCATTTCCCAAATCACCTATTCAAGCCTTAATCCTAACAATAACTCATATACAAAATGCTTAAACTCTTAAATCACATGTTTCTTCAACACTTAATTGAAGAATAACTCAAATATATGCAAGATCTTCACATTTATATGCATATATACACCCACATTCATATATGCATATATATATGCACAAATCTCATGATATTTTATCAAATCAAGCACACACACACACACACACACACATATATATATATATATATATATATATTAAAATCATCCTAACAATGTCAAGAGCACAAATGTAAGTCCCACCTATCTCGAATCTGAAAAGAAAATAAGAAAAATAGAAAAAACCGATTGAACTCCTAACCTTCAAAAGTCGATTTCTCTCATCTTAAGCCAAATCATCGAAAATGGTTGCTACTACGATGATCACACGTCAAACACTACCCCAATCTACTGATTTTCTTCCCCGAACTCAACTTTCTCTCTCTTCTCTCTATCTCTCTCTCCTCTCTCTTCTCTTTCTCCTCCATGTTCTCTCTGGCAACCCAGTGAAAGAAAAAAGAAAATGAAAAGAAAAAAAAAAGAAAAATGAGGGAAAGGAAGAAAAGAAAAGGCTAAACCATTGGCCCAATTATCGAAGCAAACATCAATTTGGGCTGCAACTGGCCCACAAAAAATAAAATAAATTAACTAAATCTTATAATAATTATTTTATTAGCTCAAAATAACACATAAATGGCCAAAAATAAATATTGAATATTACACTATACAAGTAGAAATCTTACTTTAAAAAAAAAAGTCATAATGATTGAAATCCTTAAATATGTACTTTTATTATATAAATATTATTAACACATCATTTTAACACAATTTTTAAAAAAAAATGTGATAAAAAATTTTCCATTCTCTAACATAAATTCTAACAAAAAAGCATATATTGTCTTTTTATAATATAAGGGCCATTTGGAGTACTATAAATCTCCAAAAATATCTATAAATTTCTACAATTCTTTAAAAATTTCTGCAAAACATTTTTTTTTCTTGAACTATATAAATTTCTATAAATATTTATATCTCTACAAATCCCAATAATTTCAATAAATTAATCTCCAAAAGGTTCTGCACAAAACGCTAAAAATTCACTGTAAGAACCATTTGAATAGACCGTTCAAATTGATTTCTCGTGCTAGAATCCGTTCGAATGAATTTGTTTGTTGGCTACACTCTAAATGTCAAAAATAAGGTCAAATCACATTTTATATCAACTTTTGTAATTCTAAATGGCCCAATAGGTACGTGTGTATAGTATATCTACGCATGTAAATAGTGCCGGGTCAATGCACACCTACCCCCCACCTACAGCCCCAACTCACATCCTAAAGTCTGACCTGGGGGTGCCCCTACCCCTATCCGCCCTAACTTGTTGCTTCGGCTCCCCCCTCTATTTCCAAAGGTCTTCTAACCGCTTTTATTTTTCTTTCCCACCCCACCCACCTTCGTTTCCCTAGTCCCCTTCCCAGCGATCTACTGATTATACATATATATCTTATATTTTTTAATATATATATATATATATATATATATATATATCTATATATATGAATACTAACAGGATAATTGAGTCAACACTTTTATTGGCAAATTTTTTAAAAAACTGCACAAACCCAATTAGAGGCTAATGATCTTGAAGGGGTAATTTAAGTGCTTTTTTCTTATGATCTTGTAAATGTGAAAAATAATTTTGTTGAATACATAATTTCAGATGGGTAACCTTTTGCTTTAAGCAGAAGTAGAAATTTTAAAAATTTTATTTTACACAACAATATTTTTTTTAAGAAATATCTCGAAAAACATGTTATAAAAAATTCAAAACCTATAAAGAGCAATTTAAATTAGAATTTCAAAATTTTGAAGAAAAGATTAGCTTTATATCAAACATATAAAAATCATGCCACGATATTGAATGTCAATTCATAATTGCTCATTATTTTATGATAATTGGAGATGAAACAAATATTTATTTTATTTCAAATTAGTTAAGTTTCCCTATACTAGTTATAATGTGGGTAAAAATTTTATGAATATACTTATATCATGTCGTTTAACTAAAAAAATGTTTTCTATATTACTTTGGATAGCGGATGATATATTTGTGTTAGTTGCTTGATTAGTATTTTTCCCCACTATCTTAAGCAATGGATTATGTCATGATTATAGTTGTGCTCATCTTAAAAAGTTTAATTTTTTAAAAATACATGTACTCAAATTTGGTTTAACACATATAAAATTATCTTTAATATTACTATAAGATGCAATTAGGCATATAAAATAGGTCAACCTAACTTAGATTGACTCTGATCCTAATTGGCCATGAGAAAATCAAGTTAGGTCGGGTTGAACAAATCCGACCTTGATTTTAACCTATTAACCCTATGTATTTTTTATATTTTCAAAATACTTTAAATAAATTGGAAACATTAAAATAATATAATTATCCAATTAATCTTAAAAGAACTTAAGGTAATTTCAGTTACATTTAATTTTGTAAATTGTAATAAATAATTTTTACTTACAAAAATGACATTTAAAAATAAAAAACACTTACAATTTACAAATAAAATTAGATTCGTTTAATGAATAAATTTTATTAATGCATAAATAATTAAATTTAAATTAATTAATTATTAATAAATAAATAATTTTAGTTATTATTAATAAAATTTATAAATAATTAATTAATTACTTGTATGGGAAAAGAGGAGAGGGGAGGGTGCAGTGAAGCCCATAAGAAAAGGGGGAAAAAACTTTGAAAGAGAAGCTAGCAAGTTGAAGCGTCAGTGTGGGTGGGGCCCACATGGGAAAAATAAAATAGGAAAAGCTGCAAAATAAAAAGTTAGGAACAAAAAAAGAGTAGAGATGGAGAGGAAGGATGGGGCGGGGCAGCATGCCAAGAAACCATGCTAGGTCTTTGGGTCGGGGGGCGGGGTGGTGTAAGAGCGGCCCTAGCTTGGACTGAGGGATGCAAGGCTACTAGGGTCAGGAAGGGTCAAAAATTAGGTCGATTCGGCCTGGTTTATATCTCTAGATGGAATTCAATTGATAAAATGCTGAAAGTTTATGTAAAATATCAAAGTAAATAATTTATTTATTTTACAAAATTTAAATTTCCATTTAGCTATTATAATGACTAAAAATTGAAAAAATGCTTCTTTGTATAAAGATTTGCTAAATGTTTTTAATATTGCAACCACAATATTTTTTGGTATTTATTATCTTATCTCTTCTAATGTTTCTCATTAATTAACTTCAATTGATTCGGGTTTGAAACATTATCATTCTATGGTTTTAGCAATTAAAAAAATATATATTCATATTTTTTTAGAATATTTTTCTAGCCTTTGGTATTGCAACTATTTAGAACCTAAATATAAAAAAGATTATTTTGTTGTATTATTAGATATGTTAGATGATAGTAAGAAGGCCCAAACACAAGTATCCAATGTTAAAGAATCTTTTAAAAAATAATTCATGATTATAGCAAAATTTTGTATACCTGTACATCTTATTTCAACACTGATCCCATTTGAAAAGACTCAAATCTCAAGGAGCAACAACTTTTAGTAATAACTCAACTTCATTAGAGTTACAACACTATTTAGCTCTACCTATGGCAAAAAATTATGAAGGATTTGATTTTTTTTAATTAGTGGAAGGCACAATTACATCGATTTTCAGTGCTTACTTCTATAAGCAATGATATGCTAGCATTTTCAATATTCATGATAGCATATGAATAAATTTTTGTGTTAGCGGAAGTGTTATTAGTGAAATACGAAATCGACTGATACAAAAATAACAGGATCACTCATGCTTTTACGAAATTAATTTCTTAATGATGAATGACAATAACAAGTAGTCAACCAAACAACATCTTCAATATGATTTTCAATCAATATACTTGAGTTATGTAGAAAGAAATAATAGTGATAAATGATTTATGCATATTATATGTTGTATAATACTTGCAAATGTTAGTCAATCTTGTAAGTGCCAATCTAATTGTGATATATAAGATCTGAAGTAATTAATTTAATTATTTACTTTATCATTGTCCCATTGTAAAATTATAATTATTAAATTTCATTTTTCAACGTAATTCAAATTTAATTGTTTCTTTATTAATAAAATTTATTTATTTATTTATTTTTAACTATTTTTATATTTGTAAATATCATTTGAGAATTTTTGTAAATGTAATTAATTGGAAAAACATGAACTTTTTTAAGAATTGTTCGATTGTTTCTTTATTAATAAAATTTATTTATCTAATTTTATTTGTATGTATTTTTGTATTTGTAAATATAATTTGAGAATTTTTGTAAATTAAAATTATTTATTAAACAATTAAATGTAATTAATTAGAATTACATGAACTCTTTTAAGACTTATTCGACAGTTATATTATTTTAATTTAAATTTACATACATTATTTTATATAATTTATTTAAAAAATACATAACATCAATAGGTCAAGATCAAATTGAATTTACCTGATTTGGTTACCAAACAAGCAAGGAGCAGATTAATCAATATACCTAATTACATCTTAGTTCATGTCGCTCCTTAATTGGATCAGTCCCCACACACCAATTGAGCCACCCCAATTTATTCAAATCTCAAATTTCGAATAAAAAATAACTTGGGGCTCACTTCTTACATTAACACAAAAGAGAGGTTAAAAATGCGAGGAAAGACTATGGGCAGAGATGATCATCTCAGTCGATTTGTCCGTATCTTACACGATTCTTACTTTGAACGTGTACGGAATTTGGAATTTTTTGGAAGGATCAAGTAGGGTATAGAGATATTTTTAAAAAATTTAAAAAATTGGGTAAAGTACGAGTATGAGTCTGTCTTTGACCTATATTATATTTGATCTCTAAAAAATCTCCGAATTCCCTAATGGCCTTAGGTTTGAACTTGGAAACTGGAACTTGAATTGATACTCATATTCTTATACTTGAATCTGAAATTTGGATATTTAAGCAATTGGGCTTGTGAAATTTGGAATTTTTAAAATTTGGATTTTATACTTGAATCTGTAATCTGAAATTTGAAATTTTTTTATTTTTTTCTCATTTTAAATGCCCGATTTCCTATGAGGATTCCCGTTTCTTATCTGGGGCAAGGATGATTGGTAAAAATAAATATCTAGTGGAATTGGATAGAGTATGTGAATTGATTTGAGTTTGAAGATTAAATTCGAAAATAAGTATATTCATCCCCTATTCGGCCCATGCCTATCCTAGCTATGGGACTTAATATAAGTTTGAGTTTGGCCAAAATGGAATCGAATGAGAAAGGCCGAAGCAATCATTCAGCAGCATCACATCATGCTGTGCCGTGAACGTGTTTGAATGAAATTCATCAAACTTATGGAAGATTATTTCTCACCAGACAGTTCAGTTCTTCAAACCTAAGCTTTTTAGGGTACTAGTGCCACTTATACATATATCTATATCAACATATATATACATATATACATATATTAACCCCAATCTTGGGTTTATTGTTAATTGCTTGGGAAAATTAGAGGCACTAAAGCCAGTAAACTAAATCAATCACATGATCAAATGGCGGTGGGCTTATTGTTTAAGATGATTTATAGCATTAATTAACCAAAAAAAAAAAGATGATTTATAGGATTGACAACTTAGGAGGAGTATACATTGATAAAATAGTAATAAGTAGTAATAACTCTTGGCTACCACACTATAAATAAAATTAATATTAAGTTTTTTTTGTATAAGTTGAAACTTTGAACAAAAAGTTCAAATCAAATAAATTATTATAATATGTAGGTTTTAATTTTTTTTAAATTTAGATCCTAGCAGATAATACATATGTTTTGATCTATCTCTCTAATTAATTTTTGATAAGTATTATTAAATAAAAGATAAATTATGATATTTTAATTTAAAAGGTTCAATTTTTTAGGAATCATGATTGAGCGGAATTTAAATTAACAGTGGGATCCACTAAAATATGGTAAAATTTAAAATATCTAATCTGTCTTGTGAGATAGATGACAAGGAGATATACTAAAATAAGAATTGAGCAGGAAGGTAAAAGTATAAAAATGATCTCAATTGGTGAATGAAAGAAAAAAAATAATTTTTAATCATTAGATTATAGTTTGTGAGATGAACATTTTCAAATACCGTCCTATTTTGTTATATAGATTTTCCCAATTAATTCAGTAATTGTTTTGACAAGGAAGGTTTGGCCTTCCCATGGATAATAATCTATCAAGTAACGTTATAAAATTTAACAAAATAAGTAATTAAAATAATTTATAACGCCATTAAATTAATCACTTGAAAATAATAAATAACAAAAATATATTTTAATTAAATATTTGCACTAATTAATTGATGCAACAACATGTACCATAAAAAATATTTATATTTATATTTAAACAAAGTGAATTACTGGCCAGTTCTAGGATTTGTAATCGGTGAGGTAAAATTATATTTTTAAAATAAATGAACGCCATAGTTAAAAACAAAAACTGAGAATAAAAATTTAATAATAATAAAATAAAAATAAAATTTGTAAATAAACGAAAACAAAATTAATAATTTTTTTGTAATTTTTTAAATAAGTGATATTAAACCTTCTTTTGCTAACCTTCGCCAACTTTGGCAGGGGGCACTGGCGGATCCATGCATAGAGTGTGGTTTTGTGGGCAGGGTAAGATTTTAATTCAAATCTTTTTTAATATTAATAATATATAATACTTTATTTGAGCTATATGTAATTCAGTTTAATATTCAATTATAATTTAACGTAACACTCAATCTTATCCTAAGATGAAAAAAATTCTTAATTTAATTTAATATCCGGTTTATAATGCATGGCCAAAAAAATTTTAACTTCGCTACAGAGAGAAAGACAGAGAGATAAGGACAGAGACAGAGTCAGTGTGTGTGGGTGTGTGTGAGAGAGAGAGATTCTCCAACCTGTGGGTGTGTGTGCGTGAGAGAGAGAGAGAGAAAGATTCTCCAACCCTTAGGACGCGTTTGTTTGGCGGATGTGAAGGTCGGATGAGTTGGGTTATCTGTGGGGTCCACAAAAATTAGTATTTGATTTACAAAACGAAAAAAGGGGATGAAACATTCTCGGAAATTTATCCGCCATTGATATGGTATTACTTATATCCTATCTTTAGATTTATTTTTCGTCAAAATTTAAAGGTCTAAAATTATTTCTTATCACATCTCATGTTAAATCATATTTTTTATCTTACTTTATATCCCATCAATCAAACACTAAAAAATTAATCTTATATAAAAAATTAATTTCATGTTATATCCAATCCTATATATTATTCTATGATATTATTTATACTCCATCGTCCAACCCGTCCAAACAAACAAAGCCTTACTTTCTAGCCACAGGGGATTGGATTTGATTTTTGCTTTTTCAGAAGAGCAGCCATGTCAACCATGAACCACCGAGTTTGGATTTACCCTCAATTTTTATAAATTTATACAACTTTAATATGTACACCCAAAAAAATAAAAAATTTTAAAAGAATTTCAAAATTTTCAAATTCTTTTAAATAAATTTTATCACCTATTATTTTTATATTATATTAATTTTAACTTTTAATTTTTTTTTGGGTCTTCCTAAAACTCTAAACACCACCTTCATGTGTAGAAATTTTTGTCCCCTTCGTTGAATAATACCGATCAATTACCTCTGTAAAAGAGCACACGAGACGTGGCAACATTCCATTTGCTAAGCTCTTGGCTTCCTTATATTCTAACGAGGAATCTGACTCCTTTTAATTTGTGTTGCACGTGTAAAAGCAATACAAGCACGGATAGGCTACTAAAGTTTTTACAAGGAGATACCATAAACATCCTAAAATTAAATTACTCAAATAAGGTTAATTAGAACAGCTAAAATTTTCACCTAACAAACCAATCAAAGATTATAAGCTCAACCCCCAAGGTTCAATGAAAGGACACTTTCAGCTGGCAATGTCAGTTGCTAGCTAAGCTGTTATTATTGTTAGTGAAATAAAAATAAGAAAAATGATTATATTGGAGCTATTTTTATAGGAGGTGTTTGGTAGACAAAAAGTAGAGATAAAAATATAATAAAAGTGAAAAGATGTAATATAAAAGTGATAGGTGAAAAATTTTAATTAGAAAAAAATATAAAAATTAGTTAAAATTAATAAATTTTGATAAAATTTGGTACGCTAAATAGGCCCATAATCACTAAACTAATTATTACATCATCTGTTTTTACTTTTACGCAAATAAGATTGAGTATCCCTATTTGTTTCGGCTGCTTTTGGTAAATCACAAAATTTTAATTTTTTTACCTTTGTTTGTTTTTGATATTAATACGTATTATTTTTTGACAAAATTATATATTTGACAAAAACTTGTTAAAATTAAGAAAAATTAGAGAAACTTAGTAATTAATTTTGTATATATCAAGTTTTTTTTTTTACGTGGTTTGTAATGTTTAATAGAAAAAGTTAGAGAAAATTAAAAAAAATTGAATGTTTATTTATTTATTGGAAGTCCTATAAAATGCATTTTGAACCTCCAAATAATATAAAAAAGCTGTACTTTTTTTAATTTTTCTATTAAATTATTCACGTGTCACTTTTACACTAATTTTTAATTTTTTTGACAACCTAAACCTTACTATTTCCAATGAGGCAACGTTTGAGAACCTAGCTACTAGCAATCAGTTATTAGCTACTACCTTTTTTGTTTTTGTTTTGGTAAAATGATTAAATTTATTCTCTTACATTTTAAATTTTTTTTAAACATTAAAGGGTAAAAATGTCAAATCAACAAAAAAAATTGACTACTAAAAAATTAATTTTTTCTTTTCCTAAACACGAAAATAGATAATTTTTTAGTAGTTAGTAACTATTAGCTGTTAGCTAGTTTTTTCATAACTATTAGCTACTACCTAGTTTTTTCTCTTCTAACTTTACTGGAAGCTAGTTTTTTTCTTAGTTACTCGCTATTAGCTAGTTTTTTCTTCCCAAACTCTATTAAAAAGTTACTTTTTTTTTTCCTGGTGTTTGGGAAGGAAAAACTAATTTTTTAATAGCTATCTTTTTTTTTTTTTAGTTAATTTGACATTTTTACATTTTAATATTTAAAAAAATTTAAAATATAAGAGGGTAAATTTAGTTATTTTAAAAAAAACTAAAAAATTGGTAGCCGTAGTTGGTAGCTAGTAGCCAGGTTCCCAAACGCTGCCTTATTGGGAATAGTGGTGTTTAGTTTGTTAAAAACAAAAATTAAAAATTAGTGTAAAAGTGACACGTGACTAATTTAATTGAAGAAAGTTAAAAAAAAATTGAAGTTTTTGGTATTATTTGGAGATTCAAGATGCATTTAATAATACTTCAAATAAATAAATGAACTTTCAATTTTTCCTAATTTCTCTATTAAACTTGCAAACCACATAAAAAACTTATTATATACAAAATCACTAATTTTCTCTAATTTTTTTTTTAATTTTTACAAGATTTTATGAAATATATAATTTTGTCATAAAATAATATGTATCAATATCAAAACAAAAATAAAAAGGTAAAAAATTAAAATTTTATTATTTACCAAGAGCAGCCTGAACAAATAGGGATATGAAATTAAAATTTATATGTGTGTCAATATATATTAGATTTGAGAGTTAACATAACAACTTATATTAGTTAGTGACTTGTGGTGAGAAATGGTTAGATTAAAGTTTAATAATTCAAATATATTTATAGTTATTAGATTAAAAAAATTAATGTATTTAAAATTTAACGATTTTTAATTATAATGTCACCTAATTAATATATTTTGTAAGTTAACTTTTCATTCATATATATATATATATATATATTAATGGCTCCGTTCGGAGTTAAATAAAATAAAATAAAATTTTACAAATCTCTATAAATATAAATTACGAGATAACAAAATTTAAATTTTTCACTTATTTTACGTCAAAATATTTATTTTTATAATTTTATTTTATTTTTTATACTTTTATACAACTCCAAACACACTCTGTATACGTTTCAAAGCAGCAGTGCCGGTGGTTGATCATCAAAGCTTTCTTTCTCATGCAGGCGTGAGCATAAAATGCAGGACCTTTGCAATTAATCGTTTTTCTGTTTCATTTCTTTCAAATGCCCACTTCCCGGTTCCCTCTTGTCTGACCAGTTTCTCTCTATGTACAGCGATTTCAGAATCTCTCTCTAATCTGTTTCTCTGCCCACCTTTATTTCAAGGTTTTGTTTCCCTTGGAGGACTGAAAAATTGACAGTTCATATCAGTTGGCTGAGCTAAAAAACAGGAGGGTTTCAGCAAGGCCCCCCCAAATTCAATAAATGTTGTCATATGTGAAAAAAGCTTCGAAACGGTGGACAGAGTACCAAAAATTGAGCAGAATCTGAAATGGGTATCTTTCTTCCCAGTTTTAGTCGGGTCTCTCTCTCTCTCTCTGTCTCTCTCTCTCTGTCTCTCTCTGTGTTTCAGAACTGAGGGGTCTGTTACTCTGACTAGGGTTTTTGCTGCAGGGTTTGAATGTGCATTTATGATGCTGAAATCAATGCTTTTCCTTCAATTAATTGCTTCTGGACGCTTTTACGGCCTCTTTCCTAAACTGGGTTTGTTCTTTCGTTGTCTTTGCGGGGTTGCAATTGTGTAATTTGGGTTGATTACTACAATTTTGAGTGATAGCTTTGCTACAATTTTAGTAACTTGAGTACTGACTGTATAATTGCGTGATCGTCGGTACATATTTTGGTAAATTAACGCGTTGCTATTTTCACCATATGGGGCGTTAATCTACCTACTAAAATACCATTTCTTCTTAAATGTTTCCTCTGTGTCTAGCTTAGACAAAAGTGCAATACATTTTTTGTGTTAGGACGTCTTGACCTTCTTAAGAAGAAAAAAAAAAATTACATAAATTCTCTGTTCACAGTTGTTACTGTGTAATCTCTTATTATTATTATTTTTTTTTCTTTTCATTTTGTGAGTTCTATTTTTATTTTATTTTTTTGACCAAAACTTGTTCATGAAGCGATTGCTTTGGATAAGAGTTAATATCATTGTATGACGTCTTTCACTTCTCCATTTTTATAGGTCTTTGATCATTGTTGAGGCTATTGAATTGAGCAATTAGGGCCTTTTGGGTGTTCAAGTTCTGTATTTTTTTGTCCAAAGGCAACTGTAAGAGAGCTCTCTGTTCCTTTGTTTTAGGCGGAATATGGATTTGGGTGGCAATGATAATTTTCAGCAAGAAAAACGGAATGGAGATCTTATGAGCCTCCATTCACCCAATGTGCCTTCAGACTGGAGATTTGGGGGGTCCCATCTGGAAAATGCATCGATGGGAACAATCCCCGCAGGCAATCCAATGTCAGTTTGTAAGGGGGATCTAATGGAGTCTTCTTCCTGTTCCTCTGCCCCATTGATGGACTCATTATGCCCACCAGTTTGGGACCATCCCACCCCTACACAAAATTTGAATTTTTCTGACATTAATTTGCAGAGTAGAGCTTCTAGCACTTCAAACCCACTGGGAATTAGGAAAGGCGCTCTGGGTCATTTGAGTATTGACTCTATTGAGAGAACACCTGACATGGGTTGGAATCCACCAATTTCAATGGTGAAAGGGCGTATGGTTTTACCAACTGGTCCTGGAATGCTTCCTCAGAGCTTCTCTCAGTTGCAAGCAGATTCTGGTTTCATTGAGCAAGCAGCGAGGTTGTCATTCTTTGGTGGGAGGAATTTCGGTGATATGATGAATCATTTTAGTATTCCTGAACCTATAACTCATGCTAGGGGTGCATTGCTGATGCAGCGACCACAAGGAGTATTTTCTGGAAATAAATTGAAATCTGTATCTGGTGGGCAATCCCACAGAAATGAGGTGAACATGGCTGAAGCTTCTAAAGATGTTTCTTTTTCCGTTGAGCTGGGAGCTACTGGTGGGAGCCCACACAAGAATGAGAGGAAGAGAGAGAGCCTCTTGCAGTTGCATGATGGAGCAAGACAAGGTGCTGGCGTCTCTAGTAACCAATCTGATGAGGCTGAGTGCAGTGGTAGCGGCCATGGTGGTGGTCAAGAGGAGCCCTCTCTGTTGGAGGGTACAGGCAGGGAACCTTCATTTTCCAAATCATTTGGCTTAAAGAAAAGGAAAATTAGTCAGGTAGAGAGCCATTTGAAGTTGGCTTTTGTTTGAACAATAACAAGTGCTTCAAATTAATCTTCTTTTCTGATTATTCCCCCCTCTTTTATGGTAGGATACTGAACCTGATCGAGTCAAGGAAGTCTCACAAACACCTGGGGAAGCTACAAAGGATGGCATTGAAATTCAACACAAAGGAGATCAAACCCCAACTTCAACAACAAACAAGCCTGGTGGAAAACACAGTAAACAGGGGTCCCAAGATTTGGATTCACCGAAGGGAGAGTACGTACATGTTAGAGCACGACGAGGCCAGGCAACAAACAGCCACAGTCTTGCAGAAAGAGTAAGACTCTCTTATGGAGTTTCTACTAGAGCAAGCAATTTTTCATAGTCCTTGTTCGAGTTGATTGATTCGGATGACAGGTTAGAAGGGAAAAGATAAGTGAAAGAATGAAGTTGCTTCAAGACCTTGTTCCTGGCTGCAGCAAGGTTGGTCTGTTCGTGTGATATAGCTTTATGCGTACCTATGAAGCACGAATACTTCAAATTATGTGCTGCACTCGTATTGAATAATCGGATACGCGGATATGGCTCGGATATGCTAGGATATGCCTGATTTTTTATTTTATTTTATTTTTCATTTTGCATAGAATATGGTTAGGATATGAGAGGGATAATTTTAATATACGGCGGGAATCCAAATGTAATATTTCAAACTTTATTCAGGGGTAAAATTGATATGATAAAATTTTATTAGGGTCAAATTGTAAATAATTAAAATATGACTTAATACAATTGTACTTGCCTTTAATGAGTTGATTGAAATTGGATTTAGTTAAAATTTAGGTAATGAAAGAACTTTTTTCATTTTGGGATGTATAAAATTGTACTTGCTTTTAATACTTTTTTATATTTGTGTTTTGTGTATGAATGGTGTTGGTGGTTTTGAGTATGATGTTGATTTATGGATTGAATAGTATTTTTTATGCTATGTAATTGTTATTTATATAATGTTTGGTAGTATATAGATGTTATCTTCAAAAATATTTTAAATAAAAAATATATTTTATTTTATTTTTTTTGCCGTATTTTTATCGTGTCTGTATTCTCATTTTTTGAAAATTGCCGTATCCTGTATCTGTGCCCATATCCACATCCGCTCCCGTATCTGTATCCGTGCTTCATAGATGTGTACCATTAAGTTGAATTCACAATTGACAACAACATTGTTATTAGCTAATACAGTTCTTTGTTTCGAGAATTGGTTGTTTTTAGGTCACAGGCAAGGCAGTTATGCTTGATGAAATCATTAACTATGTGCAATCACTGCAGCGACAAGTTGAGGTCAATTTGGATTTTTCATTTTTTAACCTAGTTATTCTTGATTTTCACTTGTTATTGCCTTTGAAGTGTTGTGGCTGTCTGTCCAACGTAAATGATCCTGGTTTACATACTTGAATACAATTTTTGCTTCTCATCTGTGTTGTTTGTTGTGTCATAGATCAGTGTCAATATAACAGCTAACTAGCTTCCGTTACCTTCTCCAAAGAAGACTTTTTCTTTCTTTCCCCCCTTATTTTAAAAGACAAATCATACATCAACAGTTCTTCAAACTGGGTTTGTTACCATGTTTCTGAAATTTTGTGTGCTTGTTATGAGTTGATAATTAATATCTTTCTCCTTCACAGTTTCTGGCAATGAAGCTTGCAACAGTTAATCAATGTCTGGACTTTAACCTTGAAGGGCTCCTTGCAAGAGATGTAAGTGATCATGCACCTCCATACAATTTGATGTGTTTTTATCTCTTTCGATCAAGTAAAAAATTCATTCTTCTTAATTTCAGATTCTTCAGCCACAAGCTGGTCCTTCATCTACACTGGGGTATTCATCTGACATGACTATGCCTTTTCCTTCACTGCATCCATCCCAACCAGGATCAATGCAATCTGGTTTTCCTGGTTTATCAAGCTCTTCAGATGGATTTCAGAGATCCATTAATTCCGAATTGGCGGCCATGAGGGGAGGATATAAGGAGCCCTGTCAGGTATATTTACAAAACCTTGTTTATATGAATTAACATGATGAGTGTGATGTCATAGGATGGCTCAGGCAGGGGTGCAGTCAAGCCGAGTTAAGCTTTAGCTTGTTTGAGCTTGGCTTATCTAGAAACTATGTGGCTCGAGCTTACCTTGGCACAGAAAATATATGCTCTATTTGAATTCAGCATCCGAATAGCTCGACCAAGCTACTTCTGGATATTTTTTTGAAATTACTTTTTTACCCTTCATTATTTAATTTGTTTGTTTGTAGATAAAAAGTCAAGTTGCTCTCTATCTTCTAAAATGTGTTTGAGCTAATTTTTTATTCATTAAATGAATATAGAAAAATACACAAAAAATAAATTTTAATAAATCCATATACACATATGTTCTATGCATACAAATATTATTTGAACTTCAACAGTCGATATCATAGCAGCAAGTCATTTCCCTCACTTTTCTTCACACTTTTGATCTTTCTGGATGATGGCTAACCCAATCATTACTCTCATTGTGCAACAATAGAAGACGAAGCATTGATTCCAACTCGCTCAAGGTTTGAGTTCTGGATGGTTTGAAATTCGAGCGACTTGTTAAGGGCTCGACTCATTTATTTAGTAAGCAAACTGAGCCTGAACAAAAAAAATTAGGCTCATTTTGTCAACGAGCCTAGTCTAGACGTTGCTTGGCTTGACTGGTAAGGGTTTTGGTTCGTTTAATATTTGTATATAATTAATTAATTTACATATAAATTATATTCCCCACCTAATGGGAAAAGGCTTAGTTTGGTTTTACATATAAATTATATTATTTTGTATGTATATACATATAAATTTTGTATAAGTTTTTATATACATATTAAATATATAATAATATATTTGTATCATTTATCTTTATATTTAATATGTGGAAAGAGTGAATCACATGAAGGAGCTTTGGGTCATGTTTGATTCGCGGACTAGATAAATCATCCTGGGGTCAAATATCCTGTGACTAATAGTCTCTGGCTAATTATTTTGTTAAATCAGTACTAAAAATTTATGATCCAAACAATTACCACAAAACAAGAATTAATGACACCAAAGAAATAATGAGGAAACTCTCTCACAGGGAGAAAAACCTCAATTGTCAAAATCACTATCAACGGGTTACAAGATCTTATCAAAATTTACTACAACTCGCTCATACAAATTCTTTAGCAAATCTTGCTCGACTCACTCGATAAAAAAGTGGACTTTCTGTCTGAGTTGATAATTAATAAAATTTTGTAACTTAATTCCACTTTTTATGAGCTGGATGGTTTGAGTTGATAATTAATAAAATTGCAAAATAAAAAAGCTTAGCATATTTTATCATTCATTAATCTCATAAAGAAAAAAAATCAAAAGACAGGCTAAAAACTCTACTATCAAAACCACAGGAAAAAAATGTAATCGTCGACAATTGTAATCTTGTTTTTTGCAGATAAATTGAGGTTCGACAATCACAAAAATAATTAATGAAAGTAGAAATAAAAAAAACATATACAAGAAGATCCATCTACACAGGATGTAGAGAGAGAGAGAGAGAGGGGATTTGACACCAAACTAGATCTGGTTTGGTGTTTGATATTTTAATTTTCAGTAGGTGGAAAAAACTCACTTTCGAAGGCGATGGCGATGAGACAAAAACAACAAAGCTTCCTTAAGCTTTCGGCAATGCTTCATAGAGAGAGACCTTTTGTTGATATGGATGAGGCGGAACAAAATGGAGTGGTTGTCCCTAAGGCTAGTTTTTTCATACTACTGAAGGGATGTAATTCAATCCTTGGTTGTACCACCCTTTCCTTCCCCCGGGACAATTTAATCCCAATTATAAGGGACTATGAACCCACTTGGACTATTAGTTAGGGCCTATTTTTTCAATCAAATGTAGGACAAGGTAGGATGTTTAGTCCAATCCAACTATCCTTGAAATCCAACATGGCCTTGGTACTTTGGTGAAGGCGTTGGCTCGTAGCACTTCCATGGGGTGAGGCATGGTTCAATCCATTGGGATCAACATTGGTTCAAAATTTTTGCTTAAAAAGCTGCTCCACTTTAATGAGAAATAAGCTACTCAAGCAACTATGCTGAGCCAAGCTACCACTTTAATGAGAAACAATCTGAGTTTGAGCTCCATTACTTATGCTTATTGTGAGTTAAGCCTGAGTAGACCATATGAACAAGAAGCTAAACGTAGCTCGACTTTGCTCAGCTTAGCTAACCTAATTTACAGGGATTATGATTGGTTTCGTGTGATTGGAGGTGTTAGTAGTGGGATGGGATTGACAATGCCAATCTGTGAGGGTTTGGTGCACCCGTATGAAACAAGATGAGTGTAAGCTCAATTACTAGACTCGTGGCGAGCTGAGCTTGAGTACATGATATGAGGAATAAGCTAAGGGTGGTTTGGCTTGACTCAGTTGATTTGCGCCCCTAGTGGGGATTATGAATGGCTAAGAAGCAAGGATATGCATGTGGGTATGGATACGAACATGGATGTGGAGATTTTTGAAAACAAAAAAAAATGAGGATATGGGCATGGTAAGAATACGGTAAATAATAACAAATGAAATTATATATTTTATTAAACATATATTTGAATAGGTATACATGGAAGGCATTTGTGAGTTATTGATTGAAAATGTCTCATTTTCTTTGAAAGTAAATTTTTACTTTTTATATTTAGGTCTCAAATAAATAGCAAAATTACATATTGGCCCTTAAAAAGTTTTAAATAATACATTTTGACCCCACTGTGTCTTTCCTATATCCTTGCCATATCCCACTTGTGTTAGACAAGAAAAAAATAAATAAAATATTTGGGCACACTAAGTGGTGTGTCCAATACATATCCCGTCATATCCATATTTGATACAGATAAGATATGAGTGCAGCACCTATTTTGGAGTGTTGGTGCTTCTTAAATGACTAGTTTTGTTTAGGTGCAATTGGAGGTGTTAGCAATGGGATGTTGTTGATAGTGTCGATATCAGGGTTGGGCATTGTGGTGGGGTGAATCTTGGTCTGGTAAAGCATTAATAGTCCAAACTAAGAAGAGAGCCAAGCTTCCACTTCAATGAGAAATGAATTGAGCTTGAGGTCAACTATTAGGCTAATGGCGAGCCTGACCTGTGCAGAGCCAAGATTGAGCATACCATATGAACAAATAAGCCAAGGGCAGCTCGGCCTGATTCATTTGCACCCCTAGTTGCTTATGTCTGGTTTCTTGTGGGTGCAATTGGATGTGTTAGTAGTGTAGTGGGATGGGATTGACTGATTTGTGAGGGTTGGGCACTCTGGTAAACTTAATTTAGGTTTGGTAAAGGGTGAATAGTCCAAACTGTGAATAGAGGTTGGGGGTTATTTTACCAAACCAAGACAATGTCGTCGGTTTAAAATATTGTAATAAATATGTTATTTTTTGAGCCAGCTCGTGAACCTTTGAGCTTAGTTGCTTGTGGCTCGAGCTTGGCTTGAAATTCTCCCAAGCCAAGATTGGAGCTTGAATTTGACTTGAATGGGTTTCGAATCGAGCTATTTGATTCATGACCAGCCCTAGCTTCATGCATGATTTTCTTATTTTAATTAATTTATTTATCTACCTTTTCTTTTTTCTGGAATGTCAACTGTATCTGTGTCATAAGATTTGAAGCTACCTTGTATCTTGCAAGGGTGGTGTTGCCGCCTTCTCCTCTTAAAAAATTTTGTATTCGAGGGGTAACTGAAAAGTTGGGCCCTATTTCTCTCTTTCCTAAAATCATTTATTGTGGCATCAGTTGCAATCAGCTTGGCCATATATTTTATTTCCATCGAGAAAAATATTCTCGTTTCATGTAGGGGTTTGCAATTCATCTTGTTAGTCACGACTGCCCTCCATTTTTATGTATTTGTCTATAGGTACCCAATGTGTGGAGGGAGGTTGAGCTTCACAATGTCATCCAGTTGCTTAATTCAAGTGCTCCGCTTGACTGTCAAGATTTAAATGGTATGGCTCCTTAATTCTGCAAGCATACCTCCACACAGAGTGTCCAAGATGAAGGAGGCAAGTGCTCTCTTCTCATTTGCAGGTTCTTTGCCAGCAGGCCAAATGAAAGTTGAACTTTAAATATTTATCTTTAGTTCTTGATGCCAGGGCAATGTCCTGTATGCCTGTGCTATTGAGGGCATAAACAGGCTGGTGAGATTTCCTTTGCGAGGCATTTAAGGATGATATGTTATTATAGTTTTTGTACTTTGGCACATGCATGTTAATTGACATATTACCTGGTCAATGCTGGAGCTTCGATGATTAGCTCAGCCATTACATGGCCAATCACAGGATATCTGATGCAGCACACTGGCATTGTTTCTCAATCTCAGTGTTTGATACTACGTTGGCAGAAAATTTAATATTCATCGAAAGAGCCGTGGACAGATTTGTGGATTAGAGTTGTAGATTAGTCAAAGGTGGCCGTGGGGTTGCTATAAGTTGTTTGATTGATTCGAACTCTAGAAATAGCCTCTCTGTTTACAGGGAGAAAGCAACCTACATTTAATACATCTTAGATCCTGCAATACTGGAGCCTCGTATACTGGGTTTTTGTTTTACAGGCGTAGATTAGTCGACAAAACCAACAGATATCGTAGAGGAACTTGAAATATGCTATTGATAGTTGAATGCATTTTTCTGGATGGGTAATCAAATGATTTGTAAGTTGTAAACGTTGGTGTACTAAAATCAATTTAAAGAAGGGAGAAGTTGGAAGCTATGTTTGTTAATTTTTTTTTTTTTTTTTGGGGACAGTAATGTTAATTATATATCGAACAGTGAAGATGAAGTGTTATTCTTGTTTATTTCATAAATTTGGTACTGGGATTTTTATTATTTTTGGGTAAAATCTTTGCAGGATTACTATCTCGTTATTAAATTAAAGATACTCTCTACAGGCATGTCAGCGACAGCACTATGAACAAAAACATCATCCATAAATTAATAATTCCAAATTATACATAAATATAGTTGGAGAGCAGACATTCTAGGGTACGATTAAGTACAAAGTCTTGTGAATGCAACAGCGGAATTAAGGCAGCAATGCTCTCAACATTTGTCAAGGAACATAAAATTATTGAAGATTTGAGGGCTGGGACAGGCTTGGAAGAATAAAAAATTAAGGTCTTTATTCCTGCACTTGCCATGTTTTGAAAGACCGCCCCTTGCCTGGCTGTTGGTTCTGCATAAGGATGAAGAAAGGCTAAATTTAATATAAAACTTTCACAGGAGAGAAATCTGCAGTACTTGCAAGTTTGCAGTGAATCAAGTAGCTCATGAGCGGCTAATTGAGCTTGGTTTGAAAAAACAAATAATTAGATTTGAACTTAATTCGTAAGTTTACCAAGCCGAATTCGAGCCTTTTTTATGATTAGATATAAATTCGAGCTCGAACTCGAGCTAAAATTAGTTCAATTACAAACTTGTGAAGTGGCTTGAAAAAATAATATGAATTAAAACAATATCGTTACCATTTACTCAAGTTACTCATTTCAGTCTATAATATTTTTAACTAAAAGGATACTATTTTACTTATTTAAACTATTCTTAAGCCGAAGTTAATTCTAAATAATATTTTGTTGAATCAAATCTGAGCCATACAAAAACTTAAACTCAAGATTTGGTCTTATACTATTTGTTTGAGAAAAACTCAAATAAGTTAAAATTTGACTTGACTTAGTTAAATTTCTCCCTTTTTTTTTTTTTTCCTTTTTTTCGAGTATGAGATTAGAAAGTCTTCAAGCATTACCTGCAACCGAGCACAGATGTCAACCACTTCAGCAAGAGGCGCCCAGTCTCCAAAATTCCTCTCTATGAACTGATAAGCAATTCCACTCCTTCCCCCCCCAACTACAAAGAGCCCACCTTTTATTTCTCCTTCCCCCCTGAAATTCTGCTTCACTCCCATTGCTTTTGCGCGTTTGTAATTCGCAATGGCTCGAGGGTTGAATAGGAATCCTGATATGAACTTCTCCTTCATCAGCTTCCCGCCACCAAGAGCTTTAAAAAATTCCCTCCCACCGTCAAAGAGTACGGCACCGCCCCAATATCGAGGCCAGAAATCGTCCACCTGAAGCCAAAAAAAGCCCGGGAAAAAAATTATCCCGCGTGGCAATCATTTGAAAATGATTGATTGTTACCACAATTGAAGCACCTCAAGAGTTGTGAATCATTGAGGCAATCATTGGAATAACTTCTCGAAAGGCTCATTTTTTTTTTTTTTTTTCATTATTCATCATAATCAATCTGAATTGATGGAAACAGTAAGGAGCAAAAATTGTTTGTGGGATACCTCAGCCTCTATGTTTTCATGAAGAACTGCAAATAATTGAACCCCAAGTGCATCAAACGCCGGTTTTTTGGCATAGAGTTGATAGGCCTCGGCTCTACACATTATGCATCTGCTTTCCAAACACACATAAATAGCACTATGTTAGTGGAACTGCCTAGTTTGGTTATATATATGATGTGTCTGTGTGTATAAATATATATATATAATATAAAATTTACCCTGGACGCCTGATACAGAGGAGTATAGCTGGTTTATCGCGCCAGAGTTGCGAGGCCTTCATGGGGGGAGTCTTGGTTTTCACCAAACGCTCCATCCCAATCTTGTACTCTGGTGTTAGTTTCTGAATTGAGATGTTTTCAATTGCAATGTATGGAGCAACAACACTGCCAACCGCTGGGGAAGGTTGTGCTGCACAACCACATGCTCCTGTGGGCCCAGGATCATCTTTGATCTTCAAATCGTTGATTGATTGGCCAACTGATGCATCGTACTTAGAACTGCTCCTTGCTGGGGATCTCTTTGAAGTGGTAATTCTCCTCGGCAGAGGATCTGCTGCTGCGCATGCACTGCTTCTGTCCATGAAACGGGCTATGTGGCCTCTCTTCATACTAATTTGAGCAGATAGATTTGCTGCGCTCAAGCCCAGAAGCTCCGGAAGACATTTCCCGGAGGCCTCTAGCTGATCTCCATACTGCATCAGAGCCCGATCATGCAGGTATGTTCTGATTTCCAGTGCTTCCTAGAGGAAACCATGGAGAGCCTTTGGATGTCAGTCGTGATTTTGATGAAAATTGTTGAACTAGAAGAAATAAATATGGTAGACATTTGTTTTTGTATAAATAACCTAGAATGATTGAGAAAAAAATAGTATTACGGTGATGAGGGGGAGATTTTACGCAATGCTGATACTGCTCTCTTAGGACTGGGAGGTTGTAAATACAATTATTGGAAAACAGTTTCCCCAGTTACTAAAGTTAGACTAGATGGAAGCGTTGTGTATTGGGTCTGACTTTTTACATAATAAAAGAGTTCAGTAACAAGAAACACGACGTGATTGATCATTCTTTAAGGTCTTCTTTTTATTAGGTTGAACTCTTTTGAGAGTATTTGTTATGAAAAATTATTACATTTATGCATATCACAGTTTTGTGTGAATTCAATATTGCTCGCTTGTACTGTTCTAAAAATAGGCTCGCATGATGTGATCTCTAATTGTCGCAGAAGAAATTTGCTTCACTCACTAGGCATCAACTCGTTTTTAGAAGAGATAATATATTTTCGACCTAACAAATGGTATCAGAGCTAGAGTTTTATCGGTTCAAGTCGCAAGAACATTACCATGAGGGAGGAATTGCTACTCCTGTGTGTAGCACAGTTTTGTGTGGTGCAAAATATTAGTGAGATCATAAAGTGAATTTACTTCTCTCCAATTGGTTTTAAGATGAAATGGCATATTCTGAATCCGATGTTATTGTTGAGAATGGTTTCAACAAGTATGTTAAGGTGAGATGGCAGTTCCTAATCCAACATAAGTATTGTTGAGAATGATTTCAACCAGCACTTGTAGATGAGATGTCACGTTTTCAAATTCAACACAAAAGTACTGTTAGAGAATGGTTTCGACGAGCAGGATCATTTGACAAATGAAGAAACCATAGAGATAAAAGTACTAAAAACCTTAAAGGCAAATGCTAGTATGTAAACAATACTGTCCGAGGAAAATTGGAGATAAGCAAACAACCTTTTGTCGTTGAGTCATGTTAATTGCATCCATATCCTCCGAATTCATGATCTTCAAGGTAGGTACATCATCCCAACCTTCTTCCAACAGTTTTGGAAGCAGTCCCTTCAATGCTCCATTCCCAATAAAATCCTCCATCGAATAAGAAGCTATCTTTTATGTGAAGCGGAGTGAGCAAACACCTAGTCGGTATTTGTTCTTTGGTTAAAACCAACTTCGGGAATAAGGGAAGGAGGCCTGATTATATAAGACACCTTGAGTTCGTTAAAATATTGGAGCTTTGATAAATATATAATTTTGACAATGTCAATGATGTATCAATTTTGTTCAAATTCTCTCATTAATTTGAATAAAATAGATAATTTCAAAGTTACTGTAATAAAATTATGGGATTGCGCGCTTTCGGGGTAGATTCATTGGATCAGTAAACAATTAAAACACTGCGTCTTCAATTTGATAGAAAGTTGTATATCTTTCAAAAAGGTTTCTTTCAGCCTCGTGGCTGACAGTATTTGCAATTATAAAAAAAAACAAAAACAAAAAAGGGAGAAGTGCTAGCAGAATATTTGGAGGCACTTTGGGATACTATTCAATTTCCATGGCATTGAAAAAGGGTCGATCTATGTCTCATGGGTCTGTCTATCCACCAAAAATAAAACTTTGTCTTTAATTATTAAGAAGATTTGATTAAATCATACTCTTCTATTTAATATGAGCTGCTTTCAACTTAATAAGAATAATATATGGTAGGTATAAGTTAGGGCAGACTTAGATTTTTGTTATGGAAAGGCTCAATGTATATGAAATCATAAAGTTTCAAGTATTGATGGAGAAGTGAAGGTGGGCATCGGAATAGGAAGGGTGGTCTTCAGCCGTTGTCATCGGAGAAGAGGGCAGTGAGTGGCATCGGGGTTAGGAGTGGAAGAAATCCGATGTCGCTTGTTGCTTGTTGTCGATGAGAGAGAGCGAAGCGAAATAGAAAGGAAAGGAGAAGTTCGAAAAAATTATGGTTAGTAGTAATTTTATAATAATACTAAAATATTATGGATATTTTGATAATTTTTACCAATAGATTTTTTTTCTTTTTTTTTGAGGGGAGGAGGGGAGCGATTCTTTGTTCCTAGTTAGCTCTGCTCTTGGTTACAAAATCATCATTCCTAAACTATAATTAAGAGATTACTTTATTCTCTTCAATTAAAAAGCGTTACATAATAATCTCCTAAACTATTAATTTGTATTATGTGATCTTTTTTTTGCATTAATAATTGTAATTTTTAACAAAATTTATCCAAATTCCATGTGATAGAAGAAAAAAATATTAAGAACTAAAATACTCTTTTATATATATAAGCTTTTGTAAATAAAAAAATAAGATAGTGTAAAATTTAATTGATAAAAAATTCTAAGAAGTTTACTAAGATTATAAAACTAAAATGCACACAAATTTTATACGATTGCTATATTATCTTAATAAATTAATAGAACATCTATTTTGATACAAAACATGAATGTTTTTGCTTCATATCAAAGTCATATATTAAGAAGTAATTCCGTGATCAAACCTAATATTTATTAGTATAAGTCAGTTTCATGATCATGTTGAATCAAACAAAACTAGTGCAAGTGGAGAATAGATGCTAAAATACAAGAGCTACAAATGGTAACAAGATGCCGAAAAAGAAAAAGAAAAAAAGATATGGGTTTTAATTGTGAAAACAATAGCTGAAAATTTTATGACTTAATTGTCGATCCCAAGGGCAGATAACGAGTTGAAGCTGTTCTTATAGATTATCTACTCGAGGTGCATTCGACGGACTCGAGGTGCACTATTTGACTGGCTCAAGTTTGAGTTATTCTTTTATATATATATATATATATATATATTCTCACCATTGCCGTCCGACGTAAATTGGAAGGCAAAGTATTTGTGCCGTCCAAATCTATTGGTGTTTGTTTACCATATGTCTTTGTTTCATAATTAGTTGGACATAATTAAATACATAAATCGGGGAAAATATTGATTGCTTCAATCTCATTTGTTGCTGTCATTGTGAACTTTTTAGAAGCTCTGACAAGTTTTTTAAGGCACCAAACAATTTGCTTATCTTTTTCCTGATCGGTTGGAGTAAACAGTTTATGCGTTCGATTTCACATTAACGCATGAGAGCTGACCTAGGCCAGGCCTCCAATGTTCACCTGGAAAATTTACAGTGACTACGTTATTTTGTTTCCTTTTATTTAAAAATATTATTATTTTTATCCCACTATTTATATATATATATATATATATATGCCTTAGCTTGCACTATTTTGCCCACTATTGTGCCAGTTCAAATTGTCTTCAATTACATGCACAAAGAGGAATTTTAGAAAAAAATTTGAGAAAATCTCACCGTAATTACCGTTTTATGTTATAATATCTATTTTGTTATTGTAATATGTTCACTTTAGATAGTTTTTTGAGACAGATCTGTTTTTACCATCCAAGGTCATGAGTGATACTCTTAAATTTACAAATTCTGCAGTTTTGGTGTTCAAATCACCACTTTCCTTAATTTTCCTTTATGGTCAGCTTAGGTATTAAGTTAAGAATATTCCAGTGAAGGAAATAATTTAATTTGTGTATTTTTATGTTTTATTCAATTTTTTATTTTCTATTTAAAGTTCTTATTTAAGTATTGTAAATATAGAGATTTGAGCAGTTTTTGATGGTTAATTAATTCAAGTGTTTACACTTTATTCTCTATTATTCTGAGTAGTTTTTGTAACCTAGCAATAGTCCACCTAGATTTGTCTTGAAATTTCATTATTTGTACAAAAATTGTTCAATCCGCGCTCCCTAACCCGAAATCCGCCCAGCTGCATGAGGGTATTATCGATGGAAGCTAAATTGTAAAGGTTATGTAATCTAATCAAGCCAAATTGTAAAGCCAAATGGGCTAACAGTATATGGAGGCGTTTGGAGTCCAAAAAAAAAATCAAAAAAATCAATGGATTAGATTGATGTGATATAAAAATGATAGGTGGCATAATGTGATTGGAAAGATTTAAAAACTTTTAAAATTTTTTGATTTTTTTATGACTCTAAACGAGCCCTGTATATAAATATATATGACAGACCCAACATAGCTTAGGGCCCATGTAATACGGGATAGTTTGGGATTTCAATTTTTAATAATTTTTGATATTTTTTTTGTCAAAAATTAATAGCTGAAATTTTGGTGTATTTGGTAAAATAAATAATATTTTTTAGTAATTTTTAATGATCTTTAACAATTTTTTTATGTTTTGTAAAAATTTTAATAACTTTTGAATTTAACAAATTACTATAACTAGATAAAGAATTGATAAATATTAGTATTTTATTAAGCACCCAACATGTAAAAATTGGTTGTTTTCTGCTGATGGAAAATTTGCATACCAAACGGAACCTACAGCTCCCATCTCATGTCATGACGAATAGGCCATGCACATAAAAGTTTGTTCAGCTCAAAAAGGTCCCATCTATTTGCATGTGATCAAGTTTTTTTATTTTTATATTTTTAATAAAACAGGTAAGTAAGGGGCATAATCAACGACATCGATCCAGACCTGACCCTGCAAACTTTCCAGTCTTGGCTTGTCTAATATTTTGTAAGACATTTCACATGGAAAGACCCCTTAACCAGCAGTGACTCCAAACATTTTTTAAATCTATCATACAGAGATTGAGTTTCCCTACCGGTGAATTTTATTATTTTATCTTACAATATAATGATATATACATATATATGTGCACACTCTTGATTTATTGAATTTTGCCAGGAAGTGGACTGGTCGTGCTCGGTAATCAGCTCACGTGTGTGTGTGTTTGGGGGGGGGGGGGGGGGGGGGGGATTTCCTGCATTAATTAATTTGGATGTTCGAAGGTTTCTTATCTCTCTTTATATATCTACTACCTTTAGGACATGTTTGGTACCGGATAAAAAATTTGATGGTAAAATATTACGAAGATAATTATTATTCTAGTACTGGTTACTAAGGTAACAAGTTTGCGGTATTTATGTTTGGAATGAGAAAATAAATATTATTCGATAACAATTATACTATTTGGAATACCAAAAATTTTGAAGGAGTAAAAGTTAATTATGTTTGGAATGACGATAAATTGACTAAGGGTAAAAGTTAATATTTAACTTTAAGAAAATAATATAATAAAATAAATCATCATAATTACTATTATTTTAATAATAATTAATTTTAATAAAAATATATTATTAAAATATATTTTAATAATATATTTTAAAAAAATAATTTTAAATAAAATATTAATTATAAAAATAATTTTATCATAAATTAATATTTCAATAGTAATTAATTTTAATAGTGAATTATTATTTGTTAAAAATTATTTTTATTGTAATAAAATAATTTTAAAAAATAAATATTAATCAATGACTTTTACAAATCTAATTTTTAAGTTCGCCAAAAAGTTTATTGATTTTAATAATAGCTAATTTAAATGAAAATTATAATATATATAATATTTGAAAAATATTATTATTTTTAAATTATAATATTAAGTCATAAGCAGAATTAAATTTAGATAATTATAATATATTTAGAATTCAAAAATTAAGTGATAAGAAATGAATTATAAAAAATTTAATCAGAATTTAAATATTAAGTAATAAATATAATTCAATTCAAATAATTATAATATAAATTCATAAGTAGTGTTTGATAATTATTAATTAATAAAATTAAAATTTTAAATGACAAATATCATAATCATATTGTCACGTAACGTAATTGTATTATCTAATTTAAATATTATTATTTTTAATAATATCTAACTTAAACCAAATTATTATTTTGTCATTTAAATTTATTATTTCATAAATAAAATTTATTAACCAACTTAAGTGTTATTATTTTTAATAGTATCTAACTTAAAAAAGATTATTATTTTTTCATTTAAATTTATTATTATAAATAAAAATAATTACACGAAATAAAATATAGAAAAACAAATAGAGCCATTATTCTAGTTTAATTGTACAATGCATTTTTCTAAAATTTATTTAGATTCAAACTACTATATCAATTAATTTTATCTTCATTCTAAATATTTTTAATTATCAAAACAAATTAATTTTGTTGATATTATTTTAATTTAAAAAGAGTTATTATCCTAACCTAACCATATAACACATTTTTTAGAATTTGTTTACATTCAAACTACTATGCCAATCGATTATATATGAATCGTACTGAAACTGTCACTGGCATTGTCGTTGTTTATTATTATTATTATTATTAAGTGCTATAACTTACATCAAAATATTATTGTTCTGAAATAATTAATATATAAATAAATAAATAATTATTTGATTAATTAGGACATGTTAGAATACTATTTCGCTTGGATTATAATAACATGAATAGTCATAAATTAAATAATATATATGAAAAATTTAGAATAATAGACTCGTATAATAAATAAAATTTTTTAAAATAATTAATCTAAGTAAATTAAGAATAAAAATTATTTAATTTATTAGAATGTGGAAAAATCATATCCCATTTAAAATAGAACACCATAAATGATTATAAATTAAATAATACATATGCAAGAGAACTTTAGAACAGTAAACATATATAATAAATAAAATTTTTTAAAATACTTATAATTAAGCACCACATTTTGAGTTAAGTTTTATATGATTTAGTTGCGTTACTAACTCTATTTTATATATATTTTAATATGATGTGATATGTATCTAAATTCACTTTATATAAAATGCATCACGTGTCATTCAATTTGTAATTTATGTTAATACAAGAAAATAATAAAAAAAAGATACTCTTGGTGAGATCACTTTAAAGTACTCGCGAAGTGCGGAGGTGACTCAAGCTGAGTCATCAAAAAAATAAATATATACTCTAAATTATTGAGGTGCCGGGGGACACAATAATTTTCCATTCTTGGATAAGAACGCTGTCACCTATCCTTGTACCCAGCTCCAATATTTGTATCGCACAATTATTTTATATTTTTCATCACATATGTTTTATCATTAATTTTTAAATAAAAATATTATTTTTATAATAATTTTAAATAAAACACACTAAAAATTAACTGATAATCGCTTGTACAAATTAGCTGAACAATAATTCGTACGAGGGAAAGTAACGGTGTGGGTAAGTTAAATCCTTATACACTTCGAAGTCATCACTCAGAAGAGCCAGAGAATCCAATAGCAATCGCCATCTTCCCGTGCGACGACGACCCATGACGATCAAAGCTGCGAAGGAGTACAGCATCAAGAAAGATGCGGACGAGAAAGGCCCTCTGTTGTTGAAGGCAGAGGAGGACGGCTGCCCCGCCGAAACATCGGAACACTTCAATGGAGCTTCGTTTTCCGGAGCAGTTTTCAACTTGTCCACCAACATTATCGGTGCTGGTATAATGGCGTTGCCCGCCACCATGAAAGTGCTCGGCCTCGGCCCCGGCATCGCCGTTGTGGTGTCTATGGCATTCTTGACCGAGGCTTCGATTGAGCTGTTGCTGAGATTCAGCAGGGTTCGTGGGTCTGCTTCTTATGGTGGTGTTATGGGTGATGCTTTCGGAAACCTTGGTCGGAAATTGTTGCAAGTTTGTGTGATCGTCAATAACGTCGGTGTACTCATTGTCTACATGATCATAATTGGTAATTAATTACTTGAATGTGTGTATACATATATTCCCTATTTGTTTGTATAAATGCTTAATGGTGTTTTTGGGGGGTTTGTTTTGGGAAGGTGATGTGTTCTCTGGGACATCTTCGAGAGGGATACTTCATCATGCTGGTGTGTTGGAAGGTTGGTTTGGGGAAAAATGGTGGACTTGCCGCACTTTTGTTCTTTTGGTCACAACTCTTGCTGTCTTGGCTCCATTGGCATGCTTTAAGCGCATTGGTAAATAGTTCACTTTTCTCTGTAATCGCATTTTGGACAATCAGACTAAATTTTGCAGTGATAAGTTAAAGAAAAAATAAAAATTGTTTTCTGATGTTAGAATTCTCACTTTTCTCTGTCGAATATGGTATGGTTTAGATTGGAAATTTATGCCATTTGTTTCATGTTTTGGAATTCCTCTGCATTTGGCATAATTTCTTATACCTTCAAATCTGATATGTTTTTCTTTTTCTTTTTTTTTTTCTTGGGTAAATTATATTTGCATCCTTGTACTTACAGTTTACACCAAATCTCACTTAGTTCTGTACTTTGTAAATTATAATCAAGTCAAGGGCCAAACTAAAACTTGATTGGAAGTGTAGGGTTTGACTTTCACAGTTACAGGTGGAGGAACCAAATGAGATTTGGTATAAAATGCAGAAGTGTAAAGTTTGACTTAATCACACTTTTTTCTTTTGTTGGAGAATTCCAATAACTTTGGAAGCTTACTCCATCCTTTTTTGTTTAAGGACATAATAAGTCACTATAAATACTATGTCAGCGATTTACTTAATTAATTGGACTGTTTAAGATCATGCTTGATTGATAGTCAGCAGCAGAGAGCAGTTCATTGTGTTTCAATCCAACATAATAGAAGTATACATTCTAAACAGCTCACATTTGTTTTGTTTTTGCAGATTCATTAAGATTCACATCTGCTTTAGCCGTTGCACTGGCGGTTGTTTTTCTAGTTGTTGCTGCAGTAGTTGCACTTATCAAGTTGGCAAATGGAAGTATTGTAATGCCCAGATTGCTTCCTGATGTTACTGATATTAATTCATTTTGGAAACTTTTTACAGCTGTCCCTGTTCTTGTCACGGCATATGTCTGCCACTACAATGGTACGGGAGCTGATTATGTCTATAACAACACATCTAGAAAGACTTATCATTTGACACTTTATAGGGCAATGTTGAAATTCTAGAGGTGTTGACTGTTAGTTCTAAAACTGCCTCTTCTATCTCTTAAATTTCACTGTCTAAAGAATTTTATTAAGGTATAATGTTCTAATTTCCCTTCCTCTTATATTGAATGGCATTGCATTACTAGTTTATTGAAAAGATGTTTGTAGAAGTATCATTTGTATTATGTTTTCAATAATGTTTTCTTTTCAGAATTACTTATCACATAAATATATATTCTTTTTAGAATCACTTGCTTAGAAGTTCATCCTTAATATTTCAGAAACAATTGCAATGCATGCATTTAATAAGTAAATGATCGGTTTGTGCCTACTGAAGTTAGTCATATCAGTCATATATGGACCATCAATGTGCTAATTCCCCCCAAAATTCAGAAGGACATAGCGGTCGTTTAAACATCCAAGACCATTCAACTTCAATTATTAGAATGTATACAAACTCCCCATAATTGACTTCATGAATTTATCTAGTTCAGTCCTGGTGTTCCTTTTGCAGCGTATTTGGTTGGCCATTCCCACTGGGAATAAAATAATTAAAGCCCATCCCTCATTTGGTTGGTATTTATTGTACAGAATGGAATGGTTGATTCCAAGAAATGGGGGAATAGAGCTTTCCTGTCTAAGACGTGTGAATGATTCATTCCATTCTTGATGGAACGCAACAAAAAGACTCACTTGACTTCATTCCATTCCCACACTCTTTTTTGCCTTTCCCATTTTCATATCCATTCTCGTTTCCATTGACAACCAAAGATGCCCTTGGAGCTTTCTGTTTGATCTATTGAACACCATTTATATGGCTGTTCACTCGCCATTGCCACTCCAGACATTCATGTTACAACAAAATCAACACAGAACCATAAAGCATTTATGGCTTTTTTACAGAGTTGGAGAATCTTTATAATACAGAAGTGAAATTATTCAGCTTGTTTGTTTTATATCAGTTGAATGAAGTAAAGGCTTCTAAATTGTGCTTCTTATAAGCATTCATTATATTTCAGGGAACATAAATGCGTTTAGTCCATGAGTAATTTTAATTTTCTGCCTATGTTTTTCTTTTCTTTCTTCTTTATAAATTTGTCTAATATATAAGCAACATAACATGTACAGTTAGAAAGTCCAATTTTCTGTGACCTGGTTTTTCAAATTGCTACAACTATGAGAAAATGGCTTGTTCTAATGGAATTGTTCCCGGGGAATAACGTGCTTGAGAATTATGACTTTCTGTAGTGCACACAGTTGGCAATGAACTCAGAGACTCCTCATTGATACAATCTGCTGTCCAACTTCCTTGGCTCTGTGCTCAACTGTTTATGTAATGACAAGCTTCTTTGGGTTCCTCCTTTTTGGTGAATCAACTCTGGATGATGTTCTGGCCAACTTCGATGCTAATCTCGGAATCCCTTATGGTGCGCTGCTCAGCGATGTTGTTCGAGTCAGTTATGCTCTCCACCTTATGCTTGTTTTCCCCGTTATTTTCTATCCGCTGCGCCTTAATTTGGATGGCCTGCTTTTTCCCTCTGCCAGGAATTTAGTTTCAGATAATTTTCGGTTTGCATTGATAAGCACAGGACTCATTTCTTTCATATACTTGGGCGCGAATTTCGTCCCCAATATTTGGGATGCCTTCCAGTTCACTGGGGCAACCGCTACAGTTTGTCTTGGTTTCATTTTCCCCGCGTCAATTGCTCTAAGGTGAATGACTTCAACTCTTATTAATGGAATTTGTTTGCGGTGCTGTTCTTATCATTTGTTTTAATTTTTTTAATTTTTTTTTTAAAACCCAAGAAAAAAAGATTAAAATAAATTGCTGAAAAAAAAAAAAAAAAAAAAACCAATTTCAGGGATCCTCATGGAACAGCTACTAAGAAGGATAAGATCTTGTCTGTTTTCATGATCGGTCTTGCTGTGTTTGCAAATTCGGTGGCCATTTACTGTGATGCCAATGCATTGTTGAAGAAGAATGTCTCCTCTTGCGTATGATCACGCTGGTATTGTATTTTAGAAGATCAGGATGTTTTGCAGGATTCTTTCCCTCCATTGCAAAAATGAACCAAACTGCATGACAAAGTGAAATCTGGTCAGTGGTCTTTGGGACTCATTCGACTTTTGGTGGATGAGTTCAATAAATAGGAGAAACAGAGGATACAATAGTCAAGCTGCTCATTTGATTGTAGAGTTGACATTGTTGTATTTTATATGTCCTCTTTGTATTGTTGTATTGCATAAAGCTCTGTATTAGAGCTGTGGTTAGAGCAAATATCTTGTGAACATTCCATGACTTCCTTCGCCATCCGGCCAGCATGTCATGACGATCTTAATACTTTCCTGTGATCATTTTGCCTGCATCCCACATTGCTTGTAGTAATTTCCCATAAGTGTCTAGCGAGTTGCCGTGACAAATGTAGTTGCTAGTTTTTTAAGCCTCCATAACAGTGTCGCTCTATTTAACTGTGTTTTAGTTTTAAAACCTTCAATCCTATACTTTATAATGCACTAACTAATGTATAAAAATTTAAAATTGAACTCATTGTTTTATTCAATAACTTACCAATTACATCCATAAACTTAACCATTTCAAAACTTATAATGTGATTGCCTCATATGAGACATCGCTCAGGGTCTTATAGCGTTGATTTGTCCCACCAAAAGATGTGAACATATGGGATTTACTTACTCGTTATCGCAATAAAAATTGACCTTTTGCAAGAATAATGAGTTTTTCTTTCTTTTTTTTTTTCACTAAATTTTATTTTTCTATTTACAATAGTTTTCCAAGAAGTAGAAAAACCTCCTAACATAATTTGTGCAAGAATTCGTTCCAGTTTGTGAGGATAAGTCTCACTTATTTCCTTCCAGAAAATTATACAGAAATTATGTTTGTCTTAGATGTTAGGATGCAGTTCAATTTCTGAACCCCTTTACAGTCCTTCCCCCCCCCCCCCCCCCCAAAAAAAAACCCAAAAAAAAAAAAAAATCTTATAGGTCAAACATATATATCATTTTTGAAGGATATAAAAATATTGATATAGTACCATAACAACCTTTAATTTTCATGACATACATTTATTTTATTTTATTTATTTAATCTTTTGAAACTAGGAGAATATATTTAGTGCAAGTCAAGTTATACAGCTTTGCCTATCAGCGCTAAGGGACAGTTCAAGAGGAAGATAAATAGAAGAAAAACGGGAACGGAGCCATTCAAACATTTGGATGCAAGGAAATGTGGGCAACACATTTGCTTGCCTTCTATACTAGGGCAAAGACCATTGCTTGGAACACTTTCCAGTTACAAATATCTTCACGGATGGACGAGATCTACCACGATATACTGTAAGAGTTGGATTGTAAGGAAGAGAAAATGATTGAAGAGTCACTTTCAAAAATGGCATCTAATAACCTCCAGTGTGCAGCCATCGAGCAGGCTACCTCAGTGGCCTAGGCTTCTACAGCAAGCGCAGAGAGGACCCGCATATGACCGTAGTTGACATCTATGACAGCACCAAGTGCATCTCGGACGATAATGGCAAAGCCTGTAATGTTTGAAGAGGAGCAAAATGATTTCTTGCCTGATAGAGGTTGCCAAGAAGCAATGCTGGCTTCAGGTGGCTTGGGGATGACCTTCAGATCTTGAGATAGAATGGCTTCCAGGAAGTCATTGGTTGCATTTGAGGCCCTGCAGATGGTTTCCATAGGAGAATGGAGACCAGTGCTAGATCTATATAATAATAAAACTCAAGAATTTGAATATAAAATATTTTTTAGTATTGGAGCTGTTCAATGAGCAGATTTTTATATTTTTTAGTATTGGAGCTGTTCAATGAGCAGATTTTTTTTTTTTTTTCCACTCCACTTTGGTTGCTTTTTATGTCACATCATATAAGGCTCGTTTGGTGTGCAATATTTTGTTAAAAATCTCCAAAAATCTCTATAAATCTCTGTTAACTTTATATCACATTAACTTTTTTCTCACTGCACGCATTACGAACTCTCCCCAAACCACAATTTATCTCAATTTATCTCATTTTTTCTTACTTCAAACAAACCCATAAAAACACACTCTCCACTATTCTCATATTTTTTTAAAATAAAATTTTTTAAATTAATATTTTAAAAAAAGTGATAATAATTTTAATAAATAAAAAAGTTTTACACATTTATAAAACAATGTATAGATACCTTAGTATCTTATGATTAGTAATTTTTATTTTTACAGGTTAATTTTTGTTGAGATATGTGGTTTATATCCAGACTGAAGAACTAGGAAGGAACGAGAAATTTCCGAAACGGAACGTAGCAGAGAGTAATAAGCGGGCAAGATATTTTTGTCTTATTGTTAAGGTCAGGATTTTTTAGTATAATATGTGTTTTGTACTATGTAACCCTATATAGATTTTTGAAATTAATAAGAAAAATATTCCAGTCATCGTGGACATAGGTAATCTGGTGAAGCCACGTTAAATCATTTGTGTTGATTTCTTGCTTTCTTGTTGTTTTCTTCATTCACATTCACACTACAATTTTATAATTTTTCATGTAGATTTGTTCTACAAATTTACATTTGAGTTTTTTTGTAGGTCAAATTATGTTTTCGTACATTCAGGCATAGACAATTCCTAGTATGGATACAATATTAGTACGTATACAACAATGATAATTTTAAAAAACGTAAAGTACAAAAACCACCCCTATAGTTTACTCTCGGTATCATTTCAATAGTAATAGTCAAATTCATACACTTTCGATTAAGTAATAATTCGGTTCTTGTGTTAGTTGACTGTTATATACAATCGTTAGACTGAAGATAAAAATGTAATTTTTTTTACAGTTCACTTTCAGTGTCACTTTAATCTTATATGTTTCAATTGTAACAGTCAAATCCCTACGCTTTTGATATATATTTGAAATATATTTTATTACATTATATAACATATTATAATTTGAAATATATTTTAGGGTTAAATGCTTTTACACCATTGTAGTTAATTCAATTTGCACTTTACTATCTCAACTTCAAAAACTAGCACTAATACTCTTTGTACTGTGCACAAAAGTATTACGACAGATGTCGTTATGTTAAGTGATTAAAAAGTCATTTTTACCCTTCTGTAAAAGCTCAAACCCTCGCTTGACCGACGGAGCAAATCCTCGCCCGACGGAGCAAATCCACGCCCGATAAAGCAAAATCTCGCTCGATGGAGCAAATCCAAGGATCGGAACTCGACTTGGAGTGGTATTTTGGGTCAAATGGACTGCAATGAGGGATTTTGAGAAATCGTATATATATATATATCTCTCTGTCTATATATATATATATCTTTTACCGAAGGAAGAAAGAGAAGAAGAAGAAGAAGAAGAAGAAGAAGAGGGAAAAGGAATGTATTTTTAACCGAAAGAAGAACGGCCATGGAAGAAACCCACCTAAAGTTTTATATATATATATATATATCTACAAAGAAGGAGACGAAGAAGAGGGGGTATTTTGGTCATTTGGATTGTCAATATTTCAGACTGATGCGCATGTAAGACACGCGCAGTTAAAACTCACGGATTTACCTGCTGTACCACTTTTGTGCACAGTACAGGGGGTATTAGTGCTAGTTTTTGAAGTCAATAGGGTAAAGTGCAAATCGACTTAAGTACAGGGGTATAAAAGCATTTAACCCTATATTTTATTAAATTATTTTTAGTAAATAAAATAATTAAATTATATTTAATATATTTTCTTTTATTGAATTAAATTATTTTGAATAAATAATATAATTAAATTAATAATATAGTTAAATTAATACTTAATTTACTTTAATTAATATGAAATATATTTTATTAAATTTAAATAATTTTTTTAAAATAATAAAATTAAATATTTTATTAAAAATAATTTATGTAAATAAAATTACATTTCTAAATGTAATTTTAGTTTTTATTTCAGAAAAAATTATAGCAGAAAATAAAATAAAAAAATAAAGAGTTAAACAAAATAAAAAACAAGTAATGCTACCAAATGACTTTAGAATCACTATTTTCTAATTTTTTTTTATCTCTATAGTTTTCTCTATATATATAATTTTGTGTAAATATATATATATATATATATATATATATATTCAACTCAAGAAGATACATTTATCTACATGACTCTTTTGATTCTATTCCGTTAGTTATAACAACTATTAATAAAACCATTGAATCACCCTTTAACAAAACATTTAATTTTATTAATTTTTTTAAAAATTATTCGAATTTAACAAAATATATTTTATATTAATTAATTTAATTATGTTATTTACCAATAATAATTTAATAAGATATATATTTCAAATTAAAATATATTATATAATTTAATAAAATATATTTCAAATTATATTATTTATAAACATAATTTAATAAAATATATTTTAAATATAAACTGAAAGTGCAAGGATTTGATTGTTACAATTGAAATATGATGGATTTGATTACACCCGAAAAATGTAATCCTTAATTCAAATTCCTATTGTTTTTAACTACAATTTTACATTAATTCATGTATTTTAATAAAATTTCATAATTCTTATAGAAATTTGTTTTTTGTCGCAGAAAAAGTGGGTTAAGGCTACAAAAACATCGCAAGTGATCATAAAGGATTTGGAGGAGCTGAACGAGGATCAAAAGGAAGCAAAAAAAACACACTGCTCATTGGCGTCTCGATGGCACAGACCAGTGAGACCAAGACCTCAAGATGTCGAAGCTAAAAACTGCGATTACCTAGCAGCCTTGAGTGTTCAAATTTTAGGATTTCTTCTAAATTGTCTATAAATATAGATCTTGTATCAGATTTGGGGGCCGTTCATATGTTTTAGGGTTATTTGCTAAATGTTTTTCTCTTAGTTCTTAGAGAGTTTTCAATACATTTGATATGAAGATTCGGATTTAAGACTTGAATACATAGTAGCTTTCTTAATAGAAGTGCAAAATTTCTTTTCAATGGAGTTTGTTTGTTCTTTCACTACTAGAGATTGGGTGAATGGCGAGTGGAAACCTCGGGCGACCGCTTTAAGCGGTCGCTAGAAGAGTATTAGCGATCACTTAAGGCGGTCGCTTAAACTGCTGTCGCTAATCCCGTGCGGCAAGGTATCGACGACGAAAAAATTCGCGCGACCGCTTTAAACGGTCGCTAATACTCTTCTAGCGACCGTATTAGTGACCGCTTAAAGCAGTCACTGATTCTCTAATTATATTGGGCAGAACGCCTCCCTCTTTTTCCTCTCCCTTCCCTGCGCTCTCTCTTCTCTTCCCCCTCTGCCGTGCCGGAGGTGCCCTGCCGCAGGTGCCCCGCCGTTGCCACCGCTGCCGTTGCCGGAGGTCTCTTTCTTTCTCTCTCTTGCTCTCTCTCTCTCTCTAATAAACATGCACTAATATTTTTTTTTGTTTATTATAGTTTTTTTGGAGGTTAAGTCAACACTACACCAGGTTTGGAATTTTTTTTTTAGTTTAAAATTTTTTTTCTATTTTCTGTATTTTTCATGTTTATTGTTGGATAAATGTAAATAAATTTTATTTGTTTTTGTGGTTGGGGGTTTGATGATTATCTATACATGCATGTATGTATTATTGTTTGTTTAATTTTTTTTATTTTAGTTACTCGTTAACTTGTTTATTTCATGTGTATACTGTGTAATATTTTTTTTATGTATGTTGCTGTTGTTTTTAAGTTTTTTTAATTCGCTGTTTTTTTCTGTATTTTTTTGTTTGCTATTTTTTTCTGTATTTTTTATTTGCTTTTTTTTAATATTCTGTTTTTTAATTTTATTTTATAAAAATTGGTATGTTGGAAGAAAAAAAAAAGAGATTTTAGAAGAAAAATTTAGTGAGTGGGAAAAATTGTTGTGTTTTGTGCGGTGAGTAAAAAATTTATATTTTATTATCTTGTAATTTGTGTTTGTAGAAATTTATAAAATTTTGTATTATTTTACTTTACTCCAAAAGTTGCCAGTATAGACGATAAATTTAAAGGATTTGGGAGAGTTATGTAAATTTCATGATTTGCAAGTTATACCGTTAAATTAAAATTTAATGATTTAAATTAATTTAAATTTTTTTAATTAAATAATATAACTGTATCTGTAATATTGAATTAAAATTCAATAATTTTAAAATTCTGAGGATACCCTGAAATTCTCAGAATTTCAAAATTCTGAAGATAGAATTAGAACGTTAGAATAAAATGAAATAAAAAAATACTTATGTAATTTTTTATTTAATTATTAAGATTAAAATTATAAAAATATAATGAATATTTAAATTCTTATAATTTAATTACATATTTTTAATATGATAGGTAAAATATATTATAAAATAATCAATTAGAAGAAATATAATAATGTGACCACTTGACATGAAAAACAAAGAAATTAACATCTTGTGATACTTGAAAAATTATGCATGTGACCTTTTGTCACATCAATCCTCATAGATGAAGTCAAATTTTTGGCTTGGGAACTATTTATCGTCTTGTTAGATGAAGCTTTGGTTGACGTCCTGTTGTTCTCTGGGTGCATACACAGGGTACGACTAATGTCGGCTGTGTATCGTGTACTTGGAGAACCACGCGGACATGCTGCCGAAATTTTATCTAATTAGGGGACAAAGGCATTGAGTTGTTGAGTGCATGTTGGATCGTATATTCTCGAATGGGATAGGACCAACCACCCTGTAATGAGGAGGTAAAGTTTAAGACTAGGTGTTTTGCATATGGCACTACATTTTATAATAATGACATTTTTTTCCTCTTGGGACTCCACAGACACTCTAAGCGAGATGGATAAGAGTTGGATTGATTTGCCGAATAGGATGTCCCCGGAGTATGTGGAGGGGATTAATCAGTTTATTGCATTCACCAGTGGTTTCCCAGTGAGTACATTAGTTGTCCCTGCAGGAAGTGTGCTAACCGGTATTACTATACACGGGAGGTTGTCAGAGAGCACCTGATCCGTAATGGGTTCCTGAAGCAATATAAATTTTGGACTCTCCATGAGAAAGAGTATACCGCCTCTTATCCGAAAGAAACCGTTGAGGTGGGGGCCGAGGTTGCAGAGGAAGCTGATCCAATACTCGCGATGCTAGTTGATATCGCATGTGGATTGACACATGAAGACAACAGTGCCGGTATTAATCTGACGGGTAGAACTAGTCCCCGCTCGGGTGCAGATGATGAGTCATTGAGATATTTTGAAATACTTGATGATGCGCAGACAGAATTATATCCTGGATGTCAGGAGTTTAGTAAATTGTCATTTATCGTTGAGTTGTTACATTTGAAGGCGTTGAATCACTGGTCAGATACGTCATTTGACATGCTACTACAGTTACTTCGTAGGGTTTTACCAGCGGGAGCTAAGCTTACAGAATCGTACTACCAGGCACGCAAGTTAACTGAGAATTTGGGATTCACATATGAAACTCTGGATGCATGTCCCAATAGTTGCATGTTGTTTCGGAATGAGAATGGCAACCTTGATACGTGTACCGTGTGTGGTGTTTTGAAATAGAAGAATGTTGGTACTATCCAAACTCGACAGAATCGTTTGGGTAGTTCAAATCGTGGTAAGCTTGTGGCTGCAAAGCAAGTGCGCTACTTTCCACTTAAGCCACGATTGAAGAGATTTTTCATGTCATCCAAGATCTCTAAACTAATGACTTGGCATGCCGAGAACAGCGGGGAGGATGGGAACTTATCCCATCCAACAAACTCTCTGGCGTGGAAGGATTTTGATAGAAGACACCCTGATTTCGCTGTCGATTCTCACAGTGTACGGCTTGGTTTGGCGGCTGATGGATTTAACCCATTTTCAGGCATGACTGGGGCAACTCACAGTACGTGGCCTATACTGTTAGTTCCATATAATCTTCCACCTTGGCTGTGCATGAGGCAACCTTTTGTCATCCTATCGACATTGATTGACGGACCTAAGGGTCCCGGGGATAAAATAGACATTTATATGCAACCATTGATTGAAGAGCTTAATGAATTATGGACTGATGGCGTGATGACATTTGACTCAACAAGAAATGAAATGTTTAAACTACGGGTATCATTACTATGGACAATTAACGACTTCCCGGCGTACGCCAACTCATCTGGTTGGAGCACGAAAGGAGAGTTCGCATGTCCTTGTTGCAATCAGAGCAAGAAGTCAACTTGGCTAAAGTATGGTAGAAAGTGGGCGTACATGGGTCATAGACGCTTCCTACCTCCGTTGCATAGGTTTAAGAAGGACAGAGTCTCGTTTGACGGCACTCGAGAGTTCGATCCGACACCACGAGCAATGACCAGGGTCGAATTGCTAGCCCAGATGGAGCGGGAGCAAATTCGAACAGTATATGACTTTCAGGATCTGTTAGCCCCCCCGCTACCATCTATTTCTGGTGCAAATAGGAACCGAACCCATAATTGGAAGAAGAAAAGTATTTTCTATGAGTTGCTCTACTGGAAAGACAACTTACTCAGGCACAACTTGGATGTTATGCACATTGAGAAGAATGTTTGCGATAATATATTGTGGACGATCCTTGGTGTTAAAGGGAAATCAAAGGATAATGCTAATGCTCGACGTGATTTGCAGGAGATGGGATTGAGAACTCCATTGCACTTGCAGCCGGGAGAGTCCAACAGGGCATACATGCCACCTGCACAGTACACCATGAGCAAGAAGGAGAAGGATGCGTTCTTGTTAATTCTGAAAGGCGTGAAGGTACCTGATGGATATTGCTCGAATATTTCGAAGCGAGTCAACATGAGTGAACGGACGTTACAGGGTTTGAAAAGTCATGACAACCACGTCTTGCTTCAATAGTTGTTGCCTATAGCAGTAAGGAATTGTTTGCCTAATAATGTTGTACAGCCGTTGATCGAGCTCAGTAATTTCTTCAGGCAGTTGTGTTGCAGAGTAATCCGTACAGAAGATTTTAAGGGTTTGCAGGACAGGATTGCTTTGACACTGTGTCATCTAGAGAAAATTTTCCGCCGGCATTTTTTGATGTCATGGTTCACTTGACTATACACCTAACTGAAGAAGCCCGGCTTGGTGGCCCTGTCCAATTTAGGTGGATGTATCCGATCGAGCGATATATGAACACATTGAAGAGGTATGTGCGGAACAAAGCTCGACCTGAGGCATCCATAGCGAAAGGATATTTGATGGATGAGTGCATAAATTTTTGTGCGGCATATCTAAACGATGATGTCCAAACGAAGTTTAGCAGGTCGGAGCGGATAAATGAAGGCCCTATTGGGGAAGGCACGTCATTTGATTTCAACCACATCGAGTGGATCCAAGCTCATCGGTTCGTGCTCTTCAACACCCAATCAGTTGTGCCATTGACCCAGTAAGTCACGTTGTCGTAATAAAGAAAGTTAATTACATCATATTTGTAATAAAAATCGTGATTATTCTCAATCCTGTTTGATTTGCATTGCAGGAGACACATAAACGAGCTGAAACAGAACATGCCTCGTGCAACAGACAATCAAATTCGAATGTCCCATTATCAATGTTTTCATGACTGGTTTAAGAACTACGTACGTGTTAAATATTTTCATATGTTTTTATATGATTTTCACATTACAATGAATTTGTGTTTAATTAATTTATGATAATTTACATTTCATAGGTATACAATTTACGAAGTACTACGGATTCTATTTTGACCGATGAAATAAAACAGTTGGCTGATGGTCCTTACACGACAGCTCGACGTTTCATAGCTTGTGACATCAATGGGTTTCGATTTCGCATCAAGGAAGTAGATGATAGGCGAGCAACACAAAATAGTGGCATCGGTTGTCCATCTATTGACGGTGGTTACTATTACGGCCAACTGAATGACATTATTGAAATCGTTTACAATCGCGGTTTAAGATATTTATTATTCAAGTGTGTTTGGGCTGATCCAATTCGCGGGGTTAAAGCTGATAAGTACCAATTTAAATTGGTCAATTTAAACAATTTGTTACATCGAGATGTACAAATAGAAGCTGAACCATACATACTGGCATCCATGGCAGAGCAAGTTTACTATGTTGGCGATCGAGCTGATCCCAACTGGCAAGTTACAGTTAAAATGTCAAGGAGGGGGGTGTACCAGATCGACTGCGATGAGCCAGATATTGATCCATTCGGCCAACAAGCTCTTGAACAAGATGCAATTGTCCAACGTGATGACAATGTTAATTGGGTTAGTGACACGGTCGAAGGAGATATGGTTGATTTACATACCTAATACACGGTTGTGTACTTTTTTATCCGAACAAGGTAGATTTTAAATTTATTTTTCTTTGTATTTGAAATTATAATAAGTTTAAATTATGAACAGTTAGGGAGCCATGTTCGGACGCTCTAGGAGGAGGACTGGTCCTAGGACGATGGCTGAGCGTCTCGGGCTATCTTGTGTCGGGAGTAGCTCAGCAGATGCTGTCCCACCTTCACCCCCTATGTCCACGCGTCCTTCAGTGACTGACACATAGGCGGAGGCCCAAAGGAACTCGCGAAATCGAGGATTGCAGGGGCCGGGGCACAAGGAGGGGACTCGACACTTTTCTCAGGTTCGCCACGAGGTAAAAACATGAGCTTATCACGCCAATAGCAACTTTTTTATTTATCTTTTTTAATGATAGTAAATTATTAACATATAATTTACCTTTCAACAGAGGACAGAGGAGGACCTGAGGACAGATCGGATGTCCATTTGGTTGGCCACTCAACGTACTGATTCGCCGGAGGTTCAGGCTATACAGGTAACAAATTTTAATTAGGCGCAGTTTAATGCACGTCTAGACGAGCTGTCGCCAGATAAGAGGGAGTCCGAAGAGAGGAGGGACGAGATATTTTTCTCCATTATCGGACGCGATGGTCATGGACACGCTTATACGGGGCGCAGGTATTCCACGCCGATCCGTCGCACGAGCAGAATCATCTTCTCAGGCCAGACATCGCGATTAGGATCTGCTGCAGACCTTTCGAGCTGAGATGGACGCGCGAGAGGCAGCACTTCGGGCCGAGATGATAGCTGAGATGGAGAGGCGCCTCTCTCAGAGTCAGAGCCATCCACCTTCTCCTTCTCAGGTTAAAAATTTTATTTCTCGTTACTATTACTCATTAAAATTATATAAATTTATTTATTCATGTCTTCTTAATTATCACGTTCTAATTTCATTATTATTTCATTGTAGGACCCGGATGATGGCGGATGGCCCTCTTGGACTGATTAGGATCTATTTGTATATATTTTGATTAGTACATTTATATATATTTTTGTTTTTGTGTTTTGAACATTTGTATATAATAAAATTTTATTATAATTGTAATCTAATTTGATATTGTGTTTGTATATATAATCATAATTAGGAGATATGTTTTTTTTTATTGATTTTATGAAAAATTTCATTAATTCCATGTGCAATTTAATAAATTAAATTTAATATAAATATTTATACATAAGTAATTAAATATAATAGTTATTATAAATAATTAATAACTATTAAATAAATAATCATTATAAATAGAAAATAAATTATTATTAAATCATTTTTTTAAATAATTTGATTTGTAAAACAAATTATTGAGATCTTATTATAACAAAATTTAAATTATAATTATTGAGATTTTTAAATAATTTAAATTCTTTAAAAAAAAAATTACTTATAATTAGCGACCGTACGTGGCGGTTGCTAATAGTCCATTCGGGTCGCTAATACTTGTTGGTGCAAATGGCCATGGCTCCCGCGCGAAACTTATTGCGACCGCTATTCAGTATTAGCGACCGCTAACTACGGTCGCTAATGATTCGCGCCATTTTCGCACTACTAGCAGTATCTTCGCGCCAAACAAACAGCGACCGCTTTTTAAGTATTAGCGACCATTTTGAGCGGTCGCTAGTATCCCTACGTTTAAACTCTAGCGGTCGCAGGAGTGGTCGCAAATAATTTAGCGACCGTCATTGCGGTCGCTAATACTTTTTAGCGACGAAGCAAATGCGACTCGTTTGACGCGGTCGCTAAGCCGTCGCTAATACTTTTAGCGATCGCGTTTTCACCTTTAGCGACCGTCTTTGGCGGTCGCTAGTTCCACAATTTCCACTAGTGTTTTTTCTCTTTCAATTTCTGCGTTGCTTATTTCTTAACATGCTAGCCTAGATTCGTTCTTGATTTAACCCATCAATGATGGATGAATCCTTATTTGAGTGTTGGATGTGATCAGATCCAAGTATGCAACGTAAAACTTGCATGTTAGTAGGGTTCTTGTTTTTCTAGATCTACTTTCTAATGTTTTCAAAACTTTTGAAAACTTGTGGAATTGACTATATTTCATTGAAATAACTGATAACTATGCATGATAATAACTTTCTCAATACTTTGAAAATAGAAGAGGTAGATATAGATTTATTTTCTAGTTTTCTTCTTCTTTTAGTTTTCAAAACATTCAAAAACTTGTAACCTCGATCATATTTCATTGAAATCCCTGATGACATTAGTTGATTAATACTTTCTTTATATTTTGAAATCAAAGAAAAGAAATCTGGACTAAAGAGCATTTTCAAGATGAAATCTTTCGAATTTTATTTATCCTAAACGTGATTTTAAAATTATGCTTTGGAATTAATGTTTTCACGATGAAATTTTTTTGGTTTACTTTTCCTAAGCGTAAACTGTAAATTGAAATAATAATCACATCTAACATTAGAATAAAATATTCACCTAGATTTGTCGGTTGTATCAAATCCTTTACCTATATTGTTTAAAACTCTTGTTTTACTCTTTGCATTATTTTAGTTTAATTCACTTTGAATCGCTTTGCTTTCTTAATTAGTCTGGAATTGCTTTAATTGTTCCTTTTCTAGTGTAATGTAATTATTTGCACTTTAATTTATTGTTAAGTAGTTTATAAATCAAAATCAGATCTCTCAAAACCAAAATCTAAGTTTATTTTTATTACTTTTAAAAAGAAAACAATAGTTTAGAAAAACTTAGAAACCCTAGATTTCATTTGTAGTTCCTCGTGGATATGATTTTGGTCTCATTAGGTAGAACTACACCGCATGCCTTTATACTTGAGAGTTAATTTTAATTGTACATTTGTGAGATGATCGAGACTAAAGTGACATTGAGGGTAAACTATAGAATTTTTTTTTATTTTATCCATAATATAATGATTGTATGTAATGACCAATTGACGGAAGCACCGGATTACTACTTGACTGAAAATATAGAGATTTAACTGTTGTAATTGAAAGATGTATGACTAAAGTGACAATGGAGGTAAATTGTAATGGTGATTTTTGTATTTTGCCCTTTTAAAAATGTAAAGATAAGAACACTGCATGGATACAAGAAAAAATATAATTTTTATTTAGCTATGTATTTGAATAAGACTTCTATAATAAAAATAATTCAATAGTTTAATACATAGTTTAACATATAAAACGTAATAAAATAGGAGACAAAATTTTATAATTTTAAAAGTTTCACATTGTTATACGTAGATTAGTCTTAATCATATGTTTAGAAAAAATAATAAAATACGTACCTCATGTGTCATGCTTGACACACATTAATTTGTTCGATACGTACCAAACATAGATATGAAAATTATTTCGTAGAGTTCATATATACTTCATAATTGGTAACATATTGTCGTTTATGTAAATAGTTTTGTTTTGATCATCATATGCATAAATAATTTTGTGCTAACATCTCAACTAATGTGGTTGTTGGATCAACCCCTCACAAGTAAAATACAGTGCCCTTAAAAGAGATGCGCAAAAAAGTGGATTTTGGAAAAATAAAATAAAAATCTAAGTCGGGGGAGAGAGATAACCTAAGAACCTCTGCCTATAATTTCTTATTATAATTTTGAAAAACAGTAACGGTCAGTATTAATAGTAATAAATAATAACTGAGGTAACGGATAAAAATGGAAGTGTAATATTTAAAATTATATTTCTTATTAAGGCTATGTAGTGGCCTAACTTGAGCCATTTGCCACCACTGCAAATTAAATTAGTTAACTGTTATTTTGCGTCCGTGTATAAATTTTAGCCATGCCATTATGTATCAGCTATACATGACAATGTCATGACCTGCATGGTATGAATTCGATCACAAAGAGAGAGACTTTTCATGAATTCTATTTGTGGAATCGTTTAATTGTGTCAAGGTAATTAGCTAACTTATTTACGGAACTAAATTTAATTAATATAGCCGTCATTTTTGTTCAGATTGTGATCAACTTTATAGAAAATGATGATTGGATGGAAAGAAAATGTGACAACTCAAAATTTTAATTCTTGTTTTAATTATTTTTTAATTAATATTTAATTTCGTAATAAGGAATTTAGTTAATTTAAATTTTGCTAATACATTAATCAAATATTTGTTTTATTTGGACGCACGGTTGGTATGAATTTTGTTTTTGAGTATATAAATATTTTCTTGTGCATTATAAATTTATGGTTTAATTGTGATAAATTATTAATTTAATGAAATATAATTTTTTATTGAAGTTTACGGTGCTATATGTATATATATTCGTATATATATGTTTATTAAATAATAATATTATATATTTCTGACAGTCAATTGAATTAATGAGTAATAGATTAAAAAGTAAAGTTAAAATTCTAATCCAATTCAGATTCTAGGATGCAATCTGACAATTCAATTTAGATTCTAGGATGCAATCTGATAGTGATATATATATGGATATTACATTGAATGGTTATAATAATAATAATAATATATAATTAATATAACATAGTTAAGGCGGTGCAAGTTGGAAATGTGAAGGCTATGTATCCTATGCCTGTTCAAATAGTTAATAGCCTAATTCGATGTGAATTCTTAGAGTTGCCTGATAGATAACTTATATTTATGTGTATATATATACATAGACTTGTACATGTATGCCACAAGCTAAAAAATAAAAAAAACGAGAAACAGATACTGAGTTTTTGTTGCGACTGGAAGCGGCAGGTCCAGATTGAAGGCACACTATTTTTTCTTTTGCAATAGATTTAATTTGTTGAGGTAGGGGTGAAATTAAATAAAAATTAAATTTATTATGTGGGGTTTAATTTAATAAATTTATGTGATTATTTGATTTACTATTGTATGATTAATTATATGATTGTAGTTGTCTTATAGATTGAAAAGGTAAGTATAAATTGATTTTGATTTGAGAAATTAAAATTAATTTAGTACAAAAATTTTAAATTTTTTAAAAATTGTGGTTTATTATATGAAACCTTGAATAAGAAAAATAAATATTTTTAAAGAATAATTTAGATTTGAATAAATAATTTAATTATTTATTTATTGATCTATGATTTTGGTTTTGGATTCAGAGAAGTACTTGGATAAATAATTGGTGCTGAAAGTTCAGTTGGTGAAAGATCAGGAACCCACGTGGAGTTGGGTATCGTGTCCAGTAAGCTAGTAACCTACAAAGTATAAATGAATTGATATTTTTGGTGTCCTAGGGCTAAGACGTAGCTTGACTAGGTAGCGGTATCTAATCTAATAATTGAGAATATGATTTTGTTAAAATAATTTATTTTATTTTATTTCGTGTTCAAAATATTTAAATTTAAATAATTGAGATAAGTGATGTGTGTGGACATGGCATATTAGATATTCATGCTAGGATACCTGTGCATAATTTGTTTATTTTTTATTTTTATTCGAATACCAGTTGATTGTTTTAATATATATCAGTATATTGTGCTTATACCCCTATAGAATCAGATACAGGTGCAAGTGTTGCAATAGACGAGGGTCGTGATGGAACCGCTTAGGCGAAGTACATATTTTGAGTAGCTCAACAATTATATTTTAGGAAGAGAACTGCACAATTATTCAATTTATTATTTATTTATTTAATTTTTTGATTGCATTTGATTATTATATAAGTCTTGGTTTAGGAGACTAGAGATGGATTTATTTTTTTTTATCTAAGTTTAGAGGTTATTAGTCCATTATTATTAAATATAATTGACTTTAATTAGTTCAGATTGGTGATTTTGGTTGTTTATAGTTGTTTGTTTATATTCTTGAGTTTGTGAAAATTCATAGCGTGACAGAAAAATAAGAAAAAAAGAAGGAAAAATGAGAGACTTTTCATTATCTGAGAATTGTGCAGAACTCAAAGATCTAACTATTATAATAAGCACAATTAATTGAGCTAGTTCTATCAACTAGCTATTAAGGCGAATGCCTTAAATCTCAAAATTTAGATAAGGCCACATATATATATATATATATATACAAAAATTTTGAAGGGTAGAACTTATTTAATATCATTTCTTATTAATAAAATTACCTTTTTCACACTTAAATTTTTTGGGACGAAAATTTGAATAAGGCCCCATATATATACACATACATTAATATATTTAAATATAAGTGGAGATAATTACAAAATAGATATTTTTAAAGGTAGAAGTCGCCAATTGATGACTCAATAAATTGGAATCCTTCAAGTGTCCGCTTCAAGTCTGAAACGCTGTCTAGTACACTGGTGTGATGTCTGCTAAAAAGTCTTTAATGCTTAAATTAGTAAGAGAATTGAAAAAACATTTTGATAGAGTTTTAGTAAGAAAAATAGTGCGAGTACCATATACTTGATAAGAAGGTATACATATAGAAGTGTGAAACCTATATAGGCATAATGCATTAAAAGTTATATAATATTATTTTTTATTAACAGAAGTACATTCTCTCTTCCAAATTAATTTCTCTCATCCTCATTTTTTTTTGAAAGGTAAATCCTCATTTACTTATCTACCTCTCTTTCTCTCCCTCTCTCTTTCTAGTTATTTATATCTATCTCTGATTCATCTCAGATTCATTTATTCAACCTTATATATCTCTAGGAAACACTAAATTCTCTCGCAATGGATTTTCATTCGTTCATCTTAATTTTATCATCATCAATTAATGCTTATTAATGTCTATATCTGTTTTTCAAGAGATTTTATGAAAATTTGTGATAAAATAATAATATTATCTTAACATAACATGATTCCTAATTGGAAAAATTTTATATTTTTATTTTTTATCAATATAAAAAATTTTAGTTCTATATATTTGTATTAGTGTTGACTCAAGCCGAAATTGTGTAATTTTTTTTTATGAACAAAATATAATTTTTAAATGCATTACAAAATATTTCAGTAAAATTGCATAATTTCATAAAATAATTATTAAGTTATTTTATAAGCAAGTGGATTTTCTTTAAAAACCCATGAATTTATTCATATGAAATTTTTAAGAAAGAGGGTTCTTTTTCATTATCCAAATAAGTGGGTCTTTTTTTTACAATTCATGAGTTTTTTTACATTTACTAAAATTGTATGGCACAATTTTAGTGCCTTTATAGGTCAAAGAAAAAGCGAAAATGTAATATTTTAGCTATATGAGACAAATAAACAAAGGTTTTATGAATGAGAAAAGATAAGAGAAGAAGAGAAAACGAATAAATTTAAAGATAAATTAAAAATTTATAAAAAAAAAAGTAAAAATGGAATGGCATGTCATGTAAGATTGGAGTGAAGGAAAAAAGGGGAGAGAAAACACATTCTTTTAGTATTATAAATGGAAAGATTGATAGATTTACAAAAACAACTAAAATATTGGGTATTATTAATCAATTAAAAATTATTAACATGAACAATTTAAATTTAAAATTTATAATTTTTCTTAAAAAAAATTATTACCAAGCTTAAATAATATTTCGACAGATTGTCATGTTTTTAATTTAAGATATAATAAGGGTGATTATTTTAACAGAAAACTACCCAAAAAACAAGATTATTGTAATAGAAGTTATATTTTTTAAATTTGATTAATATTTAGTAATTTTAAATATTTTTCAACCCAAATTAGTTGTTTGGTAAATTTTACAGCTATAGTGAATCAATAGGCAAGTTCCATTTAAAGTACCCATGAGTTCACTTTATATTGATGAAAATTACATGTTACAACCATATTGGTTTTATAAACAAAAGAAAAAGATAGAGTTGTGGTTATCTACTAATGTGGTACAAAAGGAAGTAAATGCTTTGTAAGTGAATAAGAACAAAAAATATAAAAAATAAAAAAATTGTATTTGAATGGGTAAAGATTTGCAAAAATAAAAAAATAGAATGATAAATATGGAGAGTGCCACACAAGATTTAATAATAATTTTTTTATTAATTTAAAAAAATAATTTACATTAAAATATATTATTAATCATAAATCATGGTTTATAAAAAAAATAAAATCAACTTGACCAATTTAAATTTAAAATTACAAATTAGAAAAAAATCACTCCCCCATGATTAGGAATGTCAATGGGATAGATATACAAGGTTACCAAACTTGTGTTAAAAATGTTGAAATTTATATATGTTTGATTTTCCTTGTAATTGTTTTGTTGATAGATTTGACAATATATATATATATATATATGTGTGTGTGTGTGTGTGTGTGTGTGAGCGCGCGCTGATTACACTTAAAAAGTGTAATTACAAACCATAATTTAGATCATAAATCGTGCATTTATTTATTTAATTTTAAGGTTTTTAGTTATTTTATTACTTATGGTATTTTGTTTTCAAAATGGAGGAAAGAAACCAAAATTATTGAAATAAGCAGTAATGAAGAGGCTGAAGAAGTCACAGTGGTCTGGACACCCCAACGACCAGTCCGGACTAGAGTAAGGGCACGACTGGAGAATAAGGGCAAGAAAAAATTTAACAGTTGGAACCATACTATGGTCCAGACACCCTTTCGAATGGTCTGAACCACTACGAGTAGATTGTACAGGATATTTTAGTTTTTAGGATTTTGTGTTCGACTATATATATGTAGCTTTAACGGCCGTTTAGAGGGGCTTTTCTATATAATTTTCGGATTCATTTTTTCATTAAAATAAATACGTTTAGAGAGTTTTTATCCTTTGCATTATGGATTCAAGTTTGTGAATACTTCAATACAATGTAAGTTCGCTTCGCATTTCATTAATGAAGTTAGTTTTCTTTTCGCTTCTCTTTTTATTTATTGTTTTATTATTTCATCTATGCTAGGTTAGACTTTTATTCTTGATTCAACCTATAAATGATAGGTGGATTCTTATTTGATGATTGGATGTGATTGAATCCTTGTATGCAACGTAAAACTTGTATGCTAGGGTTTCTTTTTCTGAATCTTCTTTTTCTTTCTTTTCAAAAGCTTTTGAAAACTTGTAACCTCGATCATATTTCATTGAAATCCCAGATGATGTTACTTGATTAGAAATTTCTTCATATTTTGAAACAAACGAAAAGAGATTTGTACCAACGACAAACTAATTGAATACTTTCCAGTTTTCTTATCATAAAGGTGATTTTAAAACTGTGCTTTGGAATAATTATTTTAACGATGATATCTTCCGATTTACCTTTCCTATACGTGAACTATAAACTGAGATAAGAAAATGCATTTGATTAAAGAATGAGGAATCCACTCGAATTTGTAGGTTGGATTAAGACCCTTAATTATCTTGGATGTATAGTTTTATTGTTTTCATTATTTTTGTTTAATTTAATTTTGAATCTTCCTGTTCTATTAATTAGAATAGAAGTAACTCAGGTTCTTAAATTTTAGTTTAGTTTAATTTTTGCAATTTACTTTATTTGTTTATTAGTTAGTTAATTAACACTTTTGGAAATCCAAAATCAATTTTCTTTTCCTGTTTTTGAAAAAGAAACCTGTAGATAGAAAAACTTAAAAAACCTTAGTGTCAATCTCAAAGTTTCTTGTGAATACGATCCTAGACTCACCAGGTAAAACTACACCGCATGCTTTTATACTTGGGGCCTTATTCAATTGCACATTTGGGAGGCGGTTAAGTTTTTGGTGCTGTTGTCAGGGAATTTTTGTAGTTTTGATTCATTAGGGCAGTTTTAGGTTACTCTTCTGCTGTTTTCACCAAAAAAAAAAAAAAATAATGAACATGAATTATTTTCCTTGAAATTCTAGTTCACCAGATATCTCCCACCCATTCATTAGCCATTTAGGCAGCATTTATAGAATTGATTTTTACCTAGAAACCTTTTCTATGCTACCTAAATTTAATGGATTCGAACATGAAGACCCCAGAGTTCATTTAGAAAAATTTGAGTCAATTTGCATCTATTACACAATGGTGACATAGATTGTCATGCCCCGAATTTTCATAACCGAATACTCAGGGGTGACTTGGGATTTATTTGTTAGGTATAAAAATAAGATGATAATAACACGCTATTACAACCCAAAATTTTCCTCCAAATTGGGGTTGACTCGCAAAAAAAATTTAAGATATTTAAAATCCCTTGTTTATCCTAAACAATATTTATAAATCATTAGGCTGAATCATTTGATGGGATTTTAACTACAGGGCACAAAATAAAAATAGAGAAAAATATTACAGAGCCATCTAAGTGTCCCAACCACGCGATTGACATTACATACTAAATAAAAACAAATTCGGTCTAAACTTAATAATTACAATCATCCAACAATTATTATTGCAGACCACAAAAATAAAGTCTTCTAGTTCTGTGCAGGAAAGAAAAAAGTTAGATAACTCCTCTGATGGAATATTTAAGAGAAATTAATCTCTTTCCAGCTCATCTTCAGTATTCCTGTGCTTAATATCCTGAAAAAAATATTCCCACAAAGGGTGAGCTACTAAAGCCCAGTAATCAGAATCTCCTAGGTGCCTATATGCAGTGGTTGTAATGCTACACTACAGTGAATGTGATTAGGTGGCATACTGTTTATGCAACAATTAATTCAATAGATCCCAACTGAATAATGTAAATTATACTTACAACGGTTCGATGCAACCGTCACCATAACTACTATTTTACTTACATATAAAAATAGTTAAATATTGACGTGTGTACCACAATGAAGTCTGTGTCGCAGAAATAGGGATCTTAGATTCAGATCTTCAAGGTCTCGGGATCAAACCCCGTAGCAATACATGTTTCATATATATATATATATATATATATATTTATAAAATATTCATCAAGAGGAATTAAATATAATTAAATAATTCCAACATATCATTCATACATAAATAAGAGAGGTTGCTAGTCACAGTAAAATTTGGTAAAGGAGTTTAATCTAAATCCCTCTAGGATAATCATACTCCTATCCTCCTCTACCCCCAGCTTTGGGAACCAGTGACTTTACGGGCTTAGCATCCAATGCATACCAACGGTGTCACCCACCAAAAACTTAGCCGTCGCGATCAGTTACCTGACAAGCTAGGTCAGAAGGGAGTATCTCCCAAATAAAATGCATATGTTCCCATCTTCATATAAAAGGCCATTTCTACCCACCCATCACCCCATTGCCAAAAATAACTTTGGCACCAAGTGCCTTAAATTTTTTTCTCACCCTTTTACATTCCCAAGGATAATAAGACATTTTTAATTACAACTGACAATGTCCCCGGGCGATGAATCAAAAGTGGGATTATTCAGTCACATGCAGTATATATTTTTTTAGTACTTTATCTAAATCCATAATTCAATAATAATTATTAATAAATCAAAGATTTAACATAGTCACCAATATTATCATCACAAAGGTAGGTACTACATGTAAATTAACAAGTAGCAAGTAGCTAGAAATAATTTAAAATTAAAATTTGTATGTTAGTTAATAATTTGACAAGTTTTCCGTACTACCTTTGATAAGAATAAAATTATTTTTAATGGTATATTAATTAAGCCGAGGTTGGCAGCTTAGCAGACGGGCGACCCTAATTGTGATTTGAAGTCACAAGTTCGAATCTCATTGGCTGTGATCTCGGTTTTTGCCTCTTTTACCTTTTTATTTTATTATTTTATGGAATATAAAGATAATAAATAGCTCTTTGGACTCATATTAAATTTTAGAAAAATTTATAAGTTTTATTTTATTCAAAACAATTTGAATAAATTTTCAATTATCATCTTATTTATAACCAAACCCTTATCATAGGTTTTCGGCTTCAAGATATCCACAAATATCCAAAGAATTATTCCAATATTTAGGAAGATATTAAATAAGTTTTATTAAATTCACTGAATCATAAAAATATAGTTATATAACCTACTAGGTTGACAAAACAATGCCTAAAAATCAATTAGAATAAATCAAATTCATTTAAGGAAGACCAAATAAGGAAAGAATAAGTTCATTGTTTCATTTGGACATTTTTATCAAATACTATAAGTGTTTTACTAGATTAGTCCTTGTGAACAAAATCACACATAAATAAATTATTAACATAACTACAATTAATAGAGGGTAATTAGGAATTTAAATAAATCTTTAACATAAAATTCTAAAAAAAAAAAAATCCAAACAAGTATCAATTAAAGGCTAAACAGAGCAGCAGTTTAAAAGAAAATTCATATAAAATAGAGCAGAACTCCAATATCTATAAACTTTATATTTGTAGAAACTAGACTTTAAAACCTACAACTTTCATGTTTTACACTTATTAAAATTCTAAGGTCTAAAGGTGCAAAAAACAACATTGAATTCAGTTTGTTCAGAAAATACAATTTTACACGTGCTCAGTATTTTGGGCATAACTTTTGACTCACAAATCGGATTGATGGAATTCATTTTGGGTTTGAAAGAAAACTGAAAGGGTTACAACTTTTATGTTTTAGCCGAAACCTAATTCCACTGTTTTAGGGGTCAGAAGCACATTAGAAGTTACAAATAGAGAGTTGTCAGCATACTGAGTTACATCAATCAAAATTTTGGCTTCCTTACCCCCGATATACGGGTATTTATTTTTATCACAATCAAGTTTCATACTTCAAACCCAGAAAAGGCATCAAATATATTTTAGGAGGTTCGTCATCCTACCTCAATGAAGATATTGGTGACTAAGCCTGTGAAGGAAAAAGGAGTTGAGCTTTGAACAACACCCAATTTGGAAAAATTCCAAGCCTTTCTTCTTCCTCCAAACAACACCAATTGTCCAACCACACTTGATAAATATATATTTTTTTTCTCTCTTATTGTTTTTTTCTCTTTGAAGGCACACAATTTATAGAGAGTATAAAGGAAGTGTCGGTAGAGAAAAACAAGCTCCACTTCCTAGACTTGAAAGGCACTAAAGTAGTATTATGCATTAGGTAGTATAATCTAAATAATCCAGCTTAGCCTTTTTGACTATCTATCCACATAATTTAAGATAGGTGTTGGAGGATGGATGAGAATGGGTGGCATGATTTGGGAATCATGCTAGTTTTTTGACAAATTAAACAAAATGCTTTAAATCATGCTAGCTAAATTATTTGGAAGAATGCTTTAAAGTCATCAATGTAGGGTCTTCTTTTTGACTAATTAGCCACCTAATTTGAGAGATTGTGAGAGATATATGGAAGATGGAAATGAAGTTGTCGGGAAATATTTTAGAGCTACTATTCATGAGTCAACTCAATGAGTGATAAAGTGAGTTGAGGTGAGTCAAAGAAAAGGGTTGACCCATGGGTTAATGGACTTGGGTTGGACCAATTAGGTAATTGGGCTAAGACTTATTTGGATAAAAGTTTAGAAATTTTACATAAAACTCCCACATATGGTGAAATTAAATCCAAAAATCTTTCTAACTAATTTTATCATTCCAAAAATTTTCAAATGCTCAATTTCCTAGATTTTTACTATAATAAATATCACCACCACACTTAAGCAAATTAAGATAAAAAATTTTCAGGTTATTACATAGATGACACTTTTAGGTATAATTTTTTTTTGTTATTATTATGCGGAGTAGCCGATAAGTGGTGTTATGCCATTACTTGGGACATTAATATTTGGGAAGAGTTACAAAATGAATTTTTTACAACTTTTCAACTTTTTTTTTTTTTTAAACTTTAGCCTACGATTTGAAATTGAAATTTTTTTTTTCAAAATTATGGTGAAAAAATTTATCAATGTTGGGAGAGGTTTAAAAATATATTAAACTGTTACCCAGATTCTAATCTTGCGTTATGGTGCATTATTAAAATTTTTTATAATGGTTTATTTTCAGAGAAGTGCCACACTCCTTAGGAGCTATCCAATTGAAAGTTCCTTGACTCTACTCCAGAGTCGGCATGAGACTTTCTTGAGTCACTCTATAAGCAAACTCAATATAAGGACGAAATTAACTTAAAAGTCAATTCCAGTGCACATGAGACTTATATATATATTGACTCTACATTAGATGATACATTGTTCAAGATCACAGCATGTCCTTATATTCATCTACTCACTAAAGCTGAAATTATTGAATCTAAGGCCTTTTTGTTTCTTGCATGAGAAGATCCTAATTCAAAAACTTTAAACTTTGAGTGGAGCGGCTATTCAGAGGATGGTTGGGATAATGAAAGGAATGAGCCCTTTGACTCGTTCCCACCAAACTCTAACATGCACGAAACTTTATTTGTTAAGAGTCTAGAGGACATGCCAACAAACACCACCACAGAGCTTGAAACTCATTCCACCATCACAACCCAGCTGACCTTGGAAATTCTTAATACTCATTCTAAGAGCTTTGATGCCATAGGTTCAGGGGAGCACACTATTGAGCTAGTCAGTTTAGTTTTATTATGTTCTATCACACCACTCGCTGAGACCACTTCTGATATATCTTTTTCTATTGGGGCTAGTACACTTGATGACTTACTTGTTGAGACCCCTACATTTGAGTGGAAGTATGATTTTAATTATGGTTGGGTTCCTACTTCAGTCCTACAGGACTATCTTGAGAGTAAAATTTCATTATCATCCTTTAAGAGTTTGACAGACAGGCCTGAGAGTGAGAGTGGTGCACATTTCTTCTCTTTTGCCCTAACCCCAATTAAGAATCTTATTGAGAGAACTGAACATGATTTGACCAAGACTGATCACATATGTAGGGAAGTGGCAGAGACCAAAAAGGTAGTTTACATTGACTTCTTAGGTGTCGAGGGGATACTAGAGAACATGCAACTACATTCCATGTTCACGTATGCAAATAACTTTGGGTCATATTTTTGGTTTAAAAATCCCCACAAAGTTATGCATTCTCTAGTTTTGTCTATACTAGGAGCACACTCATTCTCAATACCTCCTGGACCCGAGGAAAATATTTCATTTCTAAAACCATTTGGTGAGCCTTGGGAGAGATTAGGAGATGGATAGTATATTTTTGCATTAACCCTTGTATACTAGTAGATTATATTTTATTTATTTATTTTTGTTTTCTTTCTACCTAGATTAAATTTTATTTTTCTTTTATTTTACTTTTATTTGTTTATTTTAATGTTTTCTCTCGTAAAAGTTTTATTTTTCTTTAAGTACAATTTAATTTAGGAATAAAGTACTCGAGGGAATATCTCAACTACATTCTTTATTTAGTTTTGTACTTCAATTTTATACTTCATGGATATACTGTCTATTATTGAGAAGTGCTAGAGACTAAGTTAAAGGGTGATATTGATATGTCTTAAGTTAAAAAAAAAATGTTAGATAACCTTTTCATCATTACCTTTGTACACAGTAGATTAGATTTTTCTTTCTTTATTTTCATATTTCTTGTTAGTTTAGCTTTTCTTTTCTTATTTTCTTATTTTTTATTTTTGTATTTTGTCTTTGTACTAACTCTCTTTCTTGTTTTATTTTTCTTTTATTTCTATTTTTTCTAACCTTTTCTCTTATATAACTCTTTATTTTCTTCAAATAAAAAAGCTCGAGGTAATATCCATCCTTTTTACCTTCTGCTTTTACATTTTGAGCTTAGAACATGGATATATGTTATTGGTTGTTGTTGCGAGTGTTGTAAAAACTAGGTTAGGGGGTGTTCTTTATTACTTGTGATTTTTTTTTGTGTGCATGTTTGGCTTATGTGTTTTATATTGCTTGATCCTTATGCTCATCATATGATCATTAGTCTAATATCAATTTCCTTAATTATTATTTAATTCTTTTTATTTTTATTTTTTTTTATCAATCATGTAAGATATTTAAGGTTATGATTTGTGATCAAAACCATTAAATTATTAAAATTAACGATCCAAATATGTTCACATTATTTTAAATTAAAATAGTATAAATACACATGAATAATTAAATTTTAATCCAACAATTTTTGCATCAATATTAATGCCCCACCACCCTTATATAGGGGATGAATTCAAGAGCTTCTTCAGATCGGCGACCTGGCCTAATCATCCGCAGAGGGACAGGCTCATACTTTCCTCCTTCAGTTGAAGAAGGACCAGTTTGTTTTAGAGAATGAGATGGAGATCGGGGAGCCTCACCTACCTCCTTTGAAGAAGTTGGAGGCATGTCAGGAGAAGGGGAAGCCTTTAATACGATTAAGTAAGAAGCCTCATTGACTTTTTTTTTTTTTTTGCCTTAGGGTCTTCCTTCTCCGTTCGAGAAGATTTTCGAGGTGCCTCAATTGGCTCCTTGATTGATACTCCAGAGGCCTTTCTGTTGACCTCCATTTGTTTTTCTTTGACTTTTTGGCCTTCCTTGGCCTTGGCAGCTTCTATCTCGGAAGTCCTTTTCTTTGCAACTGCTGCATTTTTCTTTTTAGCCATCTTTTCAGAGGCCCTTTTGATGTCCCTCTTAGGAGTCATCTCTTGTTCAGTTGCTTCAAAGGAAGTAAAAATAACCTCCTTTTCTTCTTTTGCCTCGAGAGCCTTGTGGATAGGTAGCTCAACGATCGGGAGGGCTTCAAAGATTGGGAGGTCGGTAGGAACTGGATCTTTGATAAAGAGTGCGATGTTTGGTGCTAGATGCCAAGCTGGATGGTGTGTGTAGTAAAATTCGAACCTCCGCTCAGGCATTCAATCGGACCAATGTTGAAGGGTCTGAGCGATTGATCCAATGGTGAATCTTCGTGGGGGCACAATGAAAGAATGGTAGCTTGGTCGCTAGTTGAATAAAATTGGCGTTAACCTCGCAAATGGGAAGTTATCTGGTCCCCCAAGGAATTTCGGTATAGTGTCAATGCGGAGGATGAGACGTAAGATTTGTGCTAATAATAGCAATAAAACATAAGTCTCAGCAGATTTTGCAACTGAATTTACTCTTCTTATTTTCGAGCATGTGAAGGAGGTATAACAGTTAGGATTAAAGTCAGAAACGGAAGCAACTGTACTGGGTGTCAAATTGAGATAGATGGGTCATTATCTAGAAGGGGAACCGGAGAGGGAGTACTTTTGACAACCCCTGAGGTGTAATCATTGAATATGCTATTAAATTAGACTTCGAAGTGACAAATAACTAGCCCGAGTATAAAGCATTGCTGGCGGGACTAGATATTGCTCAGCGTCAGTTTGCTCACAATATACTCATCAAGACAGATTCCAAGTTGACCGCAAATCAGTTGAAGGGAGAATACGCAGCAAGGAATGAAAAAATGGCCGTGTATCTGAAATTGTCAAGGAGAAGGCTCGAGAATTTTAACGTCATTGAAATTGAGTTAATTAGAAGGGACCACAATTCACATGTAGATGCTTGGGCAATATTAGCTGTAGCGCCGAAGATAGGACTCAACAACAGTGTTTTTCTTTTTCTTGATGTACTGAAAAAACCGACCGTATCAAAGACAAAATAAATAACTTGTGTCAAGCTGGGACCACTTTGGATGGATCCAATAATTGCCTACTTGAGCGTCTCCCTCCCAAAATTTTAGTTCACACATAAGGCACAAGTAGTTATATCCCAAACAATCTTTACATCAATATTAATGCTACGCCAGCCTCATCCCCTTCAGATATTTAAATCCACACATGAGGCACAAGTAGTTATATCCCAAACCAAGAAGAAAGCTTTTTGAGATAGGAAAATGGAGGGGATTTGGAGTAAATTTACGTGGTTTTGTTCCTTTCTGACAGTTGCTCTTCTCCTCCTCCTACGCCACAGCCAGAGGAAGGCTAGAAATAGCTCGACAAGCCGGCGACCACCGGGCCCACCAGGATGGCCGATCATCGGCAACATATTTGACCTTGGAACCGCACCACACCGAACCTTGTACAGTCTCAGAACCAATTACGGCCCAATTCTATGGCTCAAACTCGGTTCAGTCAACACCATGGTCGTACAATCGGCCACCGCCGCAGCCGAGCTCTTCAAGAACCACGACCTTCCTTTCTCAGACCGCAAAGTCCCTGATTCGTTCACCGCCTTCGATTACCACGAGGGCGCGCTGGCTCCCGCCACTTACGGCTCGTACTGGCGTTTCCTGAGGCGTCTCTACACATCAGATCTCTTATCAAACAAAAGGGTAAACGAGAGTGCAGGGCTGAGAAGAAAGTGCGTTGACAAAATGGTCCAATCAATTGAGAAGGGTGCGGCGTCGTCTCGCGCCCGCGGACAATCTGGTAAGGTGGACATTGGTCGCTTCCTTTTCCTCATGACTTTCGACTTCGTTGGCAACCTGGTGTTTTCGAGAGATTTATTGAACTCCAATAAGTCTGAAGAAGAAGGGGATGAGTTCTTCGATGCGATGAACAGAGTCGCGGAGTGGGGTGGGATGCCGAATTTGTCGGACTATTTCCCGTTGTTGAAATGGCTGGATCCGATGGGGATCAAGAGGAATATGGTGCGGGACATGGGGAAAGTGTTGAATATTATGGACAAGTATGTGAAGCAGAGGATTCAAGAGAGGCAAACTCGCGGAGGAGAAAAGGGTAAAAAGGATTTTCTGGATGTGTTGTTGGACTACAGAGGTGATGGAAAAGAAGAGCCTGATAAGATTTCCCAAAGGAATGTGACCATTTCCATACTGGTAATTACGTACTATTCTAGTTCGGTTATAATTAGAAACGAATAGGAATATTTAAGGCTATTTACTAATGCTGTTGTTTTTTAAATTATATTTATATGTTTATATTTTTTTTGGTTTTTTATTATTATTATTTTTCTAAAATGATAATTAAAATTATGTTTGAAAATGTAATTTTGTTTATAATTATTAATTTTTTATTTTTATAAAATATTTAATTTTATTAGATTTTTAAAAATTAATTGAATTTAATAAATATATTTTATATTAATTTAATTTAATTATATTATTTATTAAAAATAATTGAATAAAATATAAGTATTATATCATTTAAGTTGGTAAATAAAAAATATATTAATTATAATTTAATTATATTATATACTAAAAATAATTGAATAAAATATAATTCATATTAAATAAATTAATCAAATTAAATTAATTATTAAATTCAATTAGTTTAATTATGATATTTATTAAAAATAATTTAATAAAATATATTTAATACTAGTTAAATTATTAAATTAAATTAAAGAATTTAATTAATTTAATTTCATCATATTATTTATTAAAATTGTTTTAGTTTAATAAAATTTTTTAATAAAATAATTGATTTTAATATGATATAAAAAATAGACAAAGTATTAGAATTGACAAAATATTTGTCACGAAAAAAAAGAGTGAAAACACCTTTTTTGTTTTACGTTTTTTTTGTTTAAGTTTTATTTTTTTGAAAAAAAAAAACGTAGACATATTTAACAAATGTATTTCTATTACCAGTATATAAAATTTTAAAAATATAAATAAAAAAATAAAAAATAAAAACATTACCAAATAGGGTTTGAGTTAATTTGATTCCATTTTTTTAACTCTTTTTATTTGAATAATTCAATTGCTTCGATTAAGATACACAAATATTTTATAAAATTTAGGTACAACCGAAACCAACCAAGAATTTGAAGAATTTTTTTTGTCTTACTATTATTTAAAAAAAAATATAAAGAAGGCTGTTCGGATAAAAATATTTGTTAGAATACAATTAATGAACTTAAAAACGTACTTTTACTGAATATGCATTTTGATATTGCATTTTCGGCGCTCCTCTTCTTCTCCTTCTTCTTCTTTTTTCTTTTTTCTTTTTTTTTTTTTTTCTTACCGTCCCCTTCTACTGATTTTCTTAAAGTAGGATTTTTAATATCTTATTATACTAAAAATTTTAATTAAAAAAAATATATTAAAAATTTAAAATTTTTCTTATCCTCCCCTTCTACTTCTTCTTAAGATAAGATTTTTAGTATATCTTTGCTATACAAAAAATTTAAATTAAAAAGACATTAAAAATTTCAAATTTTAAGGATGTAGAAGAGAATAAGATAAGGGGAAAAAAAGAAGAGGATAAAAAAAAAAAAAAGAAAAAGATCAAATAATAAATATACATTCATATATTCTTCTATCAGAATAATAGATGTGCATGCGTACTCTTTGAAGTATATTGGCGTTCTGATCTTAAGAGTTTTGGCATATCTCTTCAATTTTCTGACAATACTAATACTAAAAATTGTAATGCAGTTGAAAAAAAAAGATTAATACAGACAAGAGAGGAGAATATGAAAGAAAAGAAAAAGAGGGAAAGAAGTTAGGATAAATTACATAGAAAGTCATTTCAGAGAGATTTAAAATAGAGAGATTTAAAATGCAAAGACGCATTTTGATAATAAATTTTTAGGTAAAGTGAAAACTCAAAATTTAGTCTCACCAATATTTTTATTTGGATAATATTTTCTATAATATTTATTAAAATAACAGCAAAATTAAAAAAAAAAACGAATTTGAATAATCTCTCTCTCTCTCTCTCTCAAGCTCTTTTTTTATTTTTATTTAAATTGGTGTTTTTCTTGATTAGGAATGGGGATTTCAAGATGGATTATGATAACGCTAAGGGACAAGGGCAAGTGGATGTATGGTCTAGCTAGTGGCAGTAGTATGGGCGCAGTAGACTTAGTAAGGGTCTGGCGGCTGGTGCTTGGAGTGGCACTCAAGGAGCTGAAATGACTGTCATTTGGGTCATTATATTTTAATCTAATAATTTGACAATGTTTAATATTTTTAATCCAAAAAATATATGTGAGCATTCTTATGTTATCGGTCTAACATCAACTCTGATGGCAGCCCTTTCCATTTGTTGTGGGGTAAGTGTTGTGGGTAATGATAGTGAGTGTGGGGTACTGGTTTTCGAGAATGGGCGGCTGGGCGGTGGTGCCAAGGGGCTAGTGATTCTAGTAAAGGTCCGAGAAAATGTGGTTATTTATGTTGATTTGAAATGTTAGATTAGTTTGAGAAATTTATGTTAGCAACTTTCTATGTTAGGGACTTCTACTTGGCTGATCATTCGCAATATCAAATGATGCAGGAAATGTTCTTTGGTGGAACAGAAACTACAAGCAGCACGATCGAATGGGCCATGACAGAACTGCTACGCGAGCCAGACTCAATGAGAAAGGTCAAAGAAGAGCTCGGTCGAGTGGTTGGATCAACGAGGAAAGTTGAAGAAAGCGACTTCGACCAACTTCCATACTTGCAAGCAGTGGTGAAAGAAACCCTCCGACTACATCCCCCAGTTCCGCTTTTGGTTCCAAGGAACACAATGGAAGACACCAATTATTTAGGGTACCTCATACCCAAGGGCACACAAGTTCTTGTCAATGCGTGGGCTATTGGGAAGGATCAAGACTCCTGGGATGATCCTTTGTCCTTCAAACCTGAGAGATTTCTAGGGCCGAAATCGAATATTGAGTTCAACGGGCAGCATTTTGAGTTGATTCCTTTTGGATCGGGAAGACGAATTTGTGCTGGCCATACATTAGGTCACCGAATGGTTCAGCTTGGTTTAGCCACTCTACTGCAATCTTTTGACTGGGAGCTTTGCTGTGACGATATCAATACACAGAGCATAGATATGACAGAGAGAATGGGGGTAACCCTGAGGAAGCTAGTGCCACTGGAAGCAATTCCCACAAGGGTTACCGTTTGAGGATGAAAAAGATGATGGTCAACAATGAAATTATGCAGCTTCGTCTCAATAAATGGATAATATATATATATATATAGACACCTTAAGGACCTTGCTTCTTTTCTCCATAGTCAAATAAAGCTACCAGTGCTGGTAGATATCAGTTCACTTTGGGGCTTCAAAATTAACACCATGTGGTTACGTGTGCAATGTAATACATGCTAGTGCTTCTTCGTAGATTTTTCCTCTTTGTAGAAAATAACTCTTTCCTCCTTTTCCTCCGGAACCAAACATTAGAAGTGTGCATAAATTGATTCAATTCGAACCGAATTAATTTTTTTCAATTCTTCAAATTTGAATCTAAAACTGAATGGACTTTAACTTCACCAAATTGAATCAAATAAAAAATACTGATTATCGATTTGGTTTTGCGTTAACCCAGTTTGGCAATATATATATATATATATATATGGTCTTGTAATAAGTGTTCCAGAGACACCCATTAAAAATTAATAAAAATATGATACTCAGTAATTTTTAATTTATTTTTATTATTTTTAGGTATTTATTATTTTACCTCCAAAGAAGTCCAAAAGATTAAACAAATTTTATGCATTGTAAATTCTAATAAAGATTTTTTTCTACATTGATTGACAATTTATTTTTAAGATGAAATTACAACATTATCCATATTTGTTATTTGAAGTAAAATCACCAAAAAAGATAACTTACATATCAACCAAGACTTCTAGTTAAAAAAAAAAAAAAATCAATCCAATGAAGATAAAGCTAAGATTAATTTTATTCAAAAATCTATAAAAAATAAAAAAAAGTAAAATGATAAATACAGAGAGTACCATATAGGATTTGATTATAAATTTTTAATTAATTTTATAAAAATAGCTCAAATAAAAATATTATCATTAATCACATGTGCATATTTTAAATTTTAAATATAGTGAGAGTTGTTGGGAGAAAAATAACTTAATTATTATTTAAGTTTTTTATTTGTGTTTTTTAATTTCATTTCATTTTTTTATCTATGCTTTTAACTTTACAACTATATAAATTTTATAACTATATTAAATTTATTAGCACGTGGGTTCTCTTTTGGAACCACGAGTTCATTTATATGAAATTTATAAGTAATTGGTTCTTAGAACCTAAGAAAGTGAGCCCTTTTTTAAAATTCATGTGTTCTTTTATATTTTTTAAAATCATATGGCACAGTTCTTGTCATGCCCCGGGTTTCACAACTTGAGTACGTGAACCAAAGAACGCACATTTACAACATTTAATAACTTTCTCTGTCCCATATCAGAGCCATAAACACACACTATGGAGCAATAAATATAAAAATAAATAAAACTAAACTTTAAACTCAAATAAATGCCTTAGTCAAAGTCAGCCAGGCAATAATGTCAAAAAAAACTAAGTCTAAATATTGTCTTAAAGCTAAATAAAATAATTAATAATAACCTCACAAACAGAGGCTTATTACAATTCACTAAAAAAAATTCTAATGTAATTAAATAAAAGCAAATGAATAAAAATCCTAATTTCCATGTTGAGTAGGTCCTGCGCGTGACTCAAATTCATTACCTGCATCGCAAGCTGTAAGGGGTTTAGCACTGATACCACGTGTGCTCAGAACCCTAATAATAACAATATAAATGTAGTATGTGTAATAACCTGAATTTTTTTCTCTTAATTAATTTGTTTAAGTGTGGTGGTGATATTTATTATAGTAAAAATCTAGAAAATTGAGGATTTGAAAATTTTTGGAATGATAAAATTAGTTGAAAAAATTTTCGGATTTAATTCCACTCTATGTGGGAGTTTAATGTAGAATTTCTAAACTTTTATCCAAACAATTCCTAGCCCAATTACCTAATTGGTTCAACCCAAGCCCATTAACCCATGGGTCAACCATTTCCTTTGACTCACCTCAACTCACCTCAACTCACTTCAACTCACTTTATCACTTATTGAGTTGACTCATGAATAGTAGCTCTAAATTATTTCTCGGCAACTTCATTTTCCATCTTTCATACATCTCTCACTATCTCTAAAATTAGGTGGCTAATTAGTCAAAAAGAATACGCTACATTGATGACTTTAAAGCATTCTTCCAAATTACTTAGCTAGCATGATTTAAATATTTAAAGCATCTTTTAAATAATTTGTTTAATTAGTCAAAAAGTTAGCATAATTTCCGGATCATGCCACCCATCTCCATCCATCTTCTAATACCTTTCTTAAATTATATGGTTAGATAGTCAAAAAGCAAGCATGATTCTTGGATCATGCTACCTATTGTATATGCATGATCTTACTTTAGTTGTTTTGAAGTATGTGAAGAGGAGGTTATTTTCTCCACCAATAACTTTCTCTATACTCCTATGATTCTTATAAATTATGTGCCTTCAAAGAGAAAAAAAAAATAAGAGAGAAAAAATTATATATTTTTGTCAAGTGTGGTTGGACATTTGGTGTTGTTTGGAGAAAGAAGAAAGGCTTAGAATTTTCTAATTGGGTGGTGTTCAAAGCTCAACTCCTTTTTCCTTCACAGGCTTGGTCACCAATATCTTCATTGAGTTAAGATGACGAACCTCCTAAAATATATTTGATGCCTTCAATTTTGAAGCTAAAGCATTTTCTAGGTTTAAAGCATGAAATTTGATTGTGATTAAAAAAATAATACCCGTATATTGGGGGTAGGGAAGCCGAAACTTTGACTGATGTAGCCTAACATGTTGACAGCTCTCTGTTAGTAACTTCCGATGTGTTCTTGACCCCTAAAATGGTGGAATTAGGCTTCGGCTAAAACATAAAAGTTGTAGCCCTTTAAGTTTTCTTTCCAACCCAAAAAGATTTGCATCAATCTGATTTGTGAGTCAAAAGTTATGCTCAAAATACTGAGCACGTACAAAATTATATCTTCTGAACAAACTGAATTCAAGGTTGTTTTTGTACATTTAGACCTTAGAATTTTTAAAAGTGCAAAGCATAAAAGTTGTAGGTTTTAAAGTCTAGTTTCTATAGATATAAATTTTATAAATATTGGAGTTCTGCTTTATTTTATATGAATTTTCTTTTAAACTGCTGTCTCTGATTAGCCTTTAATTGATGCTTGTTTGGATTTTTTTAGAATATTATGTTTAAAGTTTTATTTAAATTTTCAATTTCCTTCTGTTAATTATTGTCATGTTAATACATTCTATTGATGTGTAATTTTATTCACAAGGCCTGATATAGTAAAACACTTATATTATTTGATATAATACTAAAGTGGACTGTTAAGTTGATGCTAGTTAGTTATTTTTCAATTGATATGAAGTTATTTTAAACTGGATATTATGTATCATTTATTTATGATAATTGACTTAGATAATCAGTTTCATTATAGATAGTTGGATGACTTATTCAAACTAAAAAGGCTAAGTAGAACCAAGTATTTGATAAAAATGCCCAAATAAAACATTAGACTTATTCTTTCCTCATTTGGTCTTCCTTAAATAAATTTGATTTATTCTTTTAGACATTGTTTTGTCTACCTAGCGAGTTATATAACTATATTTTTATGATTGAGTGAATTTAATGAAACTTATTTAATACCTTCCTAAATATTGGAATAATTTTATGGATATTTGTGGATATCTTGAAGCTGAAAACCTATGATAAGGGTTTGGTTATAAATAAGATGATGTTTGAAAATTTATTCAAATAAAATAAGACTTATAAATTTTTCTAAAATTAAATACAAGTCCAAAGAGCTATTTACTATCTTTATATTCCATAAAATAATAAAATAAAAAGGAAAAAGAGGCAAAAATCGAGATCGCAGCCAATGAGGTTCGAACTCACGACTTCAAATCGCAATTAGGTTCGCCCGCACACTAAGCTGCCAATCTCGACTTAATTAATATACCATTAGAAATATTTTTATTTTTATCAAGGCTAGTACGACAAACTTGTCAAAGAATTAACTAAAATACTAATTCGAATTTTAAATTTTTCTAGTTACTTACTCATTGTTAATTTACATGTGGTACCTACTTTTGTGATAATAATGTTGGTGATTATATTTAATCTTTAATTTATTATGAATTATTATTAAATTTTGAATTAAGATAAAATAGTTAAAGTGTACTGTATGTGACTGAATAATCTCACTTCGGATTCATCACTCAGGAACATTGCCGGTTATTATTAAAAATGTCTGATTGCCATACAAGATGCCCTTGGAATGCCAAGGGATGAAAATAAATTAAGGCACTCAGTGCTAAAGTTACTTTTTTGGCAATGAGGTGATGGGTGGGTAGAAATAGCATTTTAGATGGAGATGGGAACATATGCATTTTATTTGGGAGATACTCCCTTTTGACTTGACCAATTAGGTAGCCGATCGCGACGGCTAGATTTTTGGTGGGTGACACTGTCGGAATGCATTGAATGCTAAGCTCGTAAAGTCCCTGGTTCCAAAGGCTGGGGGTAGAGGAGGATAGGAGTATGATTATCTTAGGAGGATTTGGATTAAACTCCTTTACAAAAATTTTACTATGACTAGCAACCTCTCTTGCTTATGTATGAATGATGTGTTGGAATTATTTAATTATATTTAATTTCTCTTGATGAATATTTTATAAAAAAAAATAAAACTTGTATCGCTATGGGGTTTGATCCCGAGATCTTAAAGATCTGAATCTGAGATCCCTACCACTGCGACACAGAGTTTATTGTGGTACACACATCAACATTTAATTATTTCTACATGTAAGTAAAATAGTAGTGACGGTGACGGTTTCATCGAACCGTTGTAAGTATAATTTACATTATTCAGTTGGGATCTATTGAATTAATTGTTGCATAAACAGTATGCCACCTAATCACATTCACTGTAATGGGTCACCTAATACAGTGTAGCATTATAACCACTGCATATAGGCACCTAGGAGATTCTGATTACTGGGTTTTAGTAGTTCACCCCTTGTGAGAATATTTTTTTTAGGATATTAAGCACAGGGATACTGAAGATGAGCTGGAAAGAGATTAATTTCTCTTAAATATTTCATCAGAAGAGTTATCTATTTTTTTTTCTTGCGCAGTGCTGGAAGACTTTATTTGTGATTGTGGTCTGTAATAATAATTATTGGACGATTGTAATCATTAAGTTTAGACCTAGTTACTTTATTTGATATGTAACGTTAATCACATGGTTGGGACGCTTAGATGGCTCTGTAATATTATTCTCTATATTGTTTTTTATTTTGTGCCCTGTAATTGAATCACATCAAATGATTCAGTCTAATGACTTATAAATGTTGGTTGGGATAAACTAGGGATTTTGAATACCTTAAATTTTTATTACAAGTCAACTCCAGTTTGGAGGAAAAATTTGGGGTGTTATTGCGTGTTACTGTCATCTTATTTTTATACCCAAATAAATAATCCCAAGTCACCCTCGAGTATTCGGATTATGAAAATCTGGGGCGTGACAGTATGCCCTAGCAAGCTACTAAGTGAAATAACTATGCACAAGTAGCAATTTTAAATAGGAAATCAAATCAATTTACCAATTTATCTTCGTTACAATTTAATTTTGTTTCAGTACCACACAACACATCAAAGAAAATAATTTAATTTCGGGGTACCGCTGCTTGGTTGTCTCGTAGAAACAAGACCCAACCAATATACATCATTCTTTGATATCTACTTGGTTGTCTCGTAAAAACAGGACTCAACCAATATACACCATCCTTCGGTGTCTGCTTCCTAGGCCAAAACCTTAGGAATATAGTATGCCACCCTTAGGCATCTGCTGGTTCGTAGGTTACTATCCTACTGGAATCGATAACCAACCCCGCGTGGGTTTCGGGACTCTCGACCCTTAGGTACGTATACCCGATATTTTCAGTACTCATCAACCCAACAAAACACATCATCAAATTTCTCTTTTTAATTCCACATTAAATAATATTCCCTTTATTCCAAAGTTCCATAAATAAATTATTAAATGGCACACCCACACGACACACTGTCAATTACGCCACAGATATAAAGCAAACAATTTAATGCCACACTCAAACAATCAAAATTTATCTCAAAGCAACACTTTCAATTACATACACACACACACCGATACACATATATATAACTAATTTACAACAATCAAACTGGCTATTCCAGTTTGACGTCAACACATAGGAAATAAAAAAAAAATATTAACCAAAGGTCCGAATCCTGGAAGAATGATTACTTTAGGGAAAATATATATATATATATATATATAAGTACACAAATTACTCAATCATCACGCCTGTAGTTTTGTTTCTTTTACTTGTTTTTTTTTTTTTTTTTTCATTAAGATTCACATGTCATATAAGACAAAAAGGCAAACCTTTAACACTATTCAATCCGTTAACGTGCTATACACATGTAAGATTATTATATATATATATATATATGATTTTCAAAAAACAAAATACTTGATGATAACCGAATTCACCCAGAGATATATATATATATTTACAAGCTCCACCCCTTACCTTAAATCTGCAGATTTTTGCACTGTATTTTCTTCTTCTTTTTCTTCTTCTTCTCTCTCTATTTCTCTCTCACTAGGGTTTTTTTTTTCAAAATAATTACAGCTTCATATATTTATAAAAGAAAAGTTTTAACCCTAACCAACTAATTAATTTCCTACTCCCCATAGGTTTAGGAAAATTGCACCATTCTCCTAAAATTTTAAAAATCTTTTTAAATATAACCAAAAATTAATCTTTTTAAATACAACTTAAAATTAAATATCAAAATTATAAATTATTAAATTTAAATAACAAAATAAATTCACTGAATAATTAAATATATACAATAACTAAATTAAATAAAAATTCAGGTCATTACAATTCTAGTACTTTTATAGATAAAAGAAAAAGTAAAATTATAGTGTTTTAGTAATATGGGACAAAAAATAAAGATTTTATGAATAATAAAAGAAAAGGGCAGAAGAGAGAATGAAGTAAATTAAAAAAATAATTAAAATATCTATAAGAAAAAAAAAGGAAAAATGAAATCGAGATCAGATAAGCATGCCACGTTAGATTGGAGGGAAAGAGAAGAGGAGAGAAAATACATTTTTTTAATATTATAAATAGATAAACAAATAAGCTTCATCAAATAATCGAATTTGGTCAGGGACCACAATGGTTCAAATACATTTACTCATTTTTTAAATTAAAAAAACATAAATGCATCTCGACCCCAATGTCACGAGCTGACATCAAGATTGATGCCAATCTCTTCATTTTCTAAATAATATAATCTAGGCCCCAAATTTTTTAGGTTCGGCCAGTTACAATATATGCATTCTTCTAAATCTAACCAACTACTTATACATACATATTAGTTGTATAAGCACTAACTAATTATCTGACTGGATATAACAAATTAATCTAACTAATTGTATATATACACCAGGATAGTACAACTCAGCATGCTCTATTCTCTTTTTCTTCAGTAATATTCTAAGAGATGGGATGTTAAATTTTATTGAAGCTAGCCTTATTCATAAGAAATTTTTAACCTTTGAAGTGTTTTACAATTAATGATTTTGGCAATTAATGGAACATTTGTAATAAAAATTACTTTAATAGGTGTTATCTTTAAAATAATTGAGAGTCATATCATTTTAGGAAGCGTTTGGTATGAGGTGAAAATTTTGAGAGTGAAAGATTATAGGATACTCCAATATACCAACTTTGTGCAAAGTTCAAAATCCTTAAAGCAGATCTAAAGGCATTCAATGCTCAACATTAAGAGACATCTCTAAAAGAGTTCATGCAGCCAAGGAATAGCTAGAAAGAGTCCAAGTAAAGTTATTTCTTAATCCTTTAGATGCTACCAATATGTTTGAAGAGAAGAAAGCTTTAAAGGACTATAATCACTTTCTTCTAGTAGAGGAGGCTTTCTTTAGACAGAAGTCCAGGGATAATATGATTAAGTTGGGAGATCAAACACAACCTATTTTCACAGAAAAGTTAAAGCTCACAAGTCCAAAAATAAAATCATCTCTATTAATGACAAACAAGGCTTAAGGTATGAAAACTATGAAGTTGTTAAGGCTATTATTGTGCAATATTTCCAAGGATTTTCTGGGCACTACTACTGATTACCCACAAGATGGCTTCCCAGTAGTTAAGAACATTATATCTACTATAGTCCCTAATACACTGCTTAGTGAATTAGCTGCTAAGGTAACTCAAGATGAAATAAAGTCCACTTTTTTCTCCCTTCCTAATCATAAAGCACCTGGGTTGGATGGTTATATTACATTCTTCTTTAAGGAGGCTTGGGATATCATTGGTGTTGACTTTATTAAAGCTCTCCAATCTTTCTTTAGCTCAGGCAAACTACTAAAGAAGATTAATTCTACTGCCATTGTTTTAATAACTAAGGTCCAATCCTAGTTCCATGGGAGATTTTATACCTATCTATTGTTGCACCACAATTTATAAATGTATCTCTAAGATACTTGCTAATAGATTGCAGAAGGTTCTCCATATAATCATAGACCCTTCCCAAGCTGCATTCATTAAAAGGCGATCCATCTTAGACCAAATTTTGCTCATGCAAAAGCTTGTAAGGAATTATTATAAGACTGGTATGAGTACAAGAAATGCACTCAAAATTGGTCAAAGCCTTTGATTCAGTTGCTTGGAATCTCATCTTGGATATCCTTAAAGCTTTGGAACTACCAATGAATTTTAGGAGCTGGTTAATGCTTGTATTCCCTGAGCTTTTTCATTTCTTTTAATGGCTTCCTTTAAGGTTATTTCAGAGGTGCTAAAAGACTAAGGCAAAGTGATCTAATCTCTCCTTACTTATTTATCCTTGTTATGGAATTTTTCTCTAGGCTCTTCAAAAGACACATCAATGGAGGAGAATTCAATTACCATCCCAAATGCAAAGATCCTATAATAAGTCACCTTTGTCTCACTGGCAATCTTATTATTCTTTGTACACTTGATAAGCCTTCTCTCCTCACCATCAAGCATACATTTTTGGAATTTAATAAATTCTCTAGACTTCTTCCAAACAATTCAAAGAGTAAGTTTTATTACTAGACTCAATGTTGTTTAGAAGCTGCACCTTTGCTCCATCATTGGCTTTCAGCTTGGGGAATTACCAGTAAGATATTTGGGAGTGCCATTGATTTCTATAAAGCTGAAATCTGCTAATTGTTTTGGATTTATAGGTTACAAAAAGTAAAGAGCTGGTAAAGTAAAGCCTTATCATATGTTGTCAGATTATAACTTATCAAGGCTTTTCTGTCTAATGTCCAAGTATATTGGTGTTTGCATTTCACTTTGCCTAAGAAGATTTGTATAACTCTTGAATAAATATTAAGACGATGTCTTTGGTCTGATACTGAATCAAAGCTGCATGGTAATAAAGTTTCCTGAGAGATTATTGGTAAATCAAAAAAAGAGGGTGGCCTAAGAATTAAAAAGATTGATAAATGGAACGAATATGCCATGCTTAGGCATATATGGAATCTCTGTTCAAATAAACAATCTTTGTGGTCCTTATGGTGCAGAAAATAGCTATTGAAAGATAAAGATTTTTGGCCTGTGAAGACCCCACAAGACTACTCTTGGACTTAGAGAAAATTACTTAAATTAAGGGACATAGCTAGCTACCCAATTCTCCAAATAATACATTGGCAAAGGTAACATAGTATTTTTATGGTTTAGTAATGATTATCCTCTTGGCCCACTTGTCTCTAAGTATGGTATGAGACTGCCCTATTATGTTGGTATTTTTTAAATGCCAAAGTTTCCGTTGTTGTTTCAAATGATGCTTGGTGTTGGCCCTACCCCAATATGTAGGAGTTGATAGATTGCCTTTCTACCAAAATACTTACCAAACAGCAAGAGAGAAGATAGATTTATCTAGAGTATAACCAGATAAGCTAAGCATGTAATTCTTACTTGGTTACAGAAACCTGATCAGCCCACATAGAAGTTAAGCCTGTAATTCACTGGCATAAGCTTATATGATTTCTAAGTTGTATCCCACGGCACAGCTTCATTTCCTGATTGGCAATTCAAAGGAGGCTAAATACTCTAAACCGGTATGCAAAATAGGGCATTACTTATAATCAAAAGTGTCTCTTATGCAACCGAGAGAATGAAATAATGGATCACCCATTCTTTTCCTGCTCATACTCTAATGAAATATGGAGCAAAATATGCCATCTATGCAACATTCAAAGTTTGGAGAAAAGCTGGGAGGAGGAAATTCAATGGGCTATAGGTAAATTCAACAAGAAAACTTTTGCAAATAATATATGTAAATTTGCTTGGTCTGCAACTATTTACTATATCTGGCTTGAAAGGAATGCTAGAGTATTTAAAAGAACTCCTCTTTAGTTAACAACATAATTACAACTATAAAGCATGAAGTCCAAGTTCGAACGATGCAAAAATCAAAAGCTAAATATACTCTAGGTGATGATTTATATTTGAAATATAGGATCCCAATTATTGTAAATAGATGATAGTAATTCTTTTGTACATTGGGGTATGTCCCCTAGATAGTTGTAATTTTCTTACTTACTAAAAAAAATTATAGGGTAATTGTTACCACAGTAACAGTTAATGGGGTAACAAATTCATAATGCTTATATTTAGATTGAAAGAGAAAATATTACTAGGGGATAATCATATTATGTTTAGACTGTTAAAAATTTTAAGAGGGTAAAAATTAATTGTATTTAGAATGAGGATAAATTGACCAAGAGTAAAAGTTAATATTTAATTTTTGTCAATTATTATAATAAAATAAATCATCATACAAAATTTTATTTTAATAATAATTAATTTTGAATAAAATATATACTATTAAAATATATGATCTTAAATAAAATATTAATTATAAAAAAATTTTTCATAGATTAATATTTCAATAATACTTAATTCTAAAGTTGAATTATTATTTTTTTAAAAATTATTTTTATATTATAAAATAATTTAATAAAACAAATAATTCTAATTTGTTTAAATAAAAATTATTAATTTTAGTAGCATATATTAATGGAATATATAATCTTGTAAATTATTAGTTATGATATAAAATTTTTATTTAATAAAACATTTTAATAAATGAGTCATTTTAATAAGTAATTATTATTTATTAAAAATTATTTTAATTTAAAAAATAGATAATTGAGTCATAATTAATATTTAGTCATCCATCACTCATCCTTCTCGGATGATATAGTATCCTAATTTCCAATCACTCATCCATCTCGTATGGCACCTTGATTTCTGTCGCACACAAAATTATAAGAGTGTTTTTTTAATGACCTAATACCATGCGTCCTGAAAAATAATTAATCTAACAATCGTCTATAAAATTTTATTTTTATCTTAATAGGTATTCTATTAGCCGCATAAAACATTTGTAGTGCCTTTGTTTTATTTTAATAACCCGATTCAAATCGGTTAGGTAAATCATTACTTCACTACTGTACATAATTTTCTAACTGTACATAATTTTCTAAGTCCCATTGTTAATAGATTTAGGTCAAATTTAAGAATATATATGGATAAAGTACTCGTCTAATTAATGATTATCAATATCAAATTCATTTATTTTTTTTGCTTGCTATTACCGTCTCAAATTCGTTTAGTTTTTTAGTTAAAATTTCAAATCTGTCTTGTTTCAAATTTACAAAACCCGATTAATCACAACTAGTCAAATTAATTGGAACCCACTTTATCAAACCCGTTAAATATCCTATTTGAAATAAAAAATAAAAAAATTAACATTTTACATTGCAAAATTTATATAAATAGTCAAAAAAATTATGTATAACAACAAACTACGAACAATACTATATTAAAAAACTCATCACTAATTATAAAGTTTTTATAAATTAATAAGATAAATTAATATAATTCAAATGTTAGAAAAATTATCTCAAACAAGTTGAAATTATTTGTATCAAGTTTCAAATTTACTCGAATTTTAAACATGTTTTACATGTTTTGAAACTCATTAGACTTTCAAATCAATATTACATTTTATATAAATATATATGATATTTAGTAACATAGCGATTGAGTGGGGTCAATTGCCTCAATTTATTTTTTTAAAAAAATTAAGCATATATATTTTTCACTATTGTACTTATTAAATTTTTTGACTTCACTTTCCTAATTTGTCTCTAGAAGATTAAAAGACAAATCAATTTTTTTTTTATCAAATTCTCCACCTTTTCCCATCATCTCTCTCTTTCTTCTCACTTGAAACTTTCTTTATTCTTCTTAAAGATTTCTTGCATTGTTTTGGTGTATACCACTTCTTTTCGTTAGTCATATTGAATGGATCACTATTAAATTAAATTATTTGTATGCTCTTATTCTGAACTGTATTACTGCCTAATATATATATATATATATATTTGGGTTTTTGAGTTTTGATGAGTAAGATTATTGTTGCATATATCTATATATATCTATGTGGATCCGAAGGTGAATTTTTTAACATTTCTTTTATTTTTTGTAATTAAAACCTTTTGTTTTTTTTTTCTCCCATCCAATGCAATTTCTATCTTCACCATTGATTATATTTTATTATATTAAACAAGTATTTAGTGGGTACCTATGGATATCGAATAACTTAAAAGTATAAATTAATGAGTATAAGATATTTTACATATAAATTTGAAATTTGTTCCTAACCTGTATAAATATTAAATCTTAATCGTAAAACTCATACTAATTCTATTAAGATATTTTTTTAACAAATTTTTAATGGATTTAGTGGAGTCGAGTATCCACTTATATCTGTTCCTTTGAATTGTTAGGGCTCGTTTGGAGCCACAAAAAAAATCAAAAAATTTCAAAAGTTTTCAAATTCCTCCAATCATATTTTGTCACCTATCATTTTTACATCACATCAATCCCATCTATTGATTTTTTTTTGAGTTTTTTTGGGACTCCAAACGCACCCTTAGTCACGCGGCTAAACCTCTTGCGATGTGTAACATATTAACTTGGTAATTAAACATGAAAGAAATCTGCAATCGGTTTTGGTTTTAGCAAACTTGCGACAGTCCACGCTGTTCTCAAGGGACACCCACTGAATTAAGTTGGACTTAACACCCCCGGCACAGTTATTTTCAAAACCGAAACCTATTCCCATTTCTTTAATGTTTAAGTAGTTTGTTGGTGATGATAAGTTGGTGATTCCAATGCACTTTTCAATTTGTTCATGTTCTCCAATATATTGATTCAACACGGCTGTCTCTTTTGGAAACTATGCTGCCTAATTTGCACCCTCGGTCCCCCTTATTAATTAATTACTACAAAGCAGGGATTGAAAGAACCTTTAAAATATGAGATTAATTATGAGGTCATATTATTCATTAAGAACTAATAAATATATTTCACACATTAATATCTTACATTTTAGTTGGATTGTGCATTAAAAAAAAAAAGATTATCTAGAATACCTATTAACAATACTTTAATGTATAAGTTTTGTCTCACATATTAGTTACATAGAAAGCCTAGCTAGTCTAGTGGTACATAACATTGTGACCTTTACACACATGGTGCAATCTCTTAATCGAAGCAATCAAGATATGCCTCACTCACTCATTTCTTTGTAATAATTATCAGTGTGGCCATGCTAGTGTCGTTGGCGACTAACTGATTTTAATTCTTCATTTGTGTGGATATCATACGAAAAATTTATAAAAATGAACTGAGTAAGATTGGAAAGTTACAATTACGTAACTATTTAATTTCAATGACCCATTCGTACAAATTTTAAATGAATTTCACCAAAAAAAAAAATTATAATTGAATAATTAGAATTAGAATTGAGTTAACCCCGAAAAATAAAAATAAAAATCATGGAAAACCTAAGTTTAGTTGTATGCAAATCTCGGCAAGCCAAGAAAATTAAGTTCTTCTCATCGGGTGGTGGACAGGCGCAAAAACCTGTGTCTTCCATTCCACGCTTCTGTACGCATTTTCACTAAACATTTTTAAGCAATCTAATAGATGTATGTACACAAACTACCGAAGCCATTTAAAATAATAACTTTATTCTCTCTTGAACAGCCCTTAACTTTTTTAGATATGGTTATAAGTAAAGCCATTCAAACTATTAGAGTAATCAAGCTTATAAATAAATAAATAAATAAATATATATATATATATATATCATGTTTTCAATCTTTTATTCTGCACAAACCACAGTATATATTAGAGTAATCACACATCTGAGTATTTAACAATATATAGCAGTATATATTATTTTAATTACACTTTTTTTTATAGATTAGTATTTTTCTTGAGGGAATACATTTGCGTAGTTACTTTGCAAGTAAAACGCCTCGAGATTGTGAAACCGAAGGCAACCATTAATTTTATTATTGAAATCAAAGCAAACCCTAATCCCTAGCTTTGACTTGGGCACGTAGAATTTGAAATTAATGTTTATTACTTTGAGATTGTAGAATTCCAGATGTTGGAAAACATCTTTGCACGCTCTATAAAGCACACCACACCGGATTTTCAGTGACTCCCTTTCTTCAGAAGTTTGAAACGCAGACACACCAAAGGGGTAAAGAAAGCAAGACAAAGAATGGTGTCTATGAGGCTATTTAGCCTTCTACTACTCTTCTTTTTTATTAATATTCCAAGATTCTCAATTGCACATCCCCACCAAGGTATATCCTGCCCTTCTTCAATTTTGTTCCCATGCAATAAATTTTTACAGTTTCAGATTAATTTTGAAGCCACACACTTACCCCCTTCTCTTTTTCAAATTTTTTTATTATTGTGGAGAATGTTCTCTGTCAGAAGAATATATCAGAAGAAAAAAAAAATTATCAGAATGATATTGCCATGATTTCTTCTTGTAATTAATGTGCACTTTGTTTGGTGCTTTCATTTAAAATAATAAGTTCACAACGTCATTCTAGTAATATACACATATATATATATTTGATAAATTTTTCTAGTAGCTAATATTGCATTACTCTATTATTTTTATTATCTTTGAAATTTGCAGATGGAAAAGGAGCTAGAGGAAATGGTGTTTCAACTAGAGAAGTAAGGATTTAGAATTTATGTCGATCAATACTGTAATCTATCTGCTGATTGCGATATATAGAAAACGGACAAGTACTAATTAATTCAATTGCACGTTGAATAGGAAATTTGGGATGAAAAGAACAAGATTGCTGCCGCTGCTGCTTGGAATAGCGGATTCCGAGGAAGGAAAACTATGGTTAGCAGATTACAGAAAGTGAACACAAAAGTTGGAAGCGCAGCAACTTCAGAAAAGGAGTGTTTAAAATTAGAGGACGCAAAGAGTGGTAGGGCTGATCTTCACCCTGAAGGTGGTGGAGGCGTGTCTGGTTTTGTCGCTTTCAATGCGGATTACCATCCTCCAAGACACCACCCCCCTAAGAATAACTGAGGAACCTAGCTGCACGATAGTTTGTTTCTTAGTAATCAAACCGTAATCTCTTTTGTTGTTTCGTTTGGTCAAGGATGTTTCAAGTGAGAAATGAGCTCCGCGTATTAATTTGTTCGTTGCTTTGACACCGAATTTGAATGTTTAGAGAGAGGTTCCTTTATATGTTCTATATATTGTTTTGAGCTTTTAACTTTTCAGTGGAATTAAGGTTCTCTAATGTTCATTAAAATGATTACTTCTTCCTTTTACTAGAAAGCACGACGAAAGGATTAACTAAGAAGTGGATTGCTTTCTTCCAAGAAATTAATTTATCAGATCTTGAAACTTTCCAAGGTTCCTTCTAGCAAAGTTTCGTTATGGCCGGAAGTGATGCAAGAGATAAGCTCTACATAGATTTTTTTTTTATTTTTTATTTTTTTAATTTATTTTTTTTATTCAGATTATGTCTATCAAGTTCGTGCTTTAATTTGAGGAGTCTCAGAAGTAGGCTGTTTTCTGAGTTTTTTCGCCTCTATATATCTGGGTCACCAAAGTTTTGGGGTGCCTAGGATTTTTCCAGTACAAAGCCGAAAACACTACAATACCATTATATTCATTTGTATTGTGAATGCATCTGCATAGTATCTATCTGAGTTTATGTTTTGAAGAAGAAAATTCCTCAGATTTTGATAACATATACGTATTTATGTATCTGAATAAGAAAGATATTTCTTACCTCTAAAAATTGTCATCCTATTTTATGCTTTCAATCGGCAAATTCTCCAATTTTTTTATAATCTGTACATATATGTTAGCAATGCTACTAGGAATGAGGGATTTGGAGGCCTTGCACTCGAGTGACCGCCAGTGAATGAATTTAGGGACAATTTTGGGTGCACACTAGTCAAATGGGTTCACGTTTTTGTTAAACGCAGGTGACTATAATAAGCGATTTTCAAATCCAATTAAACATAAGTTGGTAATAACAATCGTTGATTCATAATAAGTGAACGTCAAGGTCAAGCCAAAATAAATTGAATTCCCTGCCTTTTTGGTAATTGCGTGTTATTTCTTGTTTTCTTCATCTATCTCCACCCTCTCTATAAAAAAAAAAAAAAAAATCTATTGAAATAAAAAAAACAGTAAAAAAGTTTTTCGATGGTCATACGAATTAATCAATCAATTAAAAAAACATGAAGTAGAAAATGAAGAAAAAAAAAAAAAACATTAGATCATCAGATTCTTTCAAGAAAAACTAGACGTATAGTGATGTTTTATCTCTTCCTCCGCACCCTCTCCTACCTTCGCATTAGTCCCTCACCTTAATCCTTCATCTTTCTTCGCTCAAGCAACAACTCCAGTGATGGCAACCAAATTAAGATAAGCCCCTATCAAATATTCTCAACCCTTTCTCCCATCTCTCAAATATGTCCATCTCTATTTCTCATTTCTAATCACTCATTTTCTCTCCTCTTTTGGTTTTCAATGGCTTGATTTTCCCGTTTAAAGTAAGCCACCCTCTTTCTCTCTCTAGATGTTAGAATAGGGCATCTACAGTGATTGCTTATTCTCTTTTACTGACAATTTTGTTAGTCATTATCAGTCCTGTTGAGTATAATTTAATTGTTTTTAGCGATCGCTTTTAGTAGTATCTAAAATTCAACAACTATCGTCAAACCATCACTAAATGTCTATCAATAATAGTCCAGCAAATGTCATCAAGTCATTGCTAAATATTTATCACTGTTTGATTAGGGATTACAATAAAATGGTTACTAAGCCATCGCTATTATCTTTCAGTCACTACTTTGCACTTTTAGGACTACTTTTGGGGAGTCACTAAGACGACTATTTTAAATGGTACAAAAAATCTTTCTTGCCTCTAGAAATTGTCAAGTTAGTTCCAATTAGGTATGGACTCAGTCGTTATTATTAATTTCGGATAAGTAATTTTAACACTTGGTCCCAAATTTAATTAATTCTCATTAAGTGAACTTATCTTCGGGCCAGCCCTCGCGGACAAATGCTAATCGCCATTTTATAGATGTAAACTAGAATGTAATTCTCCACAATTTAAAATCAATATGGAGGATGGCAATATTGTTTGAGAGAGAAACTGAATGTATTTTTATTGATTGAGAAAACATGAACACTTGGCAGTACAAAGGACTCATATTTAAATAAAAGAAAAATAACAAATTTTCATAAAATCTGCAGAACTCAAAAAATAAATTTCCATAAAATCTGCAGGACAATATGCTCTTCATATATTTGATTGACTAGTTTCTAATGCACTTAGACTTGAAGCAGTTTCTATGCATTTCACCAAAGGTGATTTGGTCAATCTGGAACTGATATATACGGTTTGCATTACTGGAGTTCCATCATCTATTAGACTACTACCTTAGTTTGAATTTGCTGTCATTGGAACTACTTTATCCCCCAATATCTCTCCACTGATAGAGGCAATATTGTGTGAAATTCAACCTTATTACTTCGAGAATTGTGTGAACATTCAGTCTTATCACTCCGGGAATAAGCCTTATCACTCCAAGAATTTTGGGTCTCCTTATCACTCCATTGAATCACACAATAGTTATTTTTGCCGAGCTGTGTTGTGCTAATAGCCACCTCAATGCGCATGCGCTAGTAATTGAAATTGATTGAATACGAATAGTTGTTGATCATTGTAGATGACTGTTAAAACACATAATTTACCCAAGAGTTGATGGACTGAGGAGCTGAACTTTTCTTTGGAAGAGTTACGCCCAAAACAATGATCGTTGTGCCACTATACCACCCAAAACGCGCGCGTGCGCACACATAAAAATTAATAACAATAATAAAATAAAATAAAACAATAACAAAATTAATAACAAAAACAAAAGAGAAGAAAAGGGAAAAAGAAAAAAAAAAAGTAAAAGAAAAAGACCTTAGAAGAACCTTGAACCTTCAACTTAATTTTGATTCTAAAGAAATGAATTTCTAAACATTGTTATATCTTCCTCATTCAAAAATTAACTTGTGGAACAAATGTAATACCACTTCACGCGTTTATCATTTATAAAATTTCAACCTTCTAAATTAAGGAACAATTTAATTAGTACAATTTCTTTATCAACTTGATAAGGAAAACCACGATTTTACTAGAATTTTTATTCCCCAAGTTATACCATTAACAACCATTTATTCGTTCGTAATACAAATCAAACATTATTGAATCTTTTCATTTAAATGACACGTCATTTTAATACACATTTAAGTTAAAATTTTGGTTGTTAGGGCACCAACTCTTGACAAAAAGGCCTGTACGTACCAATCTTTTCCAAAATCTAGCAAATGACTATTTCAAGTCATTAAAATTCACTTATTTTGTGTGTATGTTGAAATAATTTGATATATATAGTTGAACTCATTTTCTAATAATTTAAATTTTTGAAATAATTAATAACTTAATATGATATCAAAGGTATAATTTTATAAGATCTTAAGTTCGAATCTTATTATTCTTCATCTATTATTGTATACTTTATTTGCTTGTATTAATATAACTTGTTTGATTGTCTCTGCTCTTGTATAAATTGGATGAGAATGGACTTTCCCCGTTCCTTTGCGCGCTCTCTCTCTCTCTATGTATGTATATATATGTATATATATATTTTTCCCCTTCAAATAATACCAACAAGTACGTACAGGTAGGTGCTTAAGTTGGGGAGTTTAGGAGGAGAAGTGATACTGTTTTTAGAGTTTTTCAATTTGCGCAAGTAAAAAATACTACAGTGTCATTAAATCTAATTGTAGAACAGTTAATCCTAGCAGTTCAACAGAAATGGCAGATGAACAGCACGACACGTATATTTCATTTGCCCGGGTTCAATATTTGGGTAAGCAAAGCTTTAAATATTCTCAATCAGTGACATATATCGTGTAAGTAAAATGTAACTCTCGAACGATCCAAATTCTAACTACACCTATATGCAGGTAGGGATGAGGGAATAGGTATGACGTACTGTACAGGAATTACTATTTATCACCTCACGTAGTTAATTGCATGAACCTATAATTTTGCAGACTTGCTATTTCTAAGGGATTTCATACGCTGCCATAATACCAAAAAAACTAATAACAGAATTCATATATATATATATATATATGTATGTATATATCTTACAAGACCTTGCTGAAACAACAATTTATTAATTTGTGATTCTAGAGAAATGAATTATTAACATGCAAATGAATTTCTAAATATAGTTAGGCTTTCCCGATTCAGAAACTAACTTGTGAAACATATGTATACGCACTCTTCCCCATGTTCATAATTAAAAAAAAAAAGAAAAGTGAAAATTCCATTTTATAATAATTATAAAAAAAAAAGAAAAATGTTCTTTCTGGTTAAAATTTTTAATTGTACAGTACAATCTATTGAGAAAAAAAAAATTAACTATAATTCACAAATCCAGCGATGATCATTCCAATTGAAGTCTTTCAACTTCTCTTTCCCTTGCATGCATGTATTCATATATATATATATATATATAAATGCATGTTCTTAAAATATTTTGTTAGGTTTAATTATTTATGTGATTGACAAACTAGTAGGTCAAATATAATATTTTTTGAATTTATATTTTTAGATATTTCGTGAGGGTATCAATGGTAGAAGGAATATAAATGATCAAGTACCTACCCTCCACAGATGCTGTCGAGAAAAATCAAGTAAAGGAATGTTTGGGGATTTTTGTGTTCTTGTTTTAGATTTCAACGTTCCAATGTTCGTAAGGAGACTTTGCAATCAAGTTCTGCATTTCTGAAACTCATTAGCTACTTCCTCTTAAGTGGGCGGCAAGATTTTTAATATATTCAAGACGGCTCAAAGTTTTTCTAAACCAAAATTTAGTCTAAGAATTATTAAGACGTGTCCTACAACTCGAAGATTATTCCCAAAAAAAAAAAAAATTCTAATGTTTAAAGATATTGGAAACACCCATAGAAATGATTAATTCTTAAATTATATGGATTAAGAGAATTAAGAATTCTAGTCAATCTTAAAGTGGGAGTTGATATTATTAGAGAATTCTATAAATAAAGGTATTCTCCTAGCTAGATTCTTTACACATACTAAGAAATCACAAAATTCATAATTTTTAACTCCATGGAAAAATCCTCTCAATGGCCTAATCAATAACAAAGATTCATATAAATTTAGTGTTGAATCTGTTAATCTTAATTTGTAGACTTTAAGCTAAAACAATTTATCATAGACGCAAGTAAATGTTCTAAGTACGGAATTGGTGATTCAATTAGTTAATTTTGTGCTTTGAAACTCATCACTCGTATTATTAGTAAAAGAAGATTGGTCAATCTTTGTATTGTACTTGAGGGTTTTTTTTTTTTTTTTTTTTTTTTTTTCAGCTCGTCAATAAGGATTTTTCAAGTAAAATATTCTTGAGTCTTATTTATTTTTCGCACGTAATTAATTGACTGGTTGGTACTCAAAATTTTCACATTTTTACTATCAGTTTCAAGCAATCTAGTACTGAGGAAAAAAAAAAAAACAATAATCTCTTTGACAACTTACATTTTCATGGGATAATTAATGATTTACGATACATCATCATAAGTATTCTTTCTTTCAAACCTTATACTTCATGTTTAAATCTATATATTTGGTATTTAAAACAAAAGTAAGGCTGAAAAACTTTGAAAATATTATCAAAATAATTTTTTATTTAAAAATAATAAATCTGTAAAAAAAATCTACTTTAATTATAATTCTATCCATCTAGGAAGGTCATATCTTTTTAATTCTAGTTTCTTATATGTTTTACTTGGTTAGGATAACATTTTTCTTTACAACAATCTAAGAATCAAATTGTGTTTAGCATGTAAACTGGACTCCAAGATGTCGCCAATCAAATTTTTGTATTCATTTTTTTTTTTTTTCTTCTGAAACCTGAAACCAATGGTAGATTTTGGAAACCCTAGCCCCAGTTTTGACTTGGTAATAGATCCGACAAAGCACAAAAACTTCCACGACGATATAGCATATACAAAAGTATTTATGAGTTCTGAGTCTCTCACGTAAAATTATGCTTGGAAATTTTTAGGGAATGAATTCTGAAATGTTTTCGTAGGTCTATTGAACACCTTAAAATATATGAGTATGTGTTTTATTTTAATTTTTTGAACACACTGATTTAGAAAGTTTTTGGAGTTATTGTGGATTTATAAAATTCTGATATATAGTAATACTCTTGTGAATAGTGGAATTTAAAATTTGACATTTTTTAGTAAAATCGTATTACTTATGTTGTCCATTTCAAGCTGCTGTAGCCTAGAATCTTTTTTTATTATTTTTTTTAACGATTTGAATTCGAAGTGCTTTGAAATTTTATTATTAATTTTTTTTGCACCAATATATATCATGATATATTATTTTATATGTGTGTGTTTGTTCAAACAGTAATAAATATTATAGTGCTTGATATTTAACAAATAGATAATGATACATGTACCATTATATATATTAGTAAACACTTTTAAATCCATTAAAAAATAAACTTTCAAACATAAGTTCATTATATTTAAATCTGTGTTTTTGAATACTATCTAAATATCTCGTACCCATATTCTAAAAAAATATCAAAACCCATACTTCAAAAGTCTCAATCACCATCATAATGTATTTAATTACTATATTGTTCATTTTAAACACAAGATGACAAGTTATCAAAATTTCTAAAGTAATTATGAAATATTCAATTTTATAGTTTCTTTAATTTTACATGTTAATGTATTAAATTATCAAATTAATTTTTTTATTAATGTTATATTTACTTGTATAACTAAAAATCGTATATGTATATTGTGACGACTTTATTGGTAATACTTCATCCGTGTCTATATCTTCGTTTTCTAAATTTTCTTATACCCATTTATCCATATCAGTCCAAGTTAGGTTAGACCACACTGTTTACTTTTTACTATCCCCCCTTCTTCCCCCCCCCCCCTCTTTTATAACGCAGAGTGTCCGTACCCTATATATATATATATATATATATTAAGACTCCACTAAACAAAACCAAGGAAAAGGATGGTGTCTGTGACTACGAGGCTAATAAGCTTTTTCCTATTCTTCTTTCTGATCATTGGAAGTGGAAGATTCTCCACTGCACATCCCCACCAAGGTATTACTTCTCTTCCTCCGCACAGTAAATTTTATAGTTTAAAGTTAATCTTGAGGCCCATACCCTTCGCTTTCAAATTTTTATTTTTATTACCACCGTAACTGTTATGTTTGTTGTTAAATTTTATTTGTAAATTTAATAGATGGAAACGTAGCTGGAGGAAATGGTGTTTCAACTGGAGAGGTAAAGAGTCTAAAACTAATATGGACCTGCACCTTTCATCGATCAGTTCATCGTGGGTGATATATATATATATCTATATATATTTACATAATTGAATAATTAATTCTTTACCTTCTATACTTAAGCTAAAATCATTTATACCTATTGAATTTTTAAAATTTACTTTTTACATTCCTTGTATGTTAGATTAAAGTAGAATTATAAACTGCGTTAAATTTTTAAGGTAAAAAGACAAAAGTAATTTTTAAAAATCAAATAAAATTAAAAATGTAAGTACAAATAATAAGAGTTACAGGGATTATAGATGTAATTTTTAAAATAATTAAGAGCCATGCTTATATTTAATGAATTTTTAATATTTTCACTTTATTTCAAAATATAAAAGTGAAAGGCAGGTTTTCTTAAGTTCATGAGATATAAGTGATTTTCACTTCTAAATGGAGAAGATAAAAATATAATTATCTCTTTTATTTTTATTTTTATTTATTTATTTTTTTAGACAAAAGAATGGTAATTAATTTTGATGTTAATTTATTATTTACCTGCAGGAACTTAGGGATGAGATGACTGGGGCTGGGAGCAACAGGTTCCGAGGAAGGAAGATGATGACCACGGTGAGGATAGGGACTAGCTCAGTAAAGGGTTTCTCAAATTTGGAAGATAAAAAGAGTGGCGTTGTAGTATAAAAATTTATTATGAGATGGGTCAAGTATAAAAATTTAAAGTACATTTTAGTACTTTTTCATTTTTATAGTTTCTTCTTTACAATTACCTAAATTTATACTTTCTTTTATTATTATTATTATTATTTTTTGGGAAAGATTAATTTCAGTGATAAATACGTTAGCGCATGTTTTAATTCCTATACATACATATATATTGCTTAATTAGACACCAATCGTTGGATGTCTAAATGGATTCTTATTCCGATATCTATATTAACATATGAAGTGTTTTTTATTTTAAGAATAATTATTTTTTTACCTTTTGTATTTAAAATGAAAATCACTTATATTCCATAAATTTAAAAAAAATTATTTTTATAATCCTTGTATTCGGGACTAAAGTAGAGTTATAATTAGTGACATTAATTAATTTTTCAAGTGAAAAAAAAATAATAATTAAAAATTTAAATAAAATTAGGGGTAGAAGTATAGATAATTAAAATTAAAGGGGTATAAATGTAATTTTTTTAAATTACTAAGAGTTAAAATTATTTTTTTTTTTTTGACATATTTTCAAAGCTTTTACTTTAATTCAAAGTAAATAGGTATAAAAATAAATTTTTAAAATTCACATGTATAAATAATTTTCACCTTAAGAGTTAAAAAAAAAAAAAAAACAATTATTCCCTTATTTTATGAAGTCCCGTAAAAAAAAAAAAAAAATTAAATTCCACGAATACCTGTCAACGTACCTCATAAACTCCCTTTCTATCCTCGCGTAACTTCCCTATTTAGATCCAAACACTAATTAATTAGTGAAAATAGAAGAGCAAAAAAGATAATTAGTAATTGATCAGTACTGTAATCTATCTGTTGATTGCTACATATATATATATATATATATAGACAACCGACAAGTGCTAATTAATTTAATTGCACGTTTTGAATAGGAAACTTGGGATAACAAGAGCGAGATTGCTCCTGCTGCCGTTTGGAATAGCAGATTCCGAGGAAGGAAAACTTTCACCTTAAATTTAGAGGACGCGAAGAGTGGTGGGGCTGATCTTCACTCCGAAGGTGGAGACGTGTCTAGTTTTGCAGATTATCTTCATCCAGGACACCACCCACCTGAAAATAATCACTGAAGGAACTAATTGCACGATAGTTTGTTTCTTAGTAATAAAACCTTAGTTTCTTTCGTTGTTTCCTTCGAAGGATGTTTCAGTGAGAAACGAGCTCCATGTGTTAGTCTGTTCGTTACCCTGACACTAAATATATATGAATGTTTGGATGGAATGATCATTCCGAGATGCAGATTCTTATAGTTCCTTCCTTTTATGTTCTATCGTTTTGAGCTTTTAACTTCACAGTGGAATTAAGGTTTCTCTAGTGTTCATAATTAAAATGATAGCTTCTTCATTTTACTAGAAAGCACAACGAAAGGATTAACCAAGGAGTGTATTACTTTCTTCCAAGAAATTAATATATCAGATCTTGGAACTTTCCACGGTCCCTTTTAGCAAAGTTTGGCTATGGCCGGAAATGATGCAAGAGAAAAAAAGCTCTACATAGATTTTTTATTTTTTATTTTTATTTTTATTTCAAATTATATCAACCGAGTTCATGCTTTAAGTTGGAGAGTTTAAGCCCCGTTTGTTCTACCAAAATTTACTAAAACTCATCAATTTTTAACTACTTTTTGTATTTTCTTCTAATTAAATTTTAACATATATAACATTTATGTCAAATCTTTTTCTTTTTATTGTACTTTTCAGCCAAAATTTGACCAACCAAACGACCCTAAGAAGTAACCTGGTTTTTAAGGCGTCAAATGGTTTGTTTTTCTATTTTTGTTATATACTTTTATTTTATATTTTCTATTTTAAGCTCGTTTTCCTTTTTACACATTTGAAAATAAAAAAAAAAATAGTTCAAATACATTTACTTACTTGTATTTTCAAAATTTGTTTTAGATAAAAAATGTGTTTACATATAAAATAAAAAATAACAAAAAGTTATTTTCAATGTTTTTAATCTAAAATAAGAAAAATCTCAAAATAAAAAAAAATTATTTCCTTATTTTAAAATTTTTAAAATATAAAACATATAAAACAAAAAAACAAATCAAACACCATCTTAGTTTTTTTTTTTATTTATATATGAGTCACCAAAGTTTTGGGGTGACTAGGATTTTTCCAGTACAAAGGCGAAAACACCACAATACCATTATATTCAATTGCATTGTGAATGCATCTGCATGGTATCTCTCTGACTTTATGTTTTGAAAAAGCAAATTACCCACTTTTTTATAATATGGAAATGTATCTATGAGGGGTCATATTTTTTTGGTTCTAGTTTCTTATACATTTTAATTGGTTAGAGTAAAATTTTTCTTTACAACAATCCAAGAATCAAATTATGTGTTTAGCATGTAAACTAGACTCCAAGATGTCGCCAATCTAATTTTTTTATTCCTTTTTTTTTTTCCTGAAACCTGAAACCGGCGGTTAATTTTGGAACCCCTAGCCCCAGTTTCGACTTGGCAATGAAGAATTTAAAATGTGCATTTTGAGTACGTGGAATTCCAAATATTAGATCCGACAAATCACAAACACTTCAATGACCATATAACATATACGAAAGTATGACTTTTGAGTTGACTCCTCTTCGGGGCAGTTCTTCTTTTAATTGTGGGGACCATCTAATAGCTTTTTCGGCTGAGCCGGTCACCCAAGACTTGCCTAAACTAGTTTACCTCCTCGTAGTTTTTTACCGGTTAATGTCACGGGACGAGTTTCACCCAGTATGCACTCATAGGTAGCGGCTGAAAACTTTTCCCCAACCCCAAAAGTATAACTTTTGAGTTGTTCATATAAAATTATGTTTGAAAATTTTTAAGAAATTGATTTTAAGATGTTGTTATAGGTCTATTGAATACTTTAAAACGCATGAGTAAGTATTTTGTTTTAATTTTTTTGAGCACAACGATTTAGAAAGTTTTTGAAGTTTTTGTAGATTCATGAACTTCTGGTATGTAGTAATACTCTCGTGATTATTAGAATTCAAAATTTGACATTTCTTAAAAAGAAAAATTTATTATTTATATTTCCCATTTTACGTTACTGCAGCTTGGAGACTTTTTTTAAAAATTTTTTGTAGCAATTTATATTTGAAGTACTTTAGAATTTTATTGTTGATTTTTTTCTTTCAATATATATCATAATATATTATTTTATATGTGCGTACTCAAATAGTAATAACTATTACCGTACTTGATTCTTAATAAATAGATAATGGTGTATATGTCATTATATACATTAATAAATACTTCAAAACATATTAAAATTTTAACTTTAAGCATGAGTTCCTTATATTTAAACTTATGTTTCTAAACACCTCAGAACGTACACTATCTAAACATCTCATAACCTATATTTTAAAAACAAGTCAAAACCCATACTACAAAACTGTCAATCACAATCATAATGTATTTAATTACTATATTGTTTATTTTAAACACATGATGGCAAGTTATCAAAATTTCTAAAGAAATTATGAAATATTCAACTTTGTATTTTCTTTAATTTTACATGTTAATGTATTAAATTATTGCATTAATTTTTTATTAATGTTATATCTACTCGTATAACTAAAAATTGTACATACAAATTATGACGACTTTATTGGCAATATTTCATCCGTGTCTTTTTTTTTTTTTTTTTTCTTTTTTTTTTTGGGTAAGATCATCCGTGTCTATATCTTCGTTTTCTAAATTTTATTATACCCATCTATCCAAATCAGTCCAAGTCAGGTTGGACCACATTGTTTTTACTGTTTACTACCTCCCTCTCTCCCTCTCTCCCTCTATGTATATATATATATATATATATTAAGACCCCACTAAACAAAACCCAGGAAAGGGATGGTGTCCGTGACTGTGAGGCTACTAAGCTTTTTACTATTCTTCTTTCCGATCACTGGAAGTGGAAGACGCTCCATTGGACATCCCCACCGAGGTATGTCCTACTCTTCTTCAATATTTTTGTTCCATACAATAAATTTTGTAGTTTAAAGTCAATTTTGAGGTCCCGGCCCTTCTCTTTCAAATTTTTATTTTTATTACCACCATCACTGTTATATTTATTGTTAAATTTTATTTGTAAATTTAATAGATGAAAAAGTAGCGGGAGGCAATGGTGTTTCAACTCGAGAGATAAAGAGTCTAAAACTAATATAAACCTGCACCTTTCATCGGCTCATCGTGGGTGATATATATATATTTGAATAATTACTTTTTTTATCTTACACACTTAAAGCTAAAACTTAGATCTCTGCAATTTTAAAAATTTACCTTTGCACTTTTGCTATGTTGGACTAAAGTGAAGTTGTTAAATACGTTGAATTTTCAAATTGAGAAGATAAAAATACTTATTAAAAATCAAATAGAATTAAAGACATAAGTGTAGATAATATGAGTTACAGAGTTATTGATGTAATTTTAAAAATAATTAAGAGTCAAAACTATTATACTTAGTAAATTTTTAATATTTTTACTTTAATCTAAAATATAATGATACAAAAGATAAGTTTTTTAAAATTCATAAGAAATAAATTACTTTCACTTTAAATATAGAAGATAAAAAAAAATGTAATTAACTTTTTTATTTTTATTTTTATATATTTATTTATTTATTTTTCTAGACAAAGGATTGGTAATTAATTTTGATGTTAATTTATTATTTACCTGCAGGAACTTTGGGATGAGATGAGGGTTTCTTAAATTTGGAAGATCAAAAGAGCGGCATTGTAGTTTTAATTGCTGATTGCCTTCCTCCACGAAGTCATCCGCCTCAGTATCATCAATGACTAAGCTATATATGAATACATTGAAATAAATAAAATGGTAATAGTAAATGCATTTGACTATTGCCTTTTCACGCTTTAGAAATAAATAACTATTTATCATGAGATGGGTGAGGTTTAAAAACTTAAAAATTAAGTAAATTTAGTATTTTTTTTCATTTTTATAGTTTCTTCTTCACAATTACCTAATTTATCCTTTTTTTTTTTTCCGGAAAGATTAATTTTCAATGATAAATAAGCTAGCGCATGTTTTAATTCCTATATATATGCTGCTTAATTAGGCGCCAAACCTTGAATGTCTAAATGGGATTCTCATGCTCACATCTATATTAATATAAGAAGGCCCCCCGTTTGATAATATTTTATTTTTTATTTTTCTATTTATGTTTTTAAAATTTTGTAAATTGACAATAAAAATATGTTTATTAAATCTGTTTATATTTTTTTTTTTGCTTTCAAAAAAATGAAAACTTAAATAAAAAAATGTAAATAGAAAAAATTTGTTTTCATTTTGTGTTTTTTTCTGTTGCAAACATTTTTTCAATTCTAATACTTTATCCATTTTTATTATATCATATTAAAATAAATTATTTTATTCAAATATTTTATTAAAATAAAATTATTTTTAATAAATAATATAATTAAATTAAATTAATTAAATGAATATGTAATATCTATTATTAATTTATTTCTAATAAATAATTAGATTAAATTAGTTAATTTAATTAATAAGAAATATATATTATTAAATTATTTTTGATAAATAATAAAATAAAATATATTAATTTAATTTAATAAATAATTTAATTAATATAAATATATTTTATTAAATTATTTTTAACAAATATCATATTTAAATTAATTAATTTAATAATTTATTTAATATGAATTATATTTTATTAAATTATTTTTAATAAACATCGCAATTAAATTATTTAAATTATTATGAAATATATTTTATTCAATTATTTTTAATAAATAATATAATTAAATTTAATTAATATATTTTATATTTGCTGGATTAAATAATATAATATTTATATTTTATTCAATTGTTTTTAATAAATAATATAATTAAATTAAATTAATGTAAACTAATAAATTAAATATTTTATGAAAATAAAAAAATTGTATTTATAAACGCAGTTTCAATTTTTATTTCAGAAAAAGAAAACGACAACAGAAAACAAAAAATAAAAATATAAACATATAAACACAAACAAAAAAAAACGACAGCGTTATTAAACAATCCCAAGATGTTCCTTTTTTTAGGGATCATTGTTTTTTTTTTTTTTTTTGTACTTTAATGTATTTAAAGTGAAAATCACTTATACCTCCTAAACTTTAAAAATCTATATTGGTGCCCCTTTTATTTGAGACTAAAGTAGAGTTATAAACAACATTAAATTTTCAAGTAAAAAAAATAAAAATACTTATTAAAAATTAAATAAAATTAGGAGTGTAAGTGTAGATAATTAAAACTACATGGGGTACAATTCAATTTTTAAAATTACTGAGAACTAAAATTATTATCTTTGACATATTTTTCAACACTTTCACTTTAATTCAAAGTAAAAATGATACAAATGTAGGTTTTTAAAAGTGTGACAATATTTACACTCTTTAATTAATTTCCTCCACTCTGCATTTGGTGCTCTAACAAACTAAATAAAGGAAAATAAGTCTCCAACAACCCCTATAAATCATTCAAATTCTCTATTACACATTTACACATTCTCATCTTTACTAATTTCAAAAATTTTCAATATTTCTCTTAAAAAAATAAAAAATCCGAAAGAAGGTTAACCAAATGCGTAAATATTTTTAACAATCATATTCTTCGAGTTAAAAGCTTTCAAACGAATACCATTATTACTATTTTATACGAATTTTTTTGAATCCGTGAGAACGGATTTAGAAAACCATTCTGACGGTTTTAGCGTTGGGCGTATATAGAGTATTAATTTTTTGAATTCTTGGGAATGGTTTTGGGACAACCGTTCCCATAGTTTACTATTATTCATATCCAAAAAAAGGGATCAAAATTAACTCAAAATCACATTTTATCTCAATTTATCTTGTTTTTTACTATTCCAAACGCTAGTTTAAATGATAAACCTATTGTGAAGTAGGGGAAATTAATGAGTGTATTTGTCATTTCATTTTTTTTAAATTATAAGTAATTTTCACCTTTAGTATAAAAGGTTAAAAAATAATTATCCCTTTAATTTATTTTATGAAGTCACATAAAAAAATTAAATTCCAGGAATGCATGACAACTTTCCTCATAAACTCCCTTCTATCCTCGTGTAACATCCTTTTGTAAATTCTTTGGATCGCTAATTAATTAGTGAAAATAGAAAATCAAAAAAATAAAAAGAAAATTTTGCTAGAAAAGGAAGAAAATTTAAGAACAATATACACACCTAATTGGGCTTGAAATTACTTCTAGTCTAAAAAAGACATAAATATATCTGAACCACTCTGTTATATTTTAATCCAATAATTTTTAAACTTACAGTCACCAAGCTAATCTCACTAAACAACGTCAACTTCCCCTTTTTGGTTAAAAGGGAATAAACGTTTCTAATATAAAATTCTACCCTCTTTTAATTATAGTTGGTATAGTTCATACATATTTAAATTAGTTAATATCCACACTCTTGAGAAATTAAATGTTTTTTATGTAATAGTTAGAAAAAATGAAAAATTATGAATTAATAATTATATTCATAACATTTGATTCCTTAACTTTTAATAAGAGTTCTAATATCGTACACCTCTCATGCCTATTGGTCACGAAAGAAATTTACCGTTAAGTTCCTATCAATGGGACCTCATTTACCATTGAACTATATTAAGAATCAACAAGTTAGACACTAGATGGGAATGGGATGGACATAGCTTCAGATGTGCTTGATTCTTGCAAGGAAAGAGTCAGTGCCCTAAGGAATAGCACAAGATTATTGCATTAATCGGAAAGCTCTGAAGAACCTGAAAATGTTATATACCTGCAGCTATTGTGAAGTCGCAAGAAAAGGGGTGGAGAATGTTAATGATTTGTCACAAGAAGCAAATGTTGGTAAAATTCAGATTGACATACAAAGAAATGAACTAACTTCGGGACAGACTTCTGTGATCATTATGTTCCCCCCAACTCACAGGTGTTAATTGTCCTCCCAAATTGAATGCGATGGATAGCCGATAGGTCTTTAGGTGGTGAATATTTCTTGTTCTATAGAGACCGATTATGTGTCTTCTCGTGATCTCTCTTAATGTCTCTATGGCATATAAATAGAGGGTGTTGAGAGAGACAGAGGGCGGGGAAGAAAATAGTAAGAGAAAACTAGGAGGGTTTAGATTGTTTTTTGGTATCGGTTAGGTTAGGGATGAGGGCAGGAAGAAAACAGAGGTCTCTTTCACTCTAATGCGTTCGAATTGTTATAGTGAATTTGAAAGATGAGAGCCAAACCACGTCAAAATTTCTGGTGTTTGCTTATGTTTTCTCTCCTTTTAATCTTCGGAATGCTACAAGACCCAACAACCTCTACCACTTGTTTGTGTCCTAGGGGCGGAGCCAAGTTAGGCCCAAAAAAAAAAAAATTGTGCTATTTTTTTAATATTGTCTCCTATATATAATTGTGTCCATCCAAAACAAAAAACAAAAAAACAAAAGAGAGAAAAAAAATATTTAGCTCAATACTAATTGTGCTCATCCAAAAAAAGAAAAAAATTAACCTAATATAAATTTTGTTCACCCAATGAGAAAATAAATTTTAACTCAGTAATATCGCATAATTATACTTAATTTACCTAATACAATTAAAAAATGTTTAACCCCACTTTTACATTTTCTCTCTTTTCTTCTCCATTTCAATAGTCAAAATTTTTGCAATTTCTCCCGTGCTACCTTCACCAATTATTTATATGTCTTCTATTACTGTTCACCCAGATAAAATTTCTTGACTCCGCTCTTGCGCAAGGGATATCAACCGGAATTGCGAAGCCGCTGGAAAAATGGGGTGGCAATGTGTTCATTATTAAAAAGACAGAACTATGAAAGATGTGTATATTTGATGCATCTATCTGTAAATAGGAGGGCCTCTATATAGGCTATCATATGCCATGGCTTACAATAATATTAATAGGAATGTTCAATCTCCTAACTGTGGCAATGGGAATAATATAAAACACATATAATAACAGAATATATATTAAAATCCCCGCATAAACTCAAGGTAGGAGAGAGAAGACTAGTTTGACTTTGGAAAGACGAATATGAAAACGTCTAGGTGGACGTGTGACGTTATCAATAACTTGATCATGAGGAAAAATAGAGACTAGATGAACAGCGCCGCAGGTTACACATCATTTTTAATTGTGCCTGCACTTCGTTTAGAATAGTGAATTTAATGGAATTTAATTTTATTTTATAAGAATTCGCATTCATTCTTATATATGAATCAAAATAAAATTTTATAAGTTGAATTTATTTTTATTTCATAAGTTAAATCTTGGGATTTCTTCTATAGTAGTTAAATTCAATCCAAAACAATAGAATTTGATAAGAATTCATTATTTTCTTAAGCCATCTAAATAAGTTAATAAATCTATCCTCGTATATAATATTTACTATGTTGTCTATTTCCTATTAACATGGTCAAACTTGATATTTCTCTTAAACAAATCAATTTAATTTTTAAATTCAAAATGTCTTCCAATAATAAAATTTTATTTACCAAATCAATTTAAATCAAATTAAATCAATTTTTTATTTTAAAATCAAATCAATTCTAAGAAAAGAATGACTTCAAACGGAGTGTTAATACATTCATGAAGACATCGTCATGAGTAATTTGAATAACGATTTAATTATTCAAGTGATCATCTCAACATAGAAGTTGTTGAGTTGTATTAGCAATATCACGATATTCAGTCTTAGCGTTCGAGCAGGTGAGAACAAAATGCTTCTTAATGTGCTAAGAGAAGAAAGAATTGCCAAGAAAGTAAATTTTAGTGCTAGAGCACTGATAAGTAAGATCACCAATTTAGTCAATATCAAAATATGCAATACCTCTGGAAGCCCATGAAACAATATACCTTTTACACAACGGAGAACAAGCACGAAGTGCTCAAAAAAAAAAAAAAAAAAAAATTATTCTCAAGTCTAAACAATATTTGGACATCTTTTCTTTGTTATTGTAAGAGATTTAGATTTTTTAATTTTAATTAATATTCAATAAATTTTACGTCTTTTTCCAATTTGAAATAGTTTTTTAAGCATTATTTTTGTATTTTTAAAGACAAAATTTTCATCTAAGGGATTCATGAGTTTGCTTTATATTTATAAAAATTAAATATCACAATCTAGTTATTTTATAGGAAAAAAATAGAGTTGTAATTATTTACTGATATGGGACAAAATAAAGTAACGATAAGATAAAGTAAAGATTTTGTAAATAAGATGAAAAAATATTGAAAAAATGAGAGGAGGGTGTTTTATTTAAAATTTTATTTAAAAATATAAAAAATAGAATGGTAAATAAGGAAAGTGCTAGGTAAAATTTGTAATAATTTTTAATTAATTTTATAAAAGTAACTTAAATTAAAAATATTATTATTAATCGCATGTCGCGCTTTATAAAAAAATATGATCGACATGTTCAATTTAAATTTAAAATTAAAATTTTAAAAAAATTACTCTTAATCCTGATTTTATTTAAAGATTTATGAAAACAAAACAAAAAAAAAAGTAAAATAGTAAATGTGAATAGCGCCACGTAAGATTTGATAATAACTTTTGTATTAGTTTTAAAAACATAACACCAACAAGAAATATTATTAGTAAGAGTACGTCCTTTATGAAAAAATATATATATATGGTCGACATGATCCTTTCAAAGTCAAAATAAAAAATTTAGAATGATAATTACTCTCAAGTTTAATTAATATTTAGATATTTTTTATATTCTTAAATTTAAAAAATAAGATAAATAATTTTTTAAAAAATTTTGAGCCTAATTATTATCGAGGAAATTTTCTTTGTATTTTTTAATTTAATTATAACGCACTTGAAATATGTAAATTTTAAATTTAAAAAATAAAAGAAATAATTTTTAAATATTTTTCAAATTTAATTATTATTTGATATTTTTTCTTTATCTTTTTTAATTTAATTAATAATACATTTAAAATATGTAAATTTTACTACAGTGAATTAACAAGCAAGTTGAACCCTGGACGACTGGGATTACAATTAATGGTCTACCCCTTGGCTGCCTCCCATTAGCTCACCATTTCATCTCTAATGATGTAAAGAGGCCGGGTCAACCCATGGCCGCCCCGCTCCATACGTCTGAACAACCTAACTCGATATCATCCTAATCGGATTAAGGCTCCGTTTGAAATTACATAAAATAAAATAAAATTTTATAAATCTCTACAAATATAAATTACAAAATGATAAAATTTAATTTCTTCACTCATTATACGAATTACAAAATATTTGTTTTTATAATTTTATTTTATTTTATATATTTTTATACAACTCCAAACACACCCTAAAACTGAAACATCGTAGCTCAGCCCGTCCCGCCCCCAACTCCCTTCTCCAAGTATCCCATGATTGCTTTATTTATTTATTTAATTTTTTTTTTCTTTTTTCCTTGTGGCCACCACCCCCCTCTCTCCCATGCAGTTTTTTTTTTTTTTTTTTTCAATCCACTGTAGGCCCCACCCCCCTCCCTCCCTCCCTCCCTCCCTCCCTGTTGCAGGTATACAGCCACAATTTTTTTTTTTAAATTAAATTACACTTAAATTTCTTAAATATTAGTTAGAGACGTAGATCTTCTAAATATTTAAACCCTATACTTAAATTTTTTATTCCCAAATTCTTGTAATACTTAAGTCTATCCGTTAATTTTCTCCATTAACAATATTATAAAATAATGAAAATGTCCCTGACCCATTAGTATCTCTCTCCGCACAGCGCACTTTTTTTCTCTTATTTTAAAATAATTTATTTTACTAAAATTAGAATTAATAGTAGATACATATTAGAATATTTATTTTTAAAAAAATAAAAATAAAAAGTCATTAGATTAAATTATTTATTTTATTAAAATTAAAACTACTATTAAAATAATAATTATTATTTAAATGGTTTATCTTATTAAAATATTTTATTAAATTATATTAATTTTATTAAATCTAAAAATAATTTATTAATTAAATTATGTTATTTATTAAAATATTTTATTAAAACTAATTATTATTAAAAATAAATATTTTACAACATTAAATTAATTAATTTAAATATATTTTATTAAATTAAATAATTTTTAAATATATTTTATTACCCTCCAGTTAATTAATTAATTACAAATAAAATACCCCTTCTCTTCCTCCTTACTTAGACAATCTATACATATATATATATATATAGACACAGAGATGAGAGGTGTCGCCGAATGTGCAGCGTATCGGGAAACAAGTTGAGAGTTTAGACTGTGAGTTCCTCTCTCTCTCTCTCTCTCTCTCTCTCTCTTTGTGTGTGTGTGTGTGTCAGTGCGCCGGAAAGAGACACCTTCTGGTACCAAGGAGAAATTCATCTATATATATATATATATACACATACATATATACTTATCTTCTACCAAAGCAAGCTTGTTAGGAACATATTTACGAGATCAGACTTTTCTTCACGAAGTAATACAAAATATATTGTAACCAAATTCCGCGAGAGGCAACGAGAGTCTCTACTTTCAAAGTTCAAAGCCCATCTCTTATATAAAATTCAAACCTCAAAGCCATCTTTGATCTCTTGCCCTCCCTCCAATATTTCTAATCCCAAACTAACCCAATCTTCCATTTCTCACCTTATCTCTCTAATTTTTTGGGTAAGTTTCTGATCAGCTTTAGTCGCCGCCGACCACTTGATAGAATTGGTCTTGAAATTTTACACAATCATTTTTCTCCTTTGTTTGGCCGCAGTAACACCGGCAGTTTCCAGCGATAAAAAGACTTTTTGCTATTCATACAGAGCAAGAATCTAGGGGCTTGAATCGATTTGCTGAGGATATGAATTTGGAGGGGTTATAACTACCGACGGGAACCGCAGGGCACAGAACCTGACAGGAGAGGTCGGAGAGGCTGCGGAGAAGGGGGATCATGACCGGAGAGAGGAAGTTACCGGTGGGGGAGCAGCTGGAGACCGGAGGGGACGAAGAAGGCAGGTTGGATTGAGACCGGAGAGAGAGAGTTGTGCGGAGAGAACAACTGTTAATGGGTCAGGGATATTTTTATTATTATATAACTCAATTAACCGAGAAAATTAATAGATAAATTTGAATGTTACAAATATTTAAAAATAAAGAATTTAAGTGTAAAATTTAAATATTTAAGAGACTTATATGTAATTAACTTAATGTTTCATAGGCCTAAGTATAATTTACTTTTTTTTTTTTCTTTGTGGACCTATCCCTCCACTTTCTCACTTGAAGCTGATATATTTTTTCTTTATATTTTAGTAATTTATTTAAAAATACATAAAATTAATGGGACCACCACTGTTCATGACCCTAACCCAACGCAACCTGAATGAAAGTCGGGGCATGTCAATCCATTATCGGGTCAAATTCGGATCAAGAGAAGGGTCAAAGTCAACCCGAACTATTTACATCACTGAATCATCTATGAATCCGAAATGATTTATAGGGGTGTTTGGTTTATTAAAATCATCACCTTTTACTAATATTTTATAATTTTTTTCTAATTAAATTTTATCAAACATCAATTTTACATCAATTTTTATACTTTCATTGTATTTTTTTAATATTTTTTATCATCTAAAAATCCTCATAATTTATTTTTGTTTAAAATTTTTAATCTTATTTTCGTTATCAAGCACACGTTAATTTAGGGACTATTTAGACCACCAAAAAGTACCAAAATAAAAAAAAATAAAAAGTTTAATGTGTCAAATATTTTTGACATTTGAAGAATTTACCAAAATCTATCAAAAATTTCATTGAAACAGTCGAGAAAAGAAACGTTGAAATGACTAAGAAAGAAAAGATAAAAAAAGTGTGAGATGTTTTGTAGGTAGATATGTCAAGTAATAAAAGAAACTATTGGAACAAACTAAAAAACATTCGTTCCAATAGATTTAAAAAAAATCGTTCGAATAAAATATTCAGCTCCAATTTGAATGGAAAACAAAAAGGTTGACAATTTTGATATTTGTCATTCATTCATGGATCACGAAATCAGTAAATTTTGAAAAAAAAAAATTTAATAACTTTTTATGTCTTTTGGCTACTTTTTGATAATTTTTTATCCCACCAAACGGACTTTAACAGTCAGAATTTTGATGCCACGTGAGCTTTCCCTCACATCATCTCTGTGTATACATATACATATATACACAGACATTCTAATTCGTTCACAGCTAGAGTCTTTGGTTGACCCCCCCCCCTTTACCAAAAAAAGTCTCTCGCTAGCCATGTCCAAGTCCGGTGAAGCTGCTGCTGTTCACGTCTTGATGTTCCCATACCCAGCTCAAGGGCATATGCTGGCGATGCTGGATCTGACCCACCAGCTGGCTCTCCGTGGCTTCAACCTAACCATCTTGGTCACCCCAAAGAACCTCCCTCTACTCAACCCTCTCCTCTCATCCCATCCTAATAATTCCATCCAAACCCTCGTCCTTCCCTTCCCCAACCACCCCTCGCTTCCCCCCTCCGTCGAGAACGTCAGAGACATCGGCAACCACGGCAACGTACCCATCATCAACGCCCTCGGCAAGCTTCGCGACCCGCTGATCCAGTGGTTCACCTCCCACCCTACACCCCCTGTTGCTCTCATCTCTGATTTCTTCCTCGGCTGGACCCAACACCTGGCCCACCAACTTGGTATCCCCAGGATTGCGTTCTACTCCACTGCAGCTCTTTTAGCCTCCCTGTTAAATTTTCTTTGGAAAAACATCGACACGGTCCGCGATTTACCCCGGGTTGATTTTCCTGATTTAGCCGGGTCTCCGGGTTTTACCAAGGAGCATCTTCCTACCATTTTCCGGATATACAGGGACTCGGATCCTGAGATGGAGTTTCTCAAGGATGGCATGCTTGCAAATACTATGAGTTGGGGGTTCATTTTTAATTCTTTTGATGCTCTGGAGGGCAAGTATTTGGACCATCTGAGGAATAAGTTGGGCCACCGGAGAGTTTGGGGAATCGGCCCGCTTATTTTGGCACCGGATGGAGTTGACACAGTGGGTCGGGTCAATTCGGGTAAGGATTCTGGTGATGGTTTGTTCGCATGGCTTGATGAGTGCCCCGATGGATCTGTTGTGTACGTGTGCTTTGGGAGTCAGAAGTTGTTGAAGAGGGATCAAATGGAGGCCTTGGCTTCAGGGCTTGAAAAGAGTGGGATCGGGTTTATTTGGGTGGTCAAGTCGGTGACGGCCGAACAAGAGGCGGACGGGTACGGCTTTGTTCCGGACGGGTTCGAGGACCGGGTGTCCGGGAGGGGAGTGGTGATGAAGGGCTGGGCTCCGCAGGTGGAAATACTATGTCACCGGGCGGTGGGTGGGTTCCTGAGTCACTGCGGGTGGAACTCGGTATTGGAGGGAGTAGTGGCGGGGGTTATGATCATGGGTTGGCCCATGGAGGCAGACCAATTTGTGAATGCCAGGCTGTTGGTGGAGGACCTGGGGGCCGGGGTCAAAGTCTGTGAGGGTTCGGATGTGGTGCCCGACCCGACTGAGTTGGCTCGGGCCATTGCCGAGTCAATGAGTGGTGACACGGTCCAGAAGGTTAAAGCAAAGGAGCTGACAGACAAGGCAATTGAAGCAGTCAAAAAAGGTGGGAGCTCTTGGACGGATTTGGAAAGCATAGAGACAGAGTTGACCAAACTTCAAACCAAAGTTGTTTGACACCTACAAAATGGTGATGTTTCCGAGCTATCTTCAAGTGAATGTTTGTTTAGTCTTCCTACATCTCCATGTGATCCATGGAATTGTATTCCTAATTTAGTATTTATATTGAAAATAATTTTACAAAACGAGTAAAAATTTAAAACAATCAGACCAATGTGATAACTAACTTACACTGGGATAGAGTTGATTTCAAATAACTATATTTGAGACTAGATTTCATTTTTGAGAGAGAGAGAGAGAGAGAGAGAGAGAGAGAGAGAGAGAGAGAGAGAGAGAGAGAGAGAGCACGTTAATTTATAATATATCTTATATACTAAAAGAATATATTTTTTTAATTTTTTCTTTTTATTTTCGTAATTTCAAATTCTTGGTGGTATATTCCAATACTTTCTATTCTACTTCTTTTTATTTTTTATAAATTTTTTAATTAAATACTCTTTCTCTTCTCCTTTTTTAAACAAAAAATAATAAATACATTATTTCATTATCTTCTTCCACTTTATGTTGCTTTTTTTTATTAAAATTATTGTAGAATAAGAGAAAATAATAGAATAGTACAAATATTCTCACTTTTTTAAATATTCTCTCTTATCATTCATCAAATTTTTACTTCTTTTTGCTTTATAAATAAATGACAATAAATTTATTTTTTGTACATATATATAAAATCACCAGAGTTATGAAGTGTGATCCTAATTAATGTAAACAAAGTTCATCGGTTTTAAATTTTTTTTGGTAAATTTTTTTTTTTTTTTGGTAAGTAGTTCATCGGTTTTAAAAGTAACAAATATAATTGAAACTTGCAATGGAGGGCAAAAATAAAGTAAAAATAAGACTTTTTGATGCATCATCTTAACTAAAAGTGGAAGTGACACTGGCCGTATCAAGACATCACAAAAGGTTTAAATTCAACTTAGAGCTTCAAATATTTTTTTTTTAAATTTAAAAATTTTTTTAAATCTTTTAATTAAAATTTATTACATATCACTTTTATGATAATTTTTTTTTATGATAATTTTTTATCTTTTTTATAAGCTTTTCTAAAACTTCCAAACGCTATCTTTGAAGATGCATTAACTGACTCAAGCTGCTCTACTACGACTCTATGCTAATATGGAAGTCGTAACCAAGTACTAGGAAGAGGGATTGGATTATTTGTTCAGACCTGATATCCTTTGTTTGAATTTGTAAAATAACCAGAGATAAATAGTCCACCCTGGATAGTATATCCTCCAAAATAGAAGATAAGTAATACTTTAGGAGATATGGTATAACTTATCCCCCACTTCTGGATTTGTTTCCTACTAAAATTTAAAAGTCTAAAATTATTATTTGTTATATCTCATGCCAAATTATATCTTTTATTTCACTTTATATCCCACCAATCAAACACCTTATGGCCACCGACACCTAATGAGATTTCGTGAGGGCGTTCCCTACTTAGCGACGCGCTGTATGGTCCGAGTATAGTGTTAAATAAGCCAGGACCGCTGCATCAGCGCCTGGGTGCGGTGTTAAATAGGCAAGGGTCCTCGCACTTTCCTGGACGAGTGGGGAGGCAAGGAAGTTAGTTCAAAATAGAAGGCTGAGATTAGGTACTTGGAATATTGAAAGCTTAACTGGAAAACTTATGGAAGTGGTGGATACAATGGAAAGGAGAAGAATCGCAATTGCTTGCTTGCAAGAGACGAAGTGGATGGGACAGAAAGCTAAAGAGATTGAGAGGACTGGGTATAAGTTATGGTATACGAGACTTAATAGATCGAGAAATTGGGTCGGCATAGTAGTAAGCAAGGACCTAAAGGAAGATGTAGTTAATGTGAAACGCTGTGGAGATAGAATTATTGCAATTAAGTTAGTGTTAGGAGAAGAGATAGTAAACGTAATTAGTGCTTATGCCCCCCCAGGTGGGCTTAGGAGATGGACATAAGGAGAAGTTTTGGGAAGACTTGGAAGGAATGCTATTAGAGATACCTCAAGGAGAGATGGTCTTCATAGGAGGAGATTTGAATGGTTATATAGGACGCGACATAGATGGATACATAGGAGTACATGGGAGATATGGTTACGGTGATAGAAATGAAGAAGGTAAGGATATTTTGGAGTTTGCAGTGGCTTATGATCTCATAGTGACGAACACCTTTTTTAGGAAGAGAGAGGAACATTTGGTGACTTATAAGAGTGGCTCCTCAAAGACACAGATTGACTTCTTCTTAACTAGGAAAAGAGATCGTGTAGCTTGTAAAGATTGTAAAGTTATACCGGGGGAGAGCTTGACTGCCCAACATAGGTTGTTGGTTATAGATGTGCAGCTTCAAAGGTGGGCTAGAAAAAAGAAGTCGTATAGATGTTCAAAAACTAAATGGTGGAACTTAAAAGGTGATAAGCAAGCAGCATTCAGGGAACGAGTACTAGAGGAAAACATTTGGACGGTAAATGAGAGTGCAAATATTATGTGAGATAAGGTAGCAAAGTGTATTGGGAGGGTAGGGAAAGAAGTCTTAGGAGAATCTAAAAGGAGTGCTCCGACACAGAAAGAGGCATGGTGGTGGAACGAGGCCGTCCAAGACAAGATAAGAGTTAAAAAAGAGTGTTTTAAATCTTGGCAAAACGACCGAAATGAAGCGAACTTGGAGAGGTATAGAGAAGCTAGAAGAGAAACCAAAAAGGCAGTTAGTGAGGCTAAGGCAAAGACATTTGAGGATTTATATAGGTGACTTGACACTAAGGAGGGCGAAAGAGAGATATTCAAGCTTGCTAAATCTAGAGATAGACGGACCAAGGATTTAAACCAAATTAAATGCATTAAGGATGAGGATGAAAAGGTATTAGTAAAGGAAGAGGAGATAAAGGAGCGTTGGAAGAGCTACTTCTACAAGTTATTTAACGAAAGCAGTAGTAATGACATACATTTGGGGCAGTTTACCACTTTTAGGGAAGAATTAAATTTATGTTCTATAGGAGAATCAGTGGGGAAGAAGTAAAAGAAGTATTAAAAATGATAAAGAATTATTAAAAATGATAAAGAATGGGAAAGCAGTTGGGCCAGATGATATCCCTATTGAGGTTTGGAGGTGCTTAGGAGAGGATGGCATAAGTTGGTTGACAAAACTTTTTAATGTAGTGCTAAAGAGTAAGAAGATGCCTGATGCATGGAGGAAAAGTATCCTTATACCCTTATACAAGAACAAAGGAGATATTCAGAACTATGCGAACTATCGCGGGATTAAATTGATGAGTCATACGATGAAATTATGGGAGAGAGTTATTGAGAGAAGACTAAGAAGGACAACAAACGTTTCAAAGAACCAATTTGGTTTCATGCCTGGAAGATCAACCATGGAGGCTATCTTTCTCTTGAGGAGGCTAATGGAACAGTATAGAGAATGTCAAAAAGATTTACATATGGTGTTCATCGATTTAGAGAAGGCATATGATCGGGTTCCTAGGGAGATCCTATGGAGAGTATTGGAAAAGAAAGGAGCGTGTGTCGCATATATTGAGGAGATAAATGACATGTATGATGGAGCCATGACATCTATACGGACGACTGGTGGAGAGACTAATGAGTTCCCTATCACGATTGGTTTACATCAAGGATCAGCGTTAAGTCCATACTTGTTTGCTTTAGTTATGGATGAGATTACAAGACATATTCAAGATGAGGTGCCGTGGTGTATGCTATTTGCAGATGATATTGTTTTAGTAGATGAGACAAGAGAAGGAGTGAATGCTAAGCTAGAATTGTGGCGGGATACGTTAGAGACAAAAGGGTTTAGGCTAAGCCGATGCAAGACGAAATATATGGAATGTAAGTTTAGTCAAAGTAGGATAACGAGTAGTATAGAAGTAAGTTTAGGCACACAAAAGATTGTAGAGAAAGATAAATTTAGGTACCTTGGATCTATGGTGCAACAAGATGGAGGAATTGATACTGATGTAAGTCACAGGATTCAAGCTGGATGGACCAAATGGAGGAATGCTTCGGGGGTTTTATGCGACCGAAAAACCCCTCTCAAGGTGAAAGGAAAGTATTATAAGGTAGCGGTTAGACCAGCTCTGCTATATGGATCAGAGTGTTGGGCAGTAAAGCATATTCATGGTCAGAAGATGGCAGTTGCGGAGATGAGGATGCTAAGGTGGATGTGCGGAATTACAAGGAAAGATAGGATTAGGAACGAGGAGATTAGGGGCAAAGTAGGAATAGCACCGATTGAAGATAAAATGAGAGAAAATCGATTAAGATGGTTTGGCCATATTAGAAGGCGTCCAATAGAGGTACCTGTTAGAAGGTGTGAAAGTATGGAGATTGTCAGGAGTATGAGAGGTAGAGGAAGACCCAAGAGAAGCTGGAAAGAAACCATTAAACATGACCTAATCTACCTAGATTTATCGGAGGACATGCCCATAAACAGATTTAATTGGCGTCGACAAATCCATATAGCCGACCCCACCTAGTGGGAAAAGGCTTGGTTTGGTTTTCCTTGTGGCCACCACCCCCTCTCTCCCATCCAATTTTTTTTTTTTCAATCCACTGTAGGCCCCACGCCCTCCCTCCCTGCCTGTTGCAGGTATATAGCTACAATTTTTTTTTTAAAGTTAAATTACACTTAAATTCCTTAAATATTAGTCTGATAGACGTAGATCTTCTAAACATTTAAACCTTATACTTAAACCCTTTATTCCCAAATTCTTATAACATTTAAATCCATCCGTTAATTTTCTCTATTAACAATATTATAAAATGATGAAAATGTCCCTGACCTATTAGTGTCTCTCTCTCTCTCCGCACAGTGCGCTCTTTTTCTCTTATTTTAAAATAATTTATTTTACTAAAATTAGAATTAATAGTAGATACATATTAGAATATTTATTTTTTAAAAAATAAAAATAAAAAGTCATTAGATTAAATTATTTATTTTATTAAAATTAAAACTACTATTAAAATAATAATAATTATTAAAATGGTTTATCTTATTAAAATATTTTATTAAATTATATTAATTTTCTTAAATCTAAAAATAATTTATTAATTAAATTATGTTATTTATTAAAATATTTTATTAAAACTAATTATTATTAAAAATAAATATTTTACAACATTAAATTAATTAATTTAAATATATTTTATTAAATTAAGTAATTTTTAAATATATTTTATTACCCTCCAGTTAATTAATTAATTACAAATAAAATACCCCTTCTCTTCCTCCTTACTTAGGCAATCTATGCATATATGTATAGACACAGAGATGAGAGGTGTCGCCGAATGTGCAGCGTATCGGGAAACAAGTTGAGAGTTTAGACTGTGAGTTCCTCTCTCTCTCTCTCTCTCTCTCTCTCTCTCTTTGTGTGTGTGTGTGTGTGTCAGTGCGCCGGAAAGAGACACCTTCTGGTACCAAGGACAAATTCATCTATATATATATATATACATACATATATACTTATCTTCTACCAAAGCAAGCTTGTTAGGAACATATTTACGAGATCAGACTTTTCTTCACGAAGTAATACAAAATATATTGTAACCAAATTCCGCGAGGGCAATTTTGAGGCAACGAGAGTCTCTACTTTCAAAGTTCAAAGCCCATCTCTTATATAAAATTCAAACCTCAAAGCCATCTTTGATCTCTCGCCCTCCCTCCAATATTTCTAATCCCAAACTAACCCAACCTTCCATATCTCACCTTATCTCTCTAATTTTTCGGGTAAGTTTCTGATCAGCTTTAGTCGCCGCCGACCATTTGATAGAATTGGTCTTGAAATTTTACACAATCATTTTTCTCCTTTGTTTGGCCGCAGTAACACCGGCAGTTTCCAGCGATAAACTCAAGACTTTTTGCTATTCATACAGAGCAAGAATCTAGCGGCTTGAATCGATTTGCTGAGGATATGAATTTGGAGGGGTTACAACTACCGACGGGAACCGCAGGGGACAGAACCTCACAGGAGAGGTCGGAGAGGCTGCGGAGAAGGGGGATCATGACCGGAGAGAGGGAGTTACCGGTGGGGAGCGGCTGGAGACCGGAGGGGACGAAGAAGGCAGGTTGGATGGAGACCGGAGAGAGAGAGTTGTGCGGAGAGAAAGAGAGAGAGGGAGAGAGAGAACAACTGTTAATAACGATGGGTCAGGGATATTTTTATTATTTTATAACTCAATTAACCGAGAAAATTAATAGATAAACTTGAATGTTATAAATATTTAAAAATAAAGAAATTAAGTGTTAGGTTTAAATATTTAAGAAACTTATATGTAGTTAATCTAATGTTTCAGAGGTCAAAGTATAATTTACTCATTTTTTTATTCTTTGTGGACCTATCCCTCCACTTTCTCACTTGAAGCTTATATTTTTTTTTCTTTATATTTCTGTAATTTATTTAAAAATACATAAAATTAATGGGACCACCACTGTTCATGACCCTAACCCAACGCAACCTGAATGAAAGTCGGGGCATGTCAATCCATTATCGGGTCAAATTCGGATCAAGAGAAGGGTCAAATTCAACCCGAACTATTTACATTACTGAATCATCTATGAATCCGAAATGATTTATAGGGGTGTTTGGTTTATTAAAATCATCACCTTTTACTAATATTTTATAATTTTTTTCTAATTAAATTTTATCAAACATCAATTTTACATCAAATTTTTATACTTTCATTGTATTTTTTTAATATTTTTTATCATTTAAAAATCCTCATAATTTATTTTTGTTTAAAATTTTTAATCTTATTTTCGTTATCAAGCACACGTTGATTTAGGGGCTGTTTAGACCACCAAAAAGTACCAAAATAAAAAAAAAAAAAAGTTTAATGTGTCAAATACTTTTGACATTTGAAGGATTTACCAAAATCTATTAAAAATTTCATTGGAACAGTCGAGAAAAGAAACGTTGAAATGACTCAGAAAGAAAAGATAAAAAAAGTGTGAGATGTTTTGTAGGTAGAGATGTCAAGTAATAAAAGGATTTATTGGAACAAGTTAAAAAACATTCGTTTCAATGGATTTAAAAAAAATCGATCAAATAAAATATTCAGCTCCAATTTGAATGGAGAACAACAAGGTTGACAATTCTGATATCTGTCATTCATTCATGGATCACGAAATCAGTAAATTTTGAAAAAAAAAATTTAATAACTTTTTATGTCTTTTGGCTTTTTTTTTTATAATTTTTTGTCCCACCAAACAGATCTTAACAGTCACAATTTTGATGCCACGTTAGCTTTCCCTCACATCATCTCTTTGTGTATACATGTACATATATACAAAGACATTCTAATTCGTTCACAGCTAGTCTTTGGTTGACCCCCCCCCCTCTTTACCAAAAAAAAGTCTCTCGCTAGCCATGTCCAAGTCCGGTGAAGCTGCTGCTGTTCACGTCTTGATGTTCCCATACCCAGCTCAAGGGCATATGCTGGCGATGCTGGATCTGACCCACCAGCTGGCTCTCCGTGGCTTCAACCTAACCATCTTGGTCACCCCAAAGAACCTCCCTCTACTCAACCCTCTCCTCTCATCCCATCCTAATAATTCCATCCAAACCCTCGTCCTTCCCTTCCCCAACCACCCCTCGCTTCCCCCCTCCGTCGAGAACGTCAGAGACATCGGCAACCACGGCAACGTACCCATCATCAACGCCCTCGGCAAGCTTCGCGACCCGCTGATCCAGTGGTTCACCTCCCACCCTACACCCCCTGTTGCTCTCATCTCTGATTTCTTCCTCGGCTGGACCCAACACCTGGCCCACCAACTTGGTATCCCCAGGATTGCGTTCTACTCCACTGCAGCTCTTTTAGCCTCCCTGTTAAATTTTCTTTGGAAAAACATCGACACGGTCCGCGATTTACCCCGGGTTGATTTTCCTGATTTACCCGGGTCTCCGGGTTTTACCGAGGAGCATCTTCCTACTATTTTCCGGATATACAGGGACTCGGATCCTGAGATGGAGTTTCTCAAGGATGGCATGCTTGCAAATACTATGAGTTGGGGGTTCATTTTTAATTCTTTTGATGCTCTGGAGGGCAAGTATTTGGACCACCTGAGGAATAAGTTGGGCAACCGGAGAGTTTGGGGAATCGGCCCGCTTATTTTGGCACCGGATGGAGTTGACACAGTGGGTCGGGTCAATTCGGGTAAGGATTCTGGTGATGGTTTGTTCGCATGGCTTGATGAGTGCCCCGATGGATCTGTTGTGTACGTGTGCTTTGGGAGTCAGAAGTTGTTGAAGAGGGATCAAATGGAGGCCTTGGCTTCAGGTCTTGAAAAGAGTGGGATCCGGTTTATTTGGGTGGTCAAGTCGGTGACGGCCGAACAAGAGGCGGACGGGTACGGCTTTGTTCCGGACGGGTTCGAGGACCGGGTGTCCGGAAGGGGAGTGGTGATGAAGGGCTGGGCCCCGCAGGTGGAAATACTGTGTCACCGGGCGGTGGGTGGGTTCCTCAGTCACTGCGGGTGGAACTCGGTATTGGAGGGAGTAGTGGCTGGGGTTATGATCCTGGGTTGGCCAATGGAGGCAGACCAATTTGTGAATGCCAGGCTGTTGGTGGAGGACCTGGGGGCCGGGGTCAAAGTCTGTGAGGGTTCGGATGCGGTGCCTGACCCGACTGAGTTGGCTCAGGCTATTGCCGAGTCAATGAGTGGTGACACGGTCCAGAAGGTTAAAGCAAAGGAGCTGAGAGACAAGGCAATTGAAGCAGTCAAAAAAGGTGGGAGCTCTTGGACGGATTTGGAAAGCCTAGAGACGGAGTTGACCAAACTTCAAACCAAAGTTGTTTGACACCTACAAAATGGTGATGTTTCCGAGCTATCTTTAAGTGAATGTTTGTTTAGGCTTCCTACATCTCCATGTGATCTATGGAATTGTACTCCTAATTTAGTACTTATATTGAAAATAATTTTACAAAACAAGTAAAAATTTGAAACAATCAGACGAATGTGATAACTAAGTTACACTGGGATAGAGTTGATTTCAAATAACTATATTTGAGACTAGATTTCATTTTTGTGAGAGAGAGAGAGAGAGAGAGAGAACGTTAATTTATATTATATCTTATATACTAAAAGAATATATTTTTTTAATTTTTTCTTTTTATTTTCGTAATTTCAAATTCTTGGTGGTATATTTCAATACTTTCTATTTTACTTCTTTTTATTTTTTATAAACTTTTTAATTAAATACTCTTTCTCTTCTCCTTTTTTAAACAAAAAATAATAAATACATTATTTCATTATCTTCTTCCACTTTATGTTGCTTTTTTTTATTAAAGTTATTGTAGAATAAGAGAAAATAATAGAATAGTACGAATATTCTCACTTTTTTAAATATTCTCTCTTATCATTCATCAAATTTTTACTTTTTTTTGCTTTATAAATAAATGACAATAAATTTATTTTTTGTACATATATATAAAATCACCAGAGTTATGAAGTGTGATCCTAATTAATGTAAACAAAGTTCATCGGTTTTAAATTTTTTTTGGTAATTTTTTTTTTTTTTTGGTAAGTAGTTCATCGGTTTTAAAAGTAACAAATATAATTGAAACTTGCAATGGAGGGCAAAAATAAAGTAAAAATAAGACTTTTTGATGCATCATCTTAACTAAAAGTGGAAGTGACACTGGCCGTATCAAGACATCACAAAAGGTTTAAATTCAACTTAGAGCTTCAAATATTTTTTTTTTAAATTTAAAAATTTTTTTAAATCTTTTAATTAAAATTTATTACATATAAAAGTAATTTTTTTTTATGATAATTTTTTATCTTTTTTATAAGCTTTTCTAAAACTTCCAAACGCTATCTTTGAAGATGCATTAACTGACTCAAGCTGCTCTACTACGACTCTATGCTAATATGGAAGTCGTAACCAAGTACTAGGGCCATGTTTGATTATGGGACAAAAAAGAGGGATTGGATTATTTGTTCAGACCTGATATCCTTTGTTTGAATTTGTAAAATAACCAGAGATAAATAGTCCACTCTGGATAGTATATCCTCCAAAATAGAAGATAAGTAATACCTTAGGAGATATGGTATAACTTATCCCCCACTTCTAGATTTGTTTCCTGCTAAAATTTAAAAGTCTAAAATTATTATTTGTTATATCTCATGCCAAATTATATCTTTTATTTCACTTTATATCCCACCAATCAAACACCAAAAAAAAAAAAAAAAAAACAATCCCATATAAAAAATTAATTCCATATTATATCCAATCCTACATATTATCCTATAATTTTACTTATACTTCATCATCCAATCTCTCAAAACAAACATAGCCTAGGCTCTAAGAGGTTGGCAAGACACGACCCGCTAAGGTAGCATTTGGTATCACAATTTCTAGCAAAAAAATACTAAGTTTTGCTCTTTAACTGTTTGATAGAACACTAAAATTTATTATTTTTCTATTCTGTTATACTAACTTCTTAAATTAAAAATTATCAAAAATTGCTAAAAATTTTCAAAAATTACTAAATAATGCCAAAGTTGTCAAAAATTTTACCAAACACTCAAAAGTTGTAAAAAAATTACTAGAAATTACTAAAAATTGGTACTGATTTTATCAAATATACCAAAAATTACAACTAGTAACTTTTAACAAAAAAATACCAAAAATTACTGAAAATTATACCTCCAAAACGCCTCCTAAGTCCATTTTTCATATATATATATATATATATATATAAACATATATAATTTATTGATTTAAAAAATATAGATTTAACTATTAATAAAGGCAAAAAAGCATCTAAAAAGGAAAGATTAATTTTAAAGTTATTTTATAAAATAGAACCAACACGGCACTACCCGCTCCGTAGAGAAAAAAAAATGACTCCAATATGCTGAGTTTGGCAAATGAGTTAAACCAGCTGGCATAGCACAACCAGCTGATTAAGATTTTATCAAACCTAAATGGAGAAATTAAGATTTTACCAACCAAAAAAATTTAAAAAAAAAATAAATTAAGATTTTTCATTTTTTTTATAACTCGATTACGCGGTTAAAATGTCATAAAAAAGAAAATTGATAATTTTAAATCACAATTTATAAGTTAATTCGTAAACAAAATGTCGCAAAAAAATTGTCCAATCCCACAATTAAAAAAAATGAATAATGTTAATTTCTTACGCCAGTATCAATTATAAAAATTAAAATACTAAAATGCAACAAAATTATGACATAATAATTATAATACCGGCAACTGGAACCATCAGTTTTGCCTTCTTTCTTGATAAATGAAAAAATATATATATATATAAGTAATGAAATATTCCAAAATTATATACTCTATTCTCATCAAACACAACATATTCCAGCATTGCCAAAGCAATCAATTATATTAGATTAACATAATAACATTTGACCACTTTTTTAGTCAAACACTTCCTGCAGATGATTGATGGAATCAGGAAGCTGAAAACGCTACCTGTCCCAAACTTGATGGCATTCCAGATATCGAGCTCTTTCTCCTGTACAGATCGAATGCACTTTAATTTGGACAGCAACCATCCTCAATTTTTAAGACATCATTCTCACTCCAGCAGTGCTCATCATCTCCAATTAAGTTCCCTGTTATGATCCAGACACACTACTAGTCTTTCCACTACCAAAGACAAACACCAGCAAAATAGAATTCATCGACTGACAAAGCAGACATAAAAGGAATAGGGTGAGGGAGATTGAAAGAAGGCGATTGAAAGAACACACATATCAAAGAGCTAGGGGCAGACCCAAGATTTAAAATAAGTGAAAGCAAAATTACATTTTTAAGGTAAACAAGAGCCAAAGTAAAAATATAGGAGGTCATAATATAGGAAAAAGTATAATTTATAAGGGAAAAAAAATAACAAAATCAACAGAATTTTAGTGTAATTTTCCAAATCATTTGAGGGCATTGTCCCCGCTAGGCCTTGTTTGGGTCCGCCCGTGCGGAGGACAGTGCTATGGCTGTTATGATAAATTTATTTTGTTTCTGCTGTGAGTAAAGAAAAAAAAATTAAGGAAATATTGTCCAGAAAAAATAATTAAAAACCTATTTACCAAAAAAAAAAATTAAAAATCTACTATTAATGAAAAACTCATTTTCAAAATGCATTTTCATTTAGCCTAAAAACACATCATGAAAATGTGTTTTCAGAATCTCCCTTCTTACCAATATTCCTGATTTTTTTGGTTAACTATTTTGTGCAAGAGTCTAGCTTAGGAAAAAAAACGCATTTTCAAAACACGTTTTCAGTTAGGGCAAAAAACACAGTTTCATGCATTTTCAGGCAATCAAGGAAAGGCTGAAAATGCATTTTGAAAATGTGTTTTGAAAATGCGTTTTTAAGCAAAGTGAAAACACATTTTCAAAATGCATTTTCATTAACTGTGCATCTCTAAATATTTTTTCCTAAACAGTATTTCCTCAATTTTTTTCTCTTCTGACAGCAGAATAAAAAAAAATCCTGTTATGATCATCAATTTCTCCTCTGCCTTGCTGCAGCCAGAGTGTAGGAAGAGGATTTGACAATTAGGAATGGGATACAGGCCTTTCTTCATTTCCCCAGCATACGGAGTGCCGAGGATGACCATTTCCCTTCTAGCAAGATTGAGGTCTGTGCTAGTAATGAACACAAATTTTATTTAACATTCTTAAGATGAAATAGGCACAAGCCTCTGCAATGAACATAAAATAAATAAAGTGATAGAAAAATACCCTTTCTGAAGTGAAATTCCTTTTTTGGTGAGTAAGTGACCTATGAACAGAGAGTATGAGAACCACAGAGGCAGTGCTTCCAATTCATCTTCAAGTTCAATTTTCGGTTTTAACTTCCCTTCAAGTACCTAAGAACATTAATTCATTTGAGTGTTAAGAAAGATTTCATTTTACGAGTAATGTTTAGTCATCCACTTGTTATAGTTTAAGGAAAATATGATATGCCACTTGAGCCAAATGCAGATATATTCCAGAAATTACAAACACAAAGGAAACATCTTGATCTTCATTTTAAAACAATACGCATATGAATAAAGCAAAAACCATAATTACCAGAAAGGGCAATATATCAATTTCATTGAAGATAAATTTCAGTACAGTAGAGGTGATTTTATATGAATTCTGGAAAAACTCAAATTCAGATATTTGCATATAAAAGACATAAATCCAAATCCATTTAAGAACATCGGATCAAGAGTTGCGAAATTGAGTTGATACAGAAAGTTGAAAGAATTCAAAACTCACTGTTATATCAGCAAGGAAAGCAGCAGAATCAGAAGCATCAATCTTCGCCACCACCTGAACTACAGTAACCTTAGGCATCTTAGGCTTTCTCAGCTTCATAGCAAGATACAAATTCCAATCACAATCATAGCAATATGCAAATTGCAAAGTCAAATCACAAAAGTTAAACTAGAGTCCAAATGATGCATATATAGTCAAATTGATTTGCTTTTTTTTTTTTTTTGGGGGGGGGGGGGGTAAGTAAGATTTGCGATCTTATATGTACTTTCACAAGCCTTCAAGTACGTGCAATACACCAATATAAACTAAGGTTAAGCCTCCACACTAGAATTTGACATCTTAAGCACTAAATTCCAACCCAGCTGTTATATATCTAAACAGTAAAAACCCTTTCTCGATTAAATATCATCCCCCTTCCCCTTCCCCATAGGTAGAGATATATTGATATGTTTCATGTATTCAATAATAATAATAAATCAAAGCAGCTACTGTTACAATCTTAAGGCTGGAAATAATTGTTCAGTTAATACTGGTTACATAAAACACAAAAATAGAGTTTGACAATTGTCAATAAAAAAGTTTCTCCTTACTTTTTAAGTGTGGTTAAATGTATTTTTGTAAACGCTGAAATAGCCTCACCTGCAGTTTCACGTCCAGGTTATCTTCCTGTGTTAGGATATTCAGTATATTTGCATTGTCCCTTCATATTCCTTCTATGTGTTGGGTAGAAAAAGTATCTGAAAGGATTCCTAGGAGTCTCTAATTACTTCACAGCAGCCCAAAGAGTTTTGTGTCTTGATCTTGGAAAGGTCTTTACTCATTCATCTCTTTCCAACATGGTATTAGCACAGAAGATCCTGCTCAAATCATATTAAGCCACCTGGGTCCATATCAGTTTCAAGGACTGGACAATCCCTGTAACAATTAATCCAATTGAAGCCCTAGAATCAGTACTGGGGTACTTCAACACGACTACCACAGCAATTGTAACTCACCATCGAAGCCTAATCATCAGCTAGGATCAAAGAATCGTTTCATTTGCACAAAATGGTCAAAAAGTTTTCATATATTACAATGTTTTTATTACAATATTGTACATATGGTAGGGTGTAGAAGTCTTTACTTTTCCTCTCTCTTATTCTAGCCAATTTATAAGTATCTTTCTCCCATCTTTTGGCCCTAACTTGTGATATTGTTCATTCCCTAACTTGTGATATTGTTCATTCAAGACCTTATATCTAGTTTCATTTTCCTTTGACTTCTTTTTAAACAATTTGTATCTTTCGTATGCTTCCTCATCATACACTTAAAAAAATTCCTATAGCACTCTCTCTTAGCCCTCACCACAATGACTTTCTCATTCCACCACCAAATCTCCCTTGAGGATTGTATTTTTTCTTTAAAAATACCTAATACTCCATTAATACATTTAGGTTTGGTAAACAAAAAATGTCCAACTTTTAACAACTCTTAGCAATTGAAACTTTTTAGGGGTTTGGTAATAATATCTAACTTTTAGCAATTTTTGATAACATTGATAACTTTTTATACAAAAAGTTGAAGAAAGTTGCTAAAAGTTGGAGATTAACAAAAGTAGAGAAAATTGGGCAACTGAACGGGCCGTTTAGTCATTGCATTCCACATGGTATTTATGTCATCATCTAAATTATATTTTCCTTCCGTGAGCATTTTATTCTTGAATGCCACTTAATTTTTCTCCTTTTAGATTCCACTACTTGGTTCATAAAAATGTATTTCCTTTTATTTCCTCTCTTCCATTTCTTAATATGCACATCTAGAACAGTAATCTATGTTGTGTGGTTAGACTCTCAGTTGGTATTACCTTAAAATCTTTACATGAAGCACGATCAACCTTTCTAGAAAGGAAAAAAAAAATCTATTTGACAACTATTATATCTGCATTTAAAAGTTATTAAGTATCTCTCTTTTTAATTAATTAGTTTCTATTACTAAATCATATGTTGTGGAAACCTCTAAAATTGATTAAACTCCCTCATTTCTATCTCCAAATCCATAACCCCTGCACCCCCTCTCAAAACCTCCGTAGTTTCTCTCCTCATGCCAATTCAAATCTCCTCCTATATAGTTTTATCACTCATTTGGTATCTCTTAAATAAATTTATCCATATCTTCCTAAAAGCGTCATTTTATTGCTTCATCTAGTCCAACCAGGCATAAACACTAATAACATTAATCATTTTTTCACTAGTACAAACTTAATGGACATTATCTCTAATTCTCTTAATACATACATAAACAAATTTATATATTGAAAAATGCCAAGTCACAGAGGTCTAATCACATATCAAAGCATATACAATTATCAGAGAGGATTCCAACTGAGTTGGATGCATCATTTTAAGCTCTAGGATTATTTTGCTTGTAAATAAATGCAATCACCACTAGTAACCCAGCCCGTGTATATGTAATAATGTAAAACCCAAATCACACTAGATGGTCTGTATTTATGACATAAAGTGCAATTTATGCTGATGGAAACCCAGGCCGTGTAAAAGCTATAATGTAAAACTTTAAAGTCAAACTAAATGGGCATGTTTATGACATGATGTGCACTTTTATTTATACCCTCTACTCTTTAGTTGATATCATAAGTTCGTTTTATTACTTACCAAAAAATCCATAACTGCAGGTCTGTTTGTGAATTTGCTCGTTGGTATTCAGTTGGGGATGTAAATGTGACGTGAGAAAAAATCCTGTTCTACTACCACCTCCTTATGATGTTTGTCGGCCATCCACAAAAGCTCATACCTGTGGTCAAAGTGACACTTTCAATGATTTAGATTCCAAACCAACAAACATATAGCTAAAGAACAATTCAATTCAAAATTTATCCATATGACAAATGTTTTTGCAATAGGGCAACAGGTTGCCTAATGCTGATCAATTCTACAAGATTCGTGCACAATTCAAACATCTGACATGACTGAAGAACTTGAGAGGCATTTGTATGCTTTACATTTTTATCCCAAGCAACATGCCCTACATAAGGTCTAATACAAAAACAAACAGATAAAACAATTTATTACCCATAATTACTAGAAATGGGAAAAGCTAGAAATGATATCTATTCTCAACTAAATTCAGCCTTGGCAACGAAAATTGTGTGTGCAAGATAAGAAACGGAAGCATAAAAATGCAAAATCAAGACAAACTAAGACTTTTTGGCCAAGTTCCAAGTCCAGGTTATGAGTTCCTGGTATTTGAAATTGATTATCGTAGTAATAACACTAATAATTTCAAGGGAGACAGTGAGGATGAGATGAAGATCATGATGATAACATTTTTTGGTAATTATCATGATTATAACCCTGATACAGAATTCCAGAATGAGATGAGCAGTCCAAGAAGCTGCAGCAACTAGATGGCAATATGTGACTGGCAGAGGCAGTGTTCATACTACATGCAATGCACTACGTGAATTTCTCTCGCAAAATACAAAAAATAAATAAATAAAAAATAATAACTAACATGATTTCTATCAGACAAGTAGAAAATGTATCTAAAGTTGACAAAATCGAAGTATTTTAATAACCCTTTGATCATGAGATAGATACATTTCTTTCTTATTTACTGTTATCTGTAATGTGGTACCTTGCACACTGGAGTTCCAGGTCAGCTAATGATTGATCTTTCCAATCGTGAGAACCATAAGAATCATTAATTTATCATGGATCTAATCAGGAAGAAGGCCACATTTGATCATCTCAGCAAGCAGTTCAAATTCTGAATTCAGATCACCAACTCGATGGAAAGCTTTAAGCATCACAAAACAAAGGTCTTCATCAAGGGAGATGCCATCAGATAACATCATACGGAGGAAAACTTTAACTTTTGTTGTTCGATTTTTTTTACAGAGTCTATTAATCACAGCACTGTAATCTCTTATGGAAATTTCAAAACCCTTCACTAACATTTGGCAGAAAAGCAAATAAGCTTTATCGACATCACCCTTTGCACAGTGTGCTTTGATGAGTGTAGTATAAGCAGTTTTTGCCAATTTGATATTTTGGTCCTGAAGAGAAGAGAACAACCTGTCGGCATCCTTTAGGTCTCCGTATATACAAAGGCCATTGATGAGAATGTTATACGTAACAGGACTAGGCTGAAGATTACATAATAACATCTTGTTGTGTAACTGAAATGCTTTTTTCATGTCTTGAGCTTTGCAAAAATAGTGAATTAAAGTATTGTATGCGATTTCATCTGTGGAGATACCCTTAGCATACATATCCTCAAGTAGTTGAAGAGATTCTTGCAGCCTCTTCTGTTTACATAGTCCCTTTATAATTACTGTGTATGTAACATGGGTTGCCTCTACAGCTCTTGCTTCCATCTCATCGAGCACTTCGAACATTTCATGTATATTGCCCTCTTCACAAAACGCATTCATAAGAGTGGTGTATGTTACAGCAGTTGGCACCAATTCATTTGCCTCTATGGTTTCCAACCATTTTCTAGCCTCAGCTACCTTCCTGCTTTTGCAAAATCCATAGATAAGAGAATTGAAAGTAACTATACTTGGAGTAATCCTTTTTTCAATTATTTGTTTGTATAGCTCTAAAGCCTCTCCAATTTGACCAAGTTTTGCGTACCTGTAAATCATGATATTATACAAAATTATATCTTCCACCAAGTCACTCTTTGTTAAAGCATCAAAAAACATTCTTGCCTCTACTAATGTCCCCTTCTCAGACAGGCCCCATAAGATAGAACTATGTGCAAAAGAATTTGGGGAGATTCTCTTTAAGCTCATTTTGTCATATAGTTCAATAGCCTTTTGTACTTCTCCATGCTTACAAAGACCATGAATGAGGATGGAATACTTAACAACATCTGGTTTTAAGCCAATAGATTCCATCTCATCAAGCATACTAAGTGCTTCAATAACCCGCCCACTCTTACACAAACTGCTCAGCAGTACGCTATAGGAGATGTCATTCAATTGAAAACCCTTTGAAAGCATCTCTTCCTGCAACTTAAAGCCTTCCTCGATATTGCCTGTCTGGCAATGCCCACAGAAAAGTATAGTATATGTGACAATATCTGGATTAAACCCTCTAAGCAGCATCTGATGAATTATCTTCCAAGCCCCACTCATCATACCAAGAAGGCGAAAACCTTTGGCAAGAATGTTGTAGGTTACCAAATCAGGCGCTACACCATGCCTGTCCATGTCATCTGTGAACTCTAATGCTTCTTCCATGGATCCAGCTACACATAACCCATGAATAAGAATATTGTAACTAAATGCATCGGGAAGTAGCCCACACTTAAACATTTTACAAAAGAAAGATTTTGCAACATCTATGTAACCCATTTTACAGAAACTTGACATGAGGGTATTGAATGAAGCAATGGATGGCCCAGACTCCTTCCCTTCATTCTCACGCAGGAATGCAACTGCTTCATGCAGCAAGGATTGTCCACATAGACCATCTATGATAATGGAATTGGTGTATTCTGTCTGAGGAGTCCCAGTAGCTTTGATTTCATTGTATACATCCCAGATGATATCCGTGTGCCTCAAGTTGTACAATAAACTGTTGTAGGTCAAGATTGAAGCTCGGATATTCAAATCTTTCATCTTGGCAAGAACGAAGAGAGCATCATGCACCATCTCAGATCTTGAATAAGCAAAAGCTAACATGTCCCATACCAAACCATTTGAATCCCAGGCCCTGAATCTACTCCAGAGCAGCTCAGAAAGTGAAGGTGCAGAACCAGAGCCTAAACCGAAATCACAAGAAATCTATAAACAATAAATAAGCAACAGAAAATCATCAAGCCACAACCTTTGTGGTCCAAAACACAAATATCCTAAGCTATCATATCAGGAAATCATCCTACTTTGTAACATCATCTCAAACTGGTAAACGACACCAGTTCCCATGAGTGAACAACATCATCAATTCATCCATTACAAAGTCAACAAGTCTTTTATGATATGCTTGGTTGGCAAGAAATGCATAAAAAATCAAAATAAAATTTTTGAAATATTCTACAAACGCGCACATAATACAGAACATGAAGGAATAACCTCATAGTTTTTTTTTCCCCTCTCCCAAATATGCTTAACAATTTCTTTTTTGATTTTTTTTCCCCTTCTCTCCCAAATATGCTTAACAATTCTGTTTTCAATTTAGCTTTCATGCGAACCATGCCCAGAATATTCAATATGCTTCGCCACATTGAGTTATAACTGAACTGCAAATTCCCAATTGAATCTTTGTATCTAACAAAAAGTTATAATGTGGATCACAGTTTCAAATCTATTTGATCGCCGATACATATAAACATACGTACAGATATGAGTTGTGTGTAGTACCTTCTTCCTGCAAGACTTGCTGTAAAAAAGAACGCAGCTCCTTCAGCCGCCTTTTTCCCGCCAAAGCATGAGCAATGACGAATTGAGAAACCCTAGAATGCCGAAACCCGTACTCGTTCCTCAGCAAATTAAAAAAATCAATAGCAGAGTGAGGGTCCTCAATTCCCAAAGTGGCAATAATCTGATCAACCTGAAGTGAAGTGAGCGTTGGAACAAGGGTTCGAAACCAATGCCTCGACAAAAGGTCTTTGCTTCCCAAACCAATCAGGATTTCGCTAACTATGTCTAAGGGATTGGAGAGGAAAGCGTCGGCAGTGGAAGAGGGTTCGTCGTCGGAGTCCGCCTTTGCGGCAGAGACGGAGGGTTTAGTGAAGACGAGTGACCTAAGAGGGCTGAGAATCAAGGATCTTTTGGGGAATCGGGGGTTTCCCCATTTGTGAATGTGATTGAGCATGGGTTTCCACAGAGAAGGGAGCGAGATGTTTTACTAGGGGAGAGAAACATAGACAACTTCAGAGTCACAGAGACTGCTGGGAAAGCGGGGCGCTGACATTTCCGCTGACATTAAATTTGCACCGCACAACGCAAATAATTCTTCAAATCTTCGCCGTATGATCAAGCTTCTCCTTAATTTTTTTTTTAATACCTGAATCATGCAGCAAAGTTGTGAGACTAAAATTTTAATTTTTTTTGTCAGAATGTAAATTAAATGACATAAATATATCTGAGTTATTAATATCGTATATTAATTATATTAAATATTAAAATTTAAAAGTAAAATTTGTTAATATAATTTAAATTATTGTAATAAAAATTCAACTATTGTTAAATTTTTCAAAAATTTAAATAACAATCTCTGTTTATTTCTTAAAATTATTAAAAAAATTTATAAGAAAATAGTTTATTAGTAAAATTTATTTTTATAATAGAAAATAATTATATTAAATATTAAAATAAAATTTATCACATGATAGAAATATATTAATTATACTGAATATTAATATTTAAAAATAAAATTTATTAACATAATTTAAAATATTATAATAAAAATTAAGATTTTGTAAAACTTTTCAAAAATTGAAATAATAATGTCTATCCGCTTATTAAAATATTTAAAAGATAATAATAATTTAAGATATTACAATAAAAATTTAGCTAATGTAAAACTCAGAATATCTACATTTATCTCATTAAATCCATATAACAATATTTTCTATTATAAAGCAAAAATTCTATTGATAAATTACTTTTTTAAATTTTTTGATAAGTAGATCAATTGTTATGTGAATTATTATACAAATTTTGGATAATTAATATAAAAATAATTATTATAAAAAATAATTGTTAGCCTACATGAACACTTGAATTAATACTTAAATTTAAAAAAATAAAAGTTATTAATATAATTTAAAATATTATAGTAAAAATTCAACTACTGTAAAATTTTTTAAAAAATCAGGTAATAATGTCTGTCTATTTGCTAAAAAATTTTTTAAAAAATAATTTATCAATACAAAATAATTAGATTAAATATTAAAATATTGAATATTTTAAAATTTTAACATGCAATTGTCTACCTTTTAAATAAAAATTTAGTTCAACAAACTTATTAAAATATTTTTATTTTTACCATTAAAAAATGGTCTGCATTACTTTTTTTTTTAATTCAAGTATTAATTCAAGTATTCATACATGTTACCGATTATTTTTTGTAGTAATTATTTTCATATTAATTATCTAAATTTTTTATAATAATTCAAGTAGCAATTGTTGGTCTACTTATCAAAAAAATTAGAAAAGCAATTAATCAATAGAATTTTTGTTTTATAATAGAAAATATTTTTACATGGATTCAAGAGGACAAATATAAATACTCCGAGTTTTACAATAGCTAAATTTTATTATAATATTTTAAATTATATTGATAAATTTTATTTTTTAATATTTTAATATTTAAATGATTTTTCTATCAAAAAATTAAATTATACTAATAAATTATTGTCCTTTAAATATTTTAACAAGTAGAGAGACATTATCCCTTAAATCCTTTTGAAAAGTTTCACAGTACCTAAATTTTTACTATAATATTTTAAATTATGTTAAAAATTTTATTTTTAAATATTAATATTCAATATAATTAGTATATTTCTATCATGTGATAAATTTTATTTTAATATTTAAGATAATTATTTTCTATTATAAAAATAAATTATATTGAAGAATTACTTTCTTTTAAATTTTTTAACAAGCAAACAGACATTATTACTTGAATTTTTGAAAAGTGTTATGGTAGTTGAATTTTTGTTACAATATTTTAAATTATATTACTAAATTTTTATTTTTAAATATTAATATTCAAAATAGTTAATATATCATGGCAGTAACTCAAATATATTTGTCATTTGATTTACATTCCAACAAAAAAAAAAAATTAAAATTTTTGTCTCACAACTTTGCTACACAGTTCAGGTATGAAAAAAACAGAAAAGAAAAAAATAGAAGAACCCCAATTGGGCGGCCAAGATTTGAAAATTTGTTTGCGTTATGCAGTGCCAATTTAATGTCAGCGAGTTGAGTTGCCTTTCATGCCAATGTCAGTGCCCTCGCTTCCGACTGATAGCCCTTTGTTTTTAGGGGAGGAGAGGGGGTTCCTTCTTTTTCTTGGCCAGGATTAGTTTCATTTTTTTTTCTTATATAAATTTTTTTCCACCAAAACTTGATTTTTTTTTCTTGGAAGATGAAACTTTTAAGCATATCAATCATATTGCTAAAGACAAAATAAAAATCGAAAATTTCTTATTTATTTAAATAAAAACTATTCATTTAACTAAAAAAGTTAGATTTTTTTTTATTTTTACCTAAATGGACGTAATTTTTTTAATTTTTTTAGGATTGCAATTAATACACTTAAAAGTTAAAATTTCTAAAAAGAAAATCAAATTTTAGTTAAAAAAATTTATATAAGACGAAAAAAGTTACCAAAAAAGCTGGTAGCTTTTTTGAGTCTAAACAAAGACAGGATAGTAATGTGCAAAATTATAAAAAATAAATAAAACTAAACTTTTAGGGCAAATCAATTTATTTGAGTGAACTAAAATTTTGAACCCATAAATTTTTACTTTGGAAATAAGTAGGATAGGTATCATGTACAATTTGTTTTGTATCATGTGCAATTGGAGGTAATAATAATTTATTTATTTAAATTTTAAATTTTTTTAATTCATTAAAATAAAATTTGTAGTCCAAAATTTTGTTTATTTAAAAGTTTTTGAACACTTTTAGGAAAAAAAATATATTTTTAATAATTTAAAAAATGGTAAATTACATATACCTCCCCTCAACCTTAGAATAATTGCATTTATCACCTTCAATATTTAAAAGTTATACTTGATTTCTTTATTTTTAAATATCGTCAATATTGAACTCCTTCTAATAAAATCAACCGTTAAAACTTAACAAAAAATGTCAAAATAACTAAAATTTTATGTTCTTTTCTTATTTTATCCCTTATCTGGCATCTTCTTCCGTTTTATTTACCAAAATTATAGGTGTTTTTTTTTATTTCATCCCTCTCTTTTGGCCCTATATATTTTTAATATTTTTAAATAAATTAAAAAAATATAAAGAGAGAAAGATATAGAGAGGAAGGTGGGTGAGGTAGGAGTCCTATAATTCAACCTAGCCCAAGAATAGGAAGAAAAAAGGATTACAACTTCTGTAACATACAGGGATGTAGCAACCGAGAGAGGAAGATTGAAGGTGTGGGTGGAGTGAGGGTTACGAGTATGCAATAGGGGGGAGAAAGCGGGTGGGGTGGTGTGGGGGCCACAAGGAAAAAAAGAGAAATTACATCTACCTCCCTTAACGTTTGGGTAATTACACTTACACCTCCAACATTTAAAATTATACTTATTTCCCTTTATTTTGAAAATATTGTTAACATTGACTCTCCTTTCGATAAAATTAACAATTAAAACTTAATAGAAAATGTTAAAATAATTAAAATTTTAGGTATTTTTCCTATTTCATCACGCATTCTCTCAAATTTTTGTCATTTTTTTTTACAAAAATCCTCAAAAAAGGTAAAAAAAATAAAAAAAAAATTAGAGAATTTTTATAAAGAAATTTGACAAAATATGAGAGAGTGAAGGATAAAATAAGAAAAATACCTAAAATTTTGATTGTTTTAACATTTTATATTAAGTTTTAATGATTGATTTTATTGGAAGAGGTTAATGTTAACAACATTCTAAAATAAGAAAAACAAGTGTAACTTTTAAATATTGTGAGTGTTAAGTGTAATTACTCAAATATTAAGAGATAGTTGTAATTTATCCCAAAAACAATCAAAGAGAGATTGAGTCAGAAGCAAGGAGAGGAAAAGGGGGGTTGTGACAGGCCGATTAAGCTTAGGCAGGGCCAGGGAGGCCTGGGGCGAGACAGAAGGAGGGTTGTATCGAGTCGCAGGTCAACCTGACTTATTTACATCTTTAAGTACTAAGCACTAGTTGGAAAACCAAATGATTTCTCAATTTTTGGTTAATAAGTTTTTTTATTTTTTTAAATTTACCACAATTACCATTGTAACGTTTTGAATTTTCAAGAATCCAAAGTGTCATTTTGGCATAGGTTAATGGGACCGAAATTGAGAGAAAATGAATTTTATTTCAAATGTCAAGCCATGCAGTATAAAAATTAAATCAAATATCGTGATTTGACTGATTTAAACGTGATGTAATATTGCGATTGGCAAACTGACTTAATTGATAATTTTTTTCTTCTTGTTTTCACTTTTTATGCTAACCAAATAGGAAAGAAATGTGTCCCTGGAAAATTGTAAGAGCTCTTAATTTTTAGTTAATGCAATATGTATATAAGCCATCATTGAGATTGTATAATATAACATAAACATGTTGATTCCCTCCTTATAAGGTTGAACTTCCAATTATAATTTTCTATACAACCTAACTAATAAAAATTTATTTTAAAGAGTGGATTTTGATTACTTACGCATTATTTCCGACTTAACTGGTACAAATTTGTTTTAAAGATGTATTTTATTTTTTGAGCATATTTAACTATCAAAGAGTCCTACGCAACAGGTTACATAGATATGTGATAATTATTATTATCTCCTCAGAACTCAAAGGGTTAGAGGGTGTGTTTGGAATAAGGATTAATTGTTGCACGGATATGTGATAACTACTATTATTTTTCAGCAATTCAAATGTTGTATTTGAATCAAGTACTTATTAAGGAAAAAGAAAATTAATATTTAGGAACTTATGAAATGTTATGTTTGTATCAAGTATTTATTAAGGAAAAAGATAAATAGTAAGAGTTTAAAATCAATTCTTATATTTTATTTGTAATAGAAAATGGAAGAGAAAACATATAGAATTTGAAAAATTAAATTGACATAAATATGTTGATTCCCATATTTTTTAAGTTAATTCAATAAATATATATAGATTCTAGGGATTAAAGTGTTTTTATTTAATGGTCTTGATTTTTTTAAGTAATCTAATAATTCAAAACACTCTTGATTAAAATTAATTTTGTAATCAAAAATTAAATTCAACCAAATTAAGAAAATGGAAAAAAAAAAAAAAAAACTCTTCCTCTCTTCCTGACTCTCTCTATAGTTCTTCTGTCGATCGCCTCCTCACTACACCTAAGCATTAGGGAGAGAGGGACAAAGAGATTTCTCTCTCCCTTTTGACCTGATAGAATTAATCAAAGTTGAGTTTCTATATAAGTATTAAAAACTTATATTTGACCAAATTTAGATTCAACCAAATCTTAAAAATAAAGTTTGACTCTAGAGTATATATCAAATCTCACACCTATACAATCAGCCTGATCTTTTTTTTTTATTTAAAATGTTTGTTAAGTTTAATAGACACTTTTATTTTATAAGTTCTTGATTCATTTTAGAAAATTATCTTGAGTTAAGAGTACTACTAATCTTAACAATTTTAAAGTAACTCAAATTCAAAATAGTATCATTAATTGTACATAGCACTTTATAAATATAATTTAAATATTGAATATTATTAAATGGTTAATTTTTCAATCAAATGCTCAATATGACTAATTTGAATTTAAAATTAAAAATTAATCCAAAGTCTAATTAATATTTAAGAATTTTAGCTTTGTGTTTTTAAATTTAAAAGGAAGTCATATTTTTTAAAAGGGTAAATTACACTTAGACTCTCTAAACATTAGGCCAATTACACAAACCTCCCCCAATCTTTTAAACTTGACATTGCCTCCCTTAAACCCTAATGTTTGTCACACTTAGCTCCATTCGTTACACGGACGTTAAGAAGCAAACGGAATAAGGTGACTTCAACAACAAATTGCAATTTTATACCCAATTTTACCCTTTTTGCAGAAGTAAAAAGACTAAAAAGGCTAAAGTGAATTAGTCGCTCTGTAAAAACATTTAATCGTTCGAAGCCCTAGCAAAGGATCGAACGAACGAACAACGAACGAACGGACGAACAAAGAAACAAGAAGCCAGTTTTGAGGTCGAAGAGACAGAGTGCATTGATCTTGGTCTGACTTCAGTCTAATCGAAGTGTATGTTGTTTTATAAGTTTGTATTCTATTGTTTACGTTCGTTATTCTTCCCAATCAATTTTTTCCATTTTTGGTTTCTTCCCTTTCGATAGGTATATTTTTTCACAACTTCATTTTTTTTTCATTGTCCTTCTTTTTTAGTAACTCAGACAGTTACTGTTTGTCCCCATTTTGATTTTTCCTCTATTCGGTTGTTCTTTACTTTGTTTTCTATTCTCATTATTTCTATTATCTGGTAATTTATGCAGTTGTTGGGTCCGTGATGTTTCACTCTCTCATTGATTTGAACTGTGACATTTTGAATTGTTGTTGCCTGCAATCTGTTTGATTTAATGGTAAAATGGGATTTCCATAGCTCTGTGTGTGATACAACTGAGCTGTTTGATGAAAAAATTAATTAGAAATTTATTTGGAAATTGTATTTGAAAATTAATCTGCTAATTTGTGTTGTATGTTTTACAAATTTTAATTGTTTGATGAATTTTTTATTTAAAAATTTTATGTACGTGAAATTTTTGTTGCATGCAATCTGTTTGAATAACCGTTAATGTGGCATTGAAACATATGTAATGTGATAAATTTTTAGCAACTATCATGAATACATGAAAATCTAACAGCACAAGTATGGAACTAAATTGCGTATAATAGGATTGAAACCTATACCAAAGGTTTAGAAGACCTATTTCCTATCCATTAGACAATGGATACATTTCATTTATCTTGAATTTGTCCACATTTTTAACTTCTTGCCTCATTTTTAGAAAAAAGAAAAAAAGAAGTAGGTTTAGTTCAGCAATATGGAAAACAGGAAAATTAGGTTTAGCTTCTCCCCATGATTCAAACATAAGATTACATGTGAGAGGATTTTACTAGTTATATATTTAGTTCAATGATGCATTAATAATTAATGAATATAGAGAGAATTAATAGAGAATATTTAAGGATCAATATTCTACTTCATTCTTTAAATTTTAACAGTTAATGTAATATCATAATGTTTTAGCAGCTATTGATATTTGAATAGTTAATTTGAGTTCAATGGATATTATGTTTGATGAATTTAAGTTGATAATGTGAGTTGAACAATTTTGATGTTGTAGGGAAGTGATGTCCTCTAGAAGCGTAGGAACAAGTAATGTCCCAGGTATGTTCCGTAATCGGTACTGTAAATGTGGAAGGAAAATAGCTATGGGAATCTCTGAGTCTAATGAAAATCCTGGGAAGCTTTATTACAAATGCGCCAACAAACCATACAATTTTTTTACTTGTTGGCAGGGCTCGTCCACGCATGAGGTGAGAAAAGTCGACAAAGAATTTGAAGCTAGCAACTTTGAGGACATTAAAGTGAAGGAAGATGTTAGAGTGATTAGCAAAAGGCTGAGAGATTTAGAAGGAAACCAAGTGATTCTTAAATTTATTTTAGTAGCAACTGTGTTAGGAAGTTGGATTATTGTAATGCTTTTACTCCTAATATTATTGAAATAGACATGCAATATATTACTGATATTATTGAAATAGACATGTTTTTGCTTTTGGTATTTTATGTATGAACAAATTTGATTAGTTAATTTATGAAGTTGTTATTCCAATTTGTTGTATTTGTTTGTTGGTACTGATTTGTGTTGTTGCTACTTTATGTTTGGACAAAATGTGAGAATAGCGAGGACATAAGGCATAACATGTCTTGACACAATCTATTAAAATGGGAATAGTTAAAAATGACAAAAAATTTTGGCAAGATGGGGACAGAATTCTGGGCATAAGCTGGTGAAAAATTGGTCACTTAATTTGTAAAAATAAATACTTGTTTGGAAAATAACTTGGCCATTTCAAAATCAGATGCTTATTTAAATTGATCACCCATATGGTGCTTATTTAAATTGGTCACTACAAAATCTGGTTTGAAAACCCAAAATTTGATACTTTTTTGTATTGGCACTGTCTGTACACAATGCATGTCTGACTGAAAATTTTGTTTGAAAACAAAAGCACATTTATGCTTTGTTTTGACACTGCTTGTGCACAATAAATTGTTGCATTAGATGAAAAAACTGCATCTGTGTATTCAAACCCAACAACACATTCATCATAAATTAAAGTCCATCAAAAGATATTCATAGGAAGTCTTTTAGAACAAATGCCTACTTTGCATTGGTTTGTTAACAAAATAATTAAGTTCACATGCATTCTACAGTTAGCACAAAAAAGTAAAGTAGACCATCCCACAAAAGAAATATGCCCAAAAGCATACCTATCACTATACCTAACTCTATACTAACCAGTATACCAAAACTATATCAATCAGCAATAAGTGCCAGCTGTTGAAATTAATTAATATTTAATTCCCATAATTAGTTTCCTAATTAAAGTGATCCATATTCGAATCCAAATTTGATAAGAAATTATTTAGAAAGTTATTATTGGTAGAAGATTGTGAGCTAATTTCCTAACTATATCTTACTTTGATGGACGGTAGAGATTAAATGATTAATTAGGAAATTAGGTCATCTCTCTCCCTATAAATAGTGAATGAATTCCATCAATTCATACACATTAAATTACAACACATTAGGGTTTATAGGGCAAGAAACCATAATTTCCGAAGAGTTATATTTTGTTAAAGGATAAGATTCAAGAATATAATTTTGAGGTAGATTCCACATTCAAATTTTCATAGCAATGGCTCAAGGTATGTATTCTTAATTGTATTATGTAAGTTAAAATTAAAATATGTGAATATTATGAAGATTAAGATCCTGTATATTTAATTAAATTATTATGTGTAAATTTAATTATAAACTAACATGTGGTATCAGAGCTTAGATTTATAATCTCATAATATTCCATTATGATATTATCGTTACTTGATTCTTTTTTTTTTTCGTATGCTAAATAAATATTTATATGTATAAATATAAATATTGTGGCTTGTAGGCTTTTCTAAGCATACAAAATTTCAAGTATTTATGTTTGTTTTATTTGACTTCCAGTATACATGATTAAGTTGTTCAACAAACATACATGTATGTATATAATGACTTTGATTGATTCCATGCACTTTTCAAGAGCTCCAGATCATCTTTGCACGGGTCCATTACAATTTTTATTTATTTATTTATTTATTGGCTAAGGCAATCACTATTCTATAGTTTAAGTTGTTTAGAATACATACACACATATAATGATTTTGATTGATTCCATTCAGAGTTCTCTGTCTCACGTATTAGCAGTTCATTAAAATAAATTATTCATTTACTTTATTATTAGATTAATTATTTTGGTCACTATTATTGAAATATTCACATTATGAATGATTTGGTACTCATAAAAGTGCTCCAATCAATTATTGTAAATATTAAATTTATGATTATATTTAATTCTAATATTCATATTATGATTAAATTAAATATCACCACAGTGTTTTTTAATCTATTGTTATGAATATTAGATTACTAAAATTTTATTCAAACTGTTTATGTTTTGGTTGCCCACAGGCCCAAATATGGTAGTGAATATCAGACTATTAATATATATATATATATATATATATATATATATATATATATTAATATTTATGTTATAAATGGTTTGGTGTTCACCACAGTGCTCCATTCTATTGTTGTGAATATTAAATTATGGTTATACTCAATTCAATATTCATATTATGATTTGATCAAATATTTATTTTAGTGTTTTTTTTTAATCTATGATTATGAATATTAGATTGGTAATTTTTTTTATTCATATCATTTATATTTTGGTTGCTCACAAGACCAAATATAGTAGTGAACAAAGGATTATTGATATTTTAATTATTATTTATTCAATTATATAATTTGATTACCCATAGGTCCAATTATATTAATTGAATAATTGATATGAGATGGTAAATTATTTTATCATGAAAATATAGGACATCCACAGATGCTATATATATATATATATATATATATATTGTATTTTGAAATATCAACAACTTATTATTCCTTTGTATGACTGTTATTTATGTGTTGTTATAAATGAAATTAACATGTAAGCATATAAAATTGCAGTTACAAATCCTGTTGCACTTCATTCCCAAGCCTTAAACATTCCCAAATTTGATGGTACTAATTTCTTTGAATAGCAAAAGCAAGTCCAGTTTAGTTTAGGGGGTTCTAGACCTTGATATGTGCCTTCTCATTAATGAACCTACTGCTATTACTGATGAAAGTAGCGAGACTGAGGAGGCCACTTATATGGCATGGTCTAGATCCAACAGACTGAGCCTAATATTTTTACGCATGACCATTGCTGCAAATATTAAAACATCTCTCCCTGAGATGAAATATGCTAAGGAATATCTTAACAATGTCAAGGAACGTTTTCAATCTGCTAATAAATCACTTACTGGAAAACTTATGGCTGAATTAACCATTATGCGTTTTGATGGTACCCGTACCATGAATGAACATATTATTGAAATGACCAATCTGACTGCAAAATTAAAGACTTTAGCCATGACTGTGGATGATTCTTTTCTCGTCCAGTTTGTCCTAAACTCTTTACCTCTAGAATATGGACATTTTCAGATCAATTACAACATTATTAAGGATAAATGGAATGCAAATGAGCTGCAAAGTATGTTGGTCCAAGAAGAAGGAAGAATTAAGCAACAGAATGGTCACAGTCAGTGCATTTGATAGTGAAAGAAAGAGCTGGAAAGAAGAAAGCTGAAAAAGGCATTAAGCGTGGCCAATCCAAGCTGGATGATTGTGATCAATCTGCCTCTAAAAAGGAAAAAAATATAAAGTGTCACTTCTGTAAAAAGAGTGGATATTTTCAGAAAGATTGCCTGAAACGCAAGGCATAGTTTGAAAAGAAAGGTAAGCTTATGGCTTTAGTATGTTTCGAATCAAACCTAATTGATGTTCCTTCTAATACTTGGTGGATTGATTCTGGTTCAAGTACTCATGTTTCAAACTCGATGCAGGAATACCTTACAACCTGAACCACAAAACCAAATGAAGCTTTTCCTTTCATAGGAAACCGAGTAAGAGCCCCAGTTGAAGCCACTGGAACCTTTCGCTTACTTTTGGATTCTGGATTTTGCTTAGATTTAGCTGATACACTTTATGTCCCTTCTATTTCTTGGAACTTGATTTCGTTGTCAAAACTTGCTACTAGTGGTTTTTCATTTGAATTCAATAATAACACTTTCAGTTTGTTTAAGAATTCTTTTCTTGTTGGTTCTGGAATTTTGGTGAATGGTTTATATCAAATTAATCTTGAACCCTCTTTCTCTGAATCTCTCCTCACTCTGCATCATAATGTTAGAACCAAATGTGGCTCATCTGATGAGCACTCATCTTACTCATGGCATAAAAGATTAGGGCACATATCCAGAAAAAAAAATGGAGCGATTAATAAAGGAGGGAATTCTCTCAAATCTGGATTGGGCTGATTTTGATGTGTTTGTAGATTGTATTAAAGGTAAACAAACCAAACATACAAAGAAATGAGCCACAAGAAGTACCCAACTTCTAGAAATAATACATACAGACATGTAGACCTTTTGATGTTCCATCTTTTGGTGGAAAAAAATACTTTATTACCTTTATTGATAATTTTTCACGTTACTGCTACCTATATTTGTTGCATGATAAATCTCAGTCTATTAATGTCATTGAAATCTACATAACTGAGGTTGAAAGACAATTAGGTAAAAAGGTAAAAATCATTAGATATGATCGTGGTGGTGAATTTTATGGTAGGTATGATGAAACGGGGCAGCGCCCTGTACCTTTTACTAAACTCCTTGGACATTTAGGTATTTGCGCACAATACACAATGCCAGGTGAACCTTGGCAGAATGGTGTAGTTGAAAGACGCAATCGTACCCATATGAATATGGTTAGGAGTATGATGAGTAATACAAGATTACCTATATCCTGTGGATGCATGCTCTTAAAACTACTGTGTATGTCTTAAATAGGTTCCCTAGTAAGGCAATTTTAAAGACCCCTTTTGAACTGTGGATATGATGGAAACCTAGTTTAAGGCATTTGCGTGTTTGGGGTTGCCTAGCAGAGGTAAGAATTTATAATCCACATGAAAAGAAACTGGATCTAAGAACAATTACTTGTTTCTTATTGGGTATCCAGAAAAATCAAAAGGATATATATTTTATTGTCCTAACCATAGCACAAGAATTGTTGAAATTGGAAATGCCAGATTCATTGAGAATGGTGATGTTAGAATATAGAATATATATATTAGAATATAGAATATATGCTTAATTTCCTTAGACTATAGATATGATTGTTTAGCATATAGGAGTGATTGATTTGGTTTCATAATTTCCTAGTTTCATATTTCCTAATTTGATGTAAACCTTCATTATAAATAATATTCAAGGGAGACGAGAGAATTTTTAATTCAATCTCTCCATTTTTCTCAACTTTCTCAACTTGGTATCAACCAAACATCTATATGAACAATATCAAAAGGTTCAGACTCACGACTAATACTACGGCTAGGAAAAAAACTACGATAATGCTTGCCAAGTTGACAAGCCTCACATTCAAGACTAGACACTGATCCCTCCACAGTTTCAGAACCATTAGTTCAGTCTGAACCTTCTGCTCCTGCTCCTGCTCCTGCTCCTCTGCAACAGGTTTATCGATGTGATCCTGATAGAAAGGTCATTCTTCTCTTACCGCCAGATCACACTCCTTTGTCGGACGTACCTGATTCTAATGAAGATCATTCTCCTTCTCCTGACTTGCCCATTGCCTTACGAAAAGGTAAGCGTACTTGCACTCAACATCCTATTGCTAATTTTATCTCTTACCATCGGCTTTCCTCTTCCTTGTCTTCTTTTATTTGTGCCTTGTCTTCTGTTTTTGTTCCTTCTACTTATCAATAGGCTTTGTTTATTCCGGGATGGAAATATGCAATGGATGAAGAAATGCATGCTCTTCATCAAAATCAGACATGGAAACTCATCTCTCTACCTATTGGCAAACGAACTGTTGGTTGTCGTTGGGTTTATACTGTTAAGTATTTTCCAGATGGTTCAGTTGAGTGCCTTAAAGCTCGGTTGGTTGCCAAAGGTTACACTCAGACATATGGTGTTGACTATTTTGAGACTTTTCCTCCTGATGCTCGTCTGAACTCAGTTCAGATTCTTCTTACTGTTGCTGTAAGTCATTCTTGGCCTCTACATCAGCTTGATATTAAGAATGCATTCCTCCGTAGAGAACTACAGGAAGAAGTCTATATAGATCAACCTCCTGGTTATAGTATCCCTAGTAGTGAGCATCTTGTGTGTCATTTACGGCGTGCTTTATATGGTCTAAAACAATCTCCTAGGACTTAGTTTGATCGTTTCAGCTCTGTTCTCCTTAATATTGGGTATACTCGTTTTACTGCCGATCATTTAGTCTTTGTACGACGACAATCTTCTGGCACTATTATATTGATTGTCTATGTTTATGACATTATTTCTGGTGATGATATCACGGGTATTGTGGATTTGAAACAGTATCTTGCTACTCAATTTCATACTAAGGATCTGGGTCGACTTCATTACTTTCTTGGAATTGATATTGCCCACTCTTCATAAGGCATCTCCCTCTGTCAACGCAAGTATGTGTTGGATTTACTCTCTGAAACTGGTCTTCTCGGTGCCCGTCCTGCTGATACTCCTATGGACCCATCTACTAAGTTAGATGCTACTTCGGGCGAGCCATTTTCTAATGCGGGTCATTACTATCAACTTGTGGGCAAGCTTATTTATCTCACTATTACTCGTCATGATATCACCTATGCTGTGGGGGTAGTCAGCCAATTTATGCATAGTTCTCGTCTTCCGCATTTTGAGGCTGTGTGTCGAATTCTACGGTATTTGAAGCATTCTCCTCCACGTGGACTTTTGTATCGTTCCTCTTCCTCCTTATGTGTTACTGGTTATAGTGATGCTGATTAGGCTGGTAATTGGAATGATCGGCATTCCACCTCGGGTTATTGTACCTTTGTATGTGGTAATTTGGTTACATGGCGTAGTAAGAAACAACAAGTTGTGGCTCATTCTAGTGCCGAAGCTGAGTATCATGCTATGGCTCACACTACTTTTGAAATGCTCTGGGTTCAGTCACTTCTTCGAGATTTTGGTATTGAAGTTCCTGCTCATAGGGAAATGTATTGTGACAATTAAGCTGCTATCTTTATTACCAATAATCTTGTGTTTCACGAGCGTACAAAATATATTGAGGTTGATTGTCATTTTATATGTGATTTGCTGCTCCGCAAAGAGTTGAGTACTCCATTTGTTTGCTCCTCTTCTCAGCTGGCCGATCTTCTCACCAAGCCATTATCTCGTTCTGCATTTCAGAGTTTCACATCTAAGCTGGGCATTTTTTACTTATATGCTCCAGCTTGAGGGGGCGTGTTAGAATATAGAATATATATATTAGAATATAGAATATATGCTTAATTTTCTTAGACTATAGATATGATTGTTTAGCATATAGGAGTGATTGATTTGGTTTCCTAATTTCCTAGTTTCCTATTTCCTAATTTGATGTAAACCTTCATTATAAATAATATTCAAGGGAGACGAGAGAATTTTTAATTTCAATCTCTCCATTTTTCTCAACTTTCTCAACTGGTGAAATTACTGGAAGTAGTAAAGTTAGGGATGCAATCATTCAAGAAATCAGGGTACAATTTCCCTTGCCTCTGATTCATAATAGTTCGTTGTTCCTAATGATGTTGATATAATCAACAATAATGAACAACAAATGAATGTTCAACAATCTTATGATTCCCATAATAAGACTGTTACCACTAACCCTATTATAAATGTGCCACAAGAAGTAGCATTAAGAAGATCTCTTAGAAATAGGAGACCTGCTATTTCGGATGACTATGTGGTGTATTTACAAGAATCTGAGTATAATGTTGGGGATACTGATGATCCAGTTACATATTCGGAAGCCATTAATGGTAATGATTCTACTAAATGGATTGATGCCATGAATGATGAAATAAAATCTATGGACTCTAATAAGGTCTGGGAGTTAGTCGAATTGCCTGAAGGACATAAAAAGGTCAGGCGTAAATGGGTTTTTAAAACCAAACGCAATTCTAAGGGCAATATCGAATGACATAAAGCTAGACTTGTAGCCAAAGGTTTTAATCAACGTGAAGGCATTGATTATAATGAGACATTTTCTCCTGTATCAAAGAAGGACTCTTTGAGAATCATTTTAGCACTAGTAGCTCATTTTGATCTAGAGCTGCACCAGATGGATGTAAGGATGACTTTCTTAAATGGGAGTTTAGAAGAAGAAGTCTATATGACACAACCAAAAGGCTTCATAAAAGAAGGAAAGGAAAACATGGTCTATTTGTTAAAGAAGTCAATATATGGACTTAAATAAGCTTCCAGACAATGATATCTTATGTTTCGTGATACTATTACTTTATTTAGATTTAAGGAAGACACTGTTGATTGGTGTATATACCTGAAGACTAGTGAGAGCAAATTTTTGTTTTTAGTACTATATGTTGATGACTTACTTATAGCTAGCAGTAGTGACCTTGGTTTACTATAGGAAACTAAAGCTTTTCTTTGAAAAAACTTTGAAATGAAGGATATGGGAGAGGCATCTTTTGTGATAGGAATAGAAATATTCTGAGATAGATCACGTGGATTGTTAGGATTATCTTAGAAAGCCTACATTAAAAAAGTTTTTGAAAGATTTAATATGAATACTTGTGGTTCCACCATTGTTCCAATTCAAAAAGGGGATAAGTTTAGCTTAAGTCAATGCCCTCAAAATGAATTGGAACGTAAAAGTATGAAAGATATTCCTTACACTTCTATTGTTGGGAGTTTGATGTATGCACAGGTTTGCACCAGGCTGAATATTAGTTTTGTTGTTGGGATGTTAGACAGATGCCAAAGTAACCCAGGACTTGATCATTAGAAAGTTGCAAAAAAAGTTTTAAGATACTTGCAAAGGACAAATGATTACATGCTCACATTTAGAAGGTCTGATCACCTTGAGGTGATTAGTTATTTATACTCAGACTTTGGAGGATGTGTTGATAGCAGAAAGAACACTTTTGGTTATGTTTTTCTCTTTGCAAGAGGGGCTGTTTCATGGAAAAGTGCTAAGCAGAGTATTATTGCATCATCCACTAGGAAAGATGAGTTACCTGCTTTGAGGCTACAAATCATGGATTATGGCTGCGAAATTTTATTTCAAGGTTAGGAATTATGGATTCTATTTCTAAGCCCTTGAAAATTTACTATGATAATATTGCAGCAGTTTTTTTTTTTTCAAAAAATGATAGGTATACTAAGGCAGCCAAGCATATTGAGTTAAAATACTTATCTGTTAAAGAAAAAGTTCAGAAACAATGAGTGTCAATTGAACACATTAGTACGAGTGTTAATATAGCAAATCCACTTACGAAAGGGCTGTCTCCAAAGACATTTATGCAGCATGCTAAAAAGATGGGTCTTGATAATAGCAAATAAATTAATTAATTTGTAGATTGCTTAGTGCTTGTTTATTTGACATTATGATTTTGATATCTATTAAAGATTTTCTAAATTTATAAATTTCTGTCTTACAATATTTGTTTACATGCATGTGATTTGTTTAATGTGACAGAAATAGTCTTTTATAAAGACATTATGGGACCATTAACGATAGCCCACCTTATAAATCTTGTTAAATAAATTGTTGATGACGTAGTACATAGAATGAACCATGCTCTTGAATTAGTATGGAACTGCCATAACTCTCATTAATGTTTTATTTAATTAAGGTAAGCCATTAAGTTGACTTTTTCCAATGTTATTACGCGCTTTATGTTTCCTGTATCAAATTATGACTGTAAGATTATTATATGGACCAAGTGGGAGACTGTTGAAATTAATTAATATTTAATTCCCATAATTAGTATCCCAATTAAAGTGGTCCATATTCGAATCCAAATTTGATAAGAAATTATTTAGAAAGTTATTATTAGCAGAAGATTGCGAGCTAATTTCCTAACCACATCCTACTTTGATGGACGGTAGAGATTAAATGATTAATAGGGAAATTGGGTCCTCTCTCTTCATATAAATAGTGAATGAATTCTATCAATTCATACACATTAAATTACAACACATTAGGGTTTATAGGGCAAGAGGGAGAAACCATAATTTCCAAAGAGTTATATTTTGTTAAAGGAGAAGATTTAAGAATATAATTTTGAGGTAGATTCCGCATTCAAATTTTTATAGCAATGGCTCAAGGTATGTATTCTTAATTGTATTATGTAAGTTAAAATTAAAATATGTGAATATTATAAAGATTAAGATCCTGTATATTTAATTAAATTATTACGTGTAAATTTAATTATAAACTAACACCAACAACCAACATACCAAAAACCTGAGTTGCCTTCACTGTTAACCCTCATACTGTGCTCAATGTACCACCTATACCCACATCCAATCCACAAAAAAAATATATCTATATAATAAAATACATCCTATTTCAAAAATATCCCTCTCACAAACTATAATTAACGGTTAAGATTGAATTTTACAGACAAATGAATGGCTGAGATTTTTTCTTAACAAAACTTCCTCTATAAGCTCCCACATTTTTCACAAATATACACATATCTACATATAACAGTCGACGTGACTTTGTATACGTGGCAAGGCAATGATGAATTCAGGGGTGAGAGGACGGAGGGGTGAGAAGGGTTTGCAAGAGAGAGAGAAAAGGGCGGCGTGAGAGAAAGAGATGGGGTGGGGGGAGAGAGAGAAAATGGGGTGGGGTGGGTTTTCAACTTTACACGAAAGTTTTTTTTTTTAAAGCAAGTTAAATTTTTTATTTAAAATTAGAATAATTAATTTATTATATAATAATTAATTTTAAATACATATATTTTTACACTATTTGTATCATTTATATAATAAATGAATTAAAAATTTTGAATTTAGTATATTTTTAACAATTAGATTTATTTAATAGTCAGGATTATTTTTTTCATCACTTTGGTTATTTTTCAGTTACTTTACATAAAAATATACTCTCTTATTTTTTCATATTTTATTGAATTTTTTTATAAATATTTTTTTAAAATATGAATGCATATTAGACAAAGTTATCTAAGTTATTTTGTTTTAAGAAAAATAATTTTTAAAATTTAATTTTAATGTACCTAAATTAAAAATTAAAAATAATATTCTTTAAGCATTAAATTAAAATTTTAATTTTTTTGATGGAAAAATTTTAATTTTAACATACTTAAAACTTAAAATTTTAAATAAGTAAACTTTTACACCTTTTATGTCACTCATATAATAAAAAAGTTAAAAAATTTAAATTTGAGACATTTTTAACTATTGATTTATTTAATGGTCCAAATTATTTTTATTTTTCTTTACAATTTTGTTGTCTTTTCGGTCACTTAACATAGAAACACAATCTTTTACTTTTCTCATATTTTGTTAAATATTCTTTTAAAATATTTATTTGTAATAAATAATAAAATTTTACATATTTATTAAAAACTGTATAGATACTTTAACTTATTTTGATTAGTGATTTTTTATTTTTATAAATTATTTTTACAGTTTTTCATATAGTTTGTTTTACAAATTTCTATTTGAGCTATTTGTAGACCAAATTATATTTTTATGCCTTTAGGTACAGGTAATTTTTAATTTTTGAAAACAATAAATTTTAATAAAAATTAAACAAAAAAGATAAAAAAAAATTTTAAAATCGAATCAGAGAATGGGTGATTCGTGCTTTGCACGGGCATTTGCTAGTATATATATATAGCTTATATCTTAATTCATATCCTCATTAGTTAATTACATACAATGTTAAAAAAAAAAAAAAAACAAAACAATTCCAAATAGGCTTCTATGTAGCAGTGGCAAAATTCCCAACATTTGTAGCAGCACCAGCCTCTCCAGCAGCTTCAACACCTCTTCTAGCAGCAGCAAACCCACTTTGGCTAAAATTCCTAATTTTTACAGCAGCTCCAGTTTCTCCAACAATTCTAGCACCTCCATCACTAGCAATAGAACCACCTCGGCCACCAACCACAGCAAACTCTTCAGCAATGGCAGTAGCAGGTGTAGGTCTTTGACCTCCAATTTTCTTCTGCTATAAAAAACATTGGAAAAATGCACATTAAATGCAAGACCAAGATAAATTGTGTTATGTAATATTTGAATGTAATTATGTTATGTACTTAGTCTAACAGGCGCTCTTTGACAAGTTCTTTTATTGTGTCCAAGGCGGCCACATATTTCACAAGCTATAATGTGCTATTTCTGTTGTGAACTTGTACTATGCTTTGCTTCATTATCCTCCCTCCTCCTATTTTTTTCAGTCTTCCAGTTAGCCTTCTAAGTTGAGGAGGTTGGATTGGATCTTCTATCACTTTAGCGGTTCATACTAACTCATCCAACAGTGGATGGATAATACCAGAGTAGGAGTCCAAGTAAGCCTACTTACTGAATGCCTTGTCACAATATTCCTCCAAGTCTAGCCTGCGGTACAATATAGATGCTACCGCATGCCTACAAGGCAAACCACTTATATCCTACGCTCCACACGAGCAGGTTTTCCTAGCAAAATACACGACGTGCCGAGTTTGACCCTTCGTAACCTCATACTCATTAGTACCAGCATACAAGACTAAGCATTTCCTGGTTCCCTGAATGATCTTATCTAATCTTTTTCTAGCTTTCTTCATCAGTGGCCCATTCCATCTAGTAGCCTTCTGAAACTTAATATGAATCCTGGCCATAAGTTTGCTTCTCAAACCATCAATTAGTGTGAGTACTGGTTTAGACCTTAGCTCACCAATCTACTGATTAAAGGATTTAGTAAGTTTATTCGTGACATGATCACTCCTGGCTATAGGGCTAAAACTGTGCCAAGCCCAAAGGTGCAATGGAATATCCATGTACCATTGATGGACAACTGCGGAGACATTTCTTATTCTCTCCATAACTTTGTTAAACTCTCTAAAATTATATGCTCGTGCAGCAGCCCAAAACAAGGCCCTCAACTGTATGCCTTTGAAACCATAAGAATTATTACACAAATTAAGCAAAAATGTTCAAACTCAACATAAAACATGCATTGGAGTTGGCAACAATAAATCATCAACTGCAAGAAATCATCAATTGTTGTGGGAAAACTAGCTGGTGAAGGCATCCAAATTCGTTATACCAAACAGACCATGAAATGGCACGAGTTTGGTTTCCTTTAGAAATAGTTTCCCAAAATAATTGATGAAATCTTAAGTGGAACAGCAATTAAATCTCAGTACCAGTATAGTGTTAACAACAACATGATGTTAAAAACATTAGAGCGACCTAGTGTTCACAACGTTAAGTAGATAAACAACACAAGGTTAACAGTTTTGAAAATTGCATAGGGTTAGTACTTTTGGAAATACATCAATATACTAAATACCTGGATGACTTTTGTTGAAATTTTTGTACAAGTACCTCCCACACCTTATCTGTGACCACAAAAAATGGACGAAAAAATTACAAAAATAGAACCTTCATTGGGCGATTTCTTTTCAATGAAGACGTAGTTCTCGACCATTGACTTGTTAGTTCCCTCGTCGTCCTCATGCACTGGGACTAAGAAATACACCTACAATTTGAGGGTTTGAGGTTGAAACGAAAGATTTCAGAGTGAGAGAAAAGAATTGTCAATTCATAATGAGAAAGGAGTGAGAATGAGGAGGGTTTATTCAACCGTTCAGAGTAAGGGAGTGAGAGTGAGGAGGCTGAGTAAGGTGGGGTAGGTAGGGTAGAAATAGCCGACGTTAATAAGGGTATTTCTATCTTTTTACCATGGTACCATAATGCCGTTACAAACAAAACTAATGGTTAGGGCTAAGTGTGACAAACATCAGGGTTTAAGGGTAGTAAGGGTCAGGTTTAAAGGTTGAGGGAGGTTCATGTAATTGGCCTAATGTTCAGGGGGTCCGTGTAAATTTTAAATTAAAATTATTAATTTTAATTAATATTCAATGTGGTTTAAAATTTTCTATGACAATCATAATACTTCTAACATAATTAACAGAAGTAATTTTTAAAAGGCTAAATTATTCCTAAATCCCCTTAACATTAAATAATTACACTTATACTTGTCAACATTTAAAAATTATACTTACCTTATTTATTTTGAATATTATTAATATTGATCCCCTTCTATTAAATCAATAATTAAAACTTAATAAAAAATGTCAAATTAACTAAAATTTTAAGTGCATTTGCTATTTTATCCCTCCATTTCTCACATTAGTTTTCTTTACATAAATCCTTAGAAACAAGTTAAAAAAAAACAATAAAGATGTTGGTACAAAAAACTAAAGAAGCTGTGAAAAGAAGAGTGATAGAATAAGAAAAATATTTAACATTTTGATCACTTTGATATTTTTATTAAGTTTTAGCGGTTGATTTAATAAAAAAAAGTCAAAATTAATAATATTTCAAAATAAAAGAGGTAAGTGTAATTTTTAAATATTGAAAAGTGTAATTATAATTATTTAAATATTAAGAAAAAATAAGTATAATTTACTATTTTTTAAATAATTTTTTTAACACACAACCTATTATACAGTAGCTACAATAGAATGAGATAACAATTAGGAATAGCCACTTCGACTGACTCGTTCGTATACTACCCGATCCTTGCCCTAAACATATAGGGAATTCATTTTTTTTTTGAGAATCGGTTAGGGCAAGGGGACATTTTTTAAAATATCTCGAGAATCAAGTAGGATACGGATATAAATATGTACCCGACCCATACCCTACCCAATCCCCAAAAAATCTCCAAATTCCAAATTCCCTAATTGACTTATGTTAATGGCCTCAGGCTTAAATCTGGAAACTGGAACTTGAATTGATACTTATGCAATAATTCATGAATCTAAAATTTTGACTTGATACTTAAATAATTAGGTTTGTAAAATTTGGATTTTTTAGAATTTAGACTTAATACTTGAATCTGTAATATAGAATTTAAAATTTTGTGTTTTATCTTTTTCCATTTGGGGTACCCAATTCTCCATCAGGATCCTAATTGCCCGCTTGGGGCAGAGATAAGGGTTAAAAATAAATTCCAAATAGGGATCAGGTATGGTATGGAGATTAATTTGAATTGGAGGATTGGGTACAAGGGTAAACGTGCCTACCCGCCCCATGCCCATCCTTAATCACTAATCACAATTATTATTCTTTGAGAACTCATAAGACACATTTGAGGAACTACTGGTTTTAGATTAACACACATTGTATCTCTATCTCCCTATGTCTATACAAGGTATGATGGAATTAGTATGAATATATATTGGGCGATTTGGCATATTAATTTTTGATAATTTTATTTCATTAAAGTTATATGTTGATTTTTACCAAAATTTAGAAAAAAATTTAATTTTTATAACTTAAGTATGTGTGAAAACTTTTTATATATTTAGTAACACATCAAGTTAAAAAAATAATAATAAAAGTTAAATTTTAAAAAAAATGCAAAATAATTCACAAAACTTAAAAATTACTACGAACTAGTATATGCCAAACAGGCCATAACAATAAGGGAACAGATCAATGTACAAGTGGAGCTCACAAACATATTTGCGTTATTATTTTAAGTTAGCTAGCCCAAGCACATCAATTTGCCATATTTCCGCCTTAAAGTGGCTCTACTTTGGTTAGCTGTGACTCATTAGTTAATTGCTGCAAAACTAAAACTTAATGATTTCCATTATATATATATATATATAATGAGAGAAAGAAGTAAAGACTAGAATAACTATGGATGGGATATCTCTGTCCCTGCAGGCAAATGGTTTGCCTCAACCCCTTATTTGCATGTATGAGTAGGGCTTAAGTTTTTGCCATGGACCCATTCCACTTTGCATTGAGACAAACACCACAACTGAAAACGTGAATAATTTACAGCTTCTTGATATATATAATTTACATGTGCATATATTTTGCTCACCTCTCTCCACTGTACAAGCAAATAACTTGTTTCTTCTCTCATGTATCAATACCACTGTTTAAGGCAATACTAAAAGCATTGGTGCAGTTTATCAGACTTTTTTTTTAGCTTTTTTAAAATACTTTTCAACTTCTCAAGGGTTCTCATCAATTTCAAATTTTAAATTAATAAAATTTCAAAGCTTATCTCTAATTAAATTATTTCACATATTTTAAATTTTAACAAATATATCATTTTTTGATACCCTTAACTATTAAATTGCTCAAATAAAATAATTATCACACATTGTCTGTATACCCCTCTAATATGTACAGAAAGATCATCAATTCAGTATTACTAAAATACGCAGTATACTCTAAAAAGTTATCATACAGAAAGAAGAAAATTAAAAAAAATAACAAAACTACATTTTAACGTTTTAAATGTCTATTTGTTTTTGTTTATCCTAAGGGGGCAAATTTGCAAAGATTGAAACTTTACCACAACCCCCTATATTTTCTCACATTCTGCTGCGAATTTTGAGGGATGTTTGAGTTAAATTCCCATTACGTGTACTTGAGACTTTTTGTTTTTTAAACCATACGACATGCAATGCAAAGAGACTCTTGGAGTAGATTTAAAGTGATAAAAAGTAAGATAAATTAAGATAAATTGAGATAATTTGTAAATTTATAATTCGTGCAATAAGATAAAAAGTGAATAACTTTTAAAAATTTTTAAAATTTTTTAACGTTTTTTAACAAATCAAATGTATCCTTAATGGTCATTAGTTGAAGTTAAAGAAATTGTTGAGTGTAATATTATTATTATTATTATTATTATTATATCAACTAAGTTGTGCCAACTTTGAGAAATTTATATTGTGACAACGAAAGGATAAGAAGTTCTTTTGCTTTTAGTTATTTGTATAAATAGCCAATAATTAATTATGTGAGATTCCATTCGACTACTTAATTAAAAAGAGTCTAATGAGCTTGACAATAACCACCCTACTAATCATTTGTACTAATCTGCGTTTCCGGATTTATAACTTTCACAAGTCAACTGGTTTTCTTCCACTAGCTAGATTCCTTTTTCATTTATTTATTTATCTTTTGCGGCAAATGTCATCTTTATAGCTACTAACGAACCGTTTAGTGTAGAACACAAAAAATTTTTAATTTTCTTCAATTTTTTTTTATATTCTCTAATTTTTTTCACATCAAAAATATCTGATTTTCTTTAATTATCATCAATATTTTTTTAAAATTTTTAATTTTCTGATAAACATACTGAGCACTCAACAATATAAAATTTGACAAAACATGACACCCTATACAGAACCTAAATCACACGAAGCTCGACTACAACATATGAGCATTAACCAATGCCAAGCAACATTAATCAAAAACAAAAGAATAAAAAAAAAAATTGTCAAAAATGTAAATATTCTTAAGTTGCATTTGACTAAAATACTTCGAAGCTGAGTTACCAACCATTACTTTATAGATTTTTTTAAAAATAATTAAATTTACTTTCTTACATTTTAAATTTCTTTTAAACTTTGAATGGCAAAAAATAAAAATTAACAAAAAGTTAAAAAATTAGTTGTTAAAAAGTTAATCATTTTTTTCCCTTTTCAAACACCCAATAAAAAAAATTAACTTTTAATAATTAACTGTTAAAAAGTTAACTTGTCTTTTACTTTCTAAACCAAGCCTTAAACAACCTTTGAAAGAAAAATACACATGCATTTAGATACACGTATATGAAAATGCAATCAGGTTTTAGTTTATTATTATTATTATTATTGGCGTAAAAACTAAGGAGTTATAAGTTGAATTAATCTATTATGAAATTCACATTTTACCAACCAGCTTCTGAATAAGCCAAACGCACTTATAAATTCCAAACCATTTCTTTACTTACGATGTACTCAATAGTGAGGGGTGAGGCGAGGACTTTCTGTTTCTTCTCAAAGCATGTCTAAAGAAAATGCAAGGAGGCATGCATTGGAGAAGAACAGAAGCAGTAGTAGTCCTAGAGAAAAAGAGAAGCCAAATCATGGATTCATCTCCCCTTCCAAACACCTGAAGAAAATCTACCCAGTTAGCTTTGTTAGGAGCAGCTCCTCTCTTTCCCTCTCGTCGCTCTCTCTGTCTTTATCGGAGAGTTCGTACGATTCTTCTGTCACTGATTCCACCATCCCACTGGATCAGAAAATCTCATTTGCACTAAGGCGGATTGCGCCTCCCGCGAGAAGAGATGTCTCGTCAGTGCCTAGAAATGTTCAACCAATTAGTCCTGATTCAGCTGGCGACGAAGGCTTGAAGAGGTGCAACTGGATCACAAAGAACAGTGGTGAGTATGTGTCATGGTTTCTCAATCTTTTTCTGCCTATAGATGTACTAGAAATAACTTAAAACTTTAACATGTTTGAGGTCTTAGGTAAGTTCAAAATGTTGCATTAATGCCTGCAATCACTTTGATGACTCTATTTCTAATTAGACTATGTTTGGAGAGAGCATGCATGAGAGCAAAAAGAAGAAGAGATTAAAAAGAATCATTTCCCTTTCTTGCTGAGTTCGGTCCATAGTTTGGCAAGGAAAGAGAAAATGCAAAGAACTTTTAATGTCACTAGTTGGAATAGACTATAAGAATACTTTTCCTGCAATATTTTTGAAATACATACATATATATATGTATGTATATATGTGTGCGTGTCCATTTAGCTAGTTTTTAAGAAATATTATTTGAAAAACGTACATAATGGCATTGGTAAAGGTCAGGGCTGGGCAGACGTGAACTCAAAATTTGTAATTAACGGGAACAAAATTATATTCTTAAAGCAAATGGGGGTAAAAGCAAAAAAGTAATGGAAGACAAAATTTTAATAATAATGGGACAATAGTAAAATTTACAAGTAAACGAAAGTAAAATAGATAGAGCTTGTATGTAGTTTTTCAAGTCAGCGAGAGGAATTGCCTCTTTTACTCTGTCCACGGGCAAGGCTGAAAATACTGATTGATTCATCACTTTTCCTTTACAGATAAAACTTATGTACAATTTCATGATGAGTGCTGGGGAGTTCCGGTTTATGATGACCAGTAAGTCGATTTTTTTTTTTTTTGAAGTTTTTCAATCTAAGCTCCTGTCATTCCGGAGTAAAATCTTAGCATAAACGGTAAAACTATGAAACAGTCAATTGTTCGAGCTACTTGCACTGTCTGGCATGTTGATGGATTTCAACTGGACCGAGATTCTCAAAAGAAAGGAACTGTTCAGGTAATTTTATATGTTCTTCCCCGCATCAATGCCGATGAAAACCTTATATATATATATATATATATAATATATGTAATTTTTTTTTTTTTAATTTTGGGCGGTGAAGTTTTCAAAGCTTGTTCTTTGATTAACAGAGAAGCTTTTGCTGGATTCGATCCCAACGCAGTTGCGAAAATGGGAGAGAAAGAGATCATGGAAATAACCTTAGACAAAGCAATAACGCTAACAGAGAGCAGAGTTCGGTGCGTAGTAGATAATGCCAAATGCATAGTGCAGGCAAGTTTCAATCTTTCAGCTTTTAAGGATGCGAGGTTTTAACTGCAACGGTTGACCTAATCAAACCGATGCGGATATAGTACTGTAGTGGCTTAATTGTAATGAACTCCCCTTAAACCAATAGAACTACTTATTTAAAAGGTAAAATTCATTTACCTTCTCTCAATATTTTATTAATTATAGATACCTAAATTTAATATTTAAAAATTTACCCTCACACCTTTTTATTTGTTAAAATGTTTCTCGTAATTAAATAAGTGAAATATAAAAATTACCCTTATAATTTACCTTCGGTATCGCTTTAGTTCTTAAATTTTAATTGTAATAATCAAATAAATAAATTATCATTTTATATTATTAATAAAAATAAAACATATTAAATATAATTTAATTATATTTTCTATTAAAACTACTTTAGTAAAATATATTTCAAATTAAATTATATTATGTAATTTAATAAAATATATTTCAGATATATATCGAAAATATAGAGATTTGCTGTTACAATTGAAACGCGAATGACTAAAGTGACATGAAAGGTAAATTGTAGAGGTAATTTTTGTATTTTACCTTTCAAAATTATTTTTTTAACCTAAGTCTAATGGTTGTATGTAACGGCCAACTAGCGGAAAAACTGAATTAATTTAATTTTATTAAATTAATTTTAATTTTATAAATTAATTTTATTAAATAGTAGAATAATTTAATAAAATTTAAATTAAATTATCATTTAATAAATAAATTATTATTTTATATTATTAATAAAAATAAAACATATTAAATATAATTTAATTATATTTTCTATTAAAAATAATTTAATAAAATATATTTTAAATATACACCGAAAGTATTAAAACGTGAGAAACTAAAATGATACCGAAAGTACACTATAGGAGTGGCTTTCATACTTTACTCCAAGAAATTACTTTTTTACTCTTTGAAAACATTTGGTACGAGGTAAAAAATTTAGGGATAAAAGATTATAAGAGAATATTATTACTCCAGTAATAATTAATGGAGTAATAAGTTTATGGTACTTATGTTTGGATAGAGAGAGTAATATTATCTGATAATAATTATATCATATTTGGAATGCTAAAAATTTTGAAGAGGTAAAAGTTAATTACGTTTGGAATGAGGACAATTGATCAAGGGGTAAAAATTAATATTTAATCTTAGTAAAATGTTATAATAAAATAAATTATCATAATAATTGTTATTTTAATAATAATTAATTTTAATAAAAAAATATATTATTAAATATAATTTTAAATAAAAATATTAACTATAAAAAATAATTTTATCATAGATTAATATTTTGATAGTAATTAATTTTAATAATGAATTATTATTTGCTAAAAATTATTTGTATACTTGATAAAATAATTTAATAAAACAAATAATTTTAGTTTATTTAGATAAATTATTAATTTTAATAAATTATAGTAATACAATAGATAATCTAGTACTTATTATTTATGAGAAATAATTTTCATTTAATAAAATATTTTAATAAAATGAATTTTTATATTAATTATTTATTAAAAATTAATTTTAATTTGAGAAAGTAAATAATTTTAGTCATAAATTAACATTTCAATATTATTAATTTAATAAAATAAAATATAAATTTGTTAAAATAATTTAACAATTAATTAATTAATTTTAGTTTGATTTAATAAATTCTTATTTTATAATATTTATTATAATTATTTATAGAGAACGTTTCCTAAGATTTTATATAGGTGTAAAGAAATATTTTACGGGATAATGAGAAAAAGATAAGATTTTTCCATTACTCTCCATTATCCACCTCTCCCTAGTGTAAAAATTTACCCCTCATATAGGGTAATTGTTATCTCCTCATCCAAACTAATATAATAAAGAGTAAAAATTACACTAATAAAATTTATCATCTGTTACTCCCCAAACAAACATCTCCTTAGTTTAATGGTTTTATGTAACGATCAGTTAACGAAAGAACTAATTTGTTATTTAACCAAAATTATAAGAATTTAACTGTTATAACTGAAACGTGAATGATTAAAGTGATATTAGGTGAATTTTATATTTTACTCTTATTAAATCATTCCGATAAATAAAAGATTCAAAAAAAAAAAAAAGTCCAAAATACCTTTGGGATGTTCAAAAGTTTTGTTTTGTTTTGGGGGGGGGGGGACATTGTGCAAAGTCAATAATACTTGATAATTTTTCTTTATTATTGTTTTCCATTTTCAAACTTTGGCTTCAATTTTGGACGTGAAACTTAACTACAATTTTTTCTATTTTTAATTTTAACATTTGAAGATCTTAATACTGTTTTGGTCACTTTTTTCTTTTTCTTTTTCTTTTTCTTTTTTTTTTTAAACATTTGAAAATCTTAATAGTGTGGCTCGGAATATCAAATTTGGCCAAAAATTTTCAACTTTTTCAAAATTTTTAACATTTTCCGTATAAAAAATCTTTAACTTTTTTCAACTTCTCATAATTTTTACTAACTTTTTTTTAATTTTTTCAACTTTTTTACACTTTTCGAGAAACATATCAAATACCTAATAATTTAAAATTTATTTATTTTTTATTTTTTTATCAAAATTTGGCACTCCAAACAAACACATAAATTAAGGATGAAAGTGACATCTCATACGATTTTCCACTTTGACATGCTTTTCATATTTTACATTGATAACCAAATGAATGAAAAAAAAATTTAATTATAACAAAATATTTTTAAAGTAAAAAATACGATTATAAATTTTACATATTTAAAACAATTACCTGTGATTAGTTATAATGTAAACGTAGCGTCATTTTAAACTATTCCCCCTAAAATGCATCAAACTAGACAGAAACTGATTTTGCGAAACGCAGATTTTGAGAGAATTCGGATCGTTCAGCAGCTACATGTGGGGTCACGTGAATTACAAACCGATGATCAACAGATTCAGATACCCAAGAAATGTTCCTCTGAGAACTCCAAAGGCAGAGGCCATCAGCAAAGACTTGTTGAAGCGTGGATTCCGCTTCGTGGGTCCCGTGATCGTGTACTCATTCATGCAGGCTGCCGGGATGTCAATTGATCACCTTGTTGATTGTTTTAGGTTTAGTGAATGCGTCAGCCTCGCAGAGAGGCCGTGGAGGCATGTCTGATCAAATTTTCTCGGAAAAAGCTAGCTTGCCAAAATTTTCTCGGGAGTATTTAATTTAAATTTGCTTAAGGTATTTGCTTGTGAACAAGTTATAAGGATTTGACTGTTCAGCTCCTCTGTAAATTCTATGTTTATATGCACAAAAAAACTCAGAATAATTATTAATTTCCCAAAACCCCAAAAAAAAAAAAACTATTCCTCCAAGAGAGAGCATGGAAAAATAAATGGTAGCAGATTTAAATGAGCTAAATAATAGCAAATTACACTATACATATATATATATATATGTATGAGGATAAAAAAGGCATCAACTATAACTTACCAAACATAACTTACCAAACATAGTGCTCATGCAATCCAATCTAAATATCGATAACTTATACAATCTAAATATCGAGTTTTGTATGTTCATCCAACAATCACAAAGAAATAGGATAAATTATATATACATCGCTCAATATTTAGATAATTATATTTATTCTCCTTAACATTTTAAAAATTACATCTATATCCCTTATTTTGAAATGTCAATAATATTGACCCCTTATTGTTAAATTAATCATGTCAAAGTAACCAAAACTAAGATAATTTTGCTTTTCATCTTTTATTTTCTCCACGTCTTTTTGTTTACACTCGTTTTTCTTAGAGAGATAACATCGCTTCTCTCCTATTCCTACTTTCAACAAGACTCGCCTCTCCTTTTTTAAGGGCATTGTGGTCTTTTAACAAAAATTTTAGATTTAATCCTGAATACAAATATATCATTATTCTAACTGCATAAATTATTCAAAATTCTTTCAAAAATTCCAACGTGATATTTTATAGGTATTATTAATATTTACATGTCATGACACTGGCTTTGGAGTCTAGAAGTTCCCAATTGGCCTTGAGCCTAGAGCAGATGCATCCCACCATTGGTACCCTGGTTCAGTTTGACATTTGCAGCCCTTGCTGGGTAGTCAACCAAAGGTTTCTCCGCTATCATGAAAGCCCATTGTTTGAATACAGGAAGGCCTCTCGGAGCCCCCGTCTACGACCGTAAAACAAGCCATGTTAGTCATTCAAGTTTCGCTTAAATTTAATTTGAAATGTACAAAAATTATACTTCGATTATAGTTTTAAGTTTATTATACTTCTAAACTCAATCAGGGTTTAACTTGATAAATATAATGTAAAATATCAAATTATTCCAATTCAACTTGAGATATATTCAATCAAAAATTTTTAAAGTTTAACTCGAAAAATAAACAAATTAAATACGAGTTAATTTTTTAAACTTGTAATATCTAATAAGCTAATGTGCTTAATTTAAATACTCTAGTACTGATTCAATTCAGTTTGATTCATTTATTTCACAATGATCCAATAAACTTGTTTTATATTCAGAAACCGACATAGCGGGGCTTAACAAAATTAATCAGCCTCATTCATCTTAAAATTACACTTTAATCCCTCTTATTTTCCCAATAAAAAAAGAAAAGAAAAAATTAATCATATTACTTTACCCTCATTGTCATCGGTAGACACCCCTATTCCTACACAACACGCATGTATATAAGTAAGCCATATGTTACCGATTAAAAAAATTCTATTTTTGTTTTTTTTAACAAAAATACCCTCAAGAATTTTATTACATTATTATAGTTACCTTTAAAATTTAATTTTATTACGAAAATATTGTGTTTCTTCCTATGTATAAATTGTAGTTATTTTTTTGTCCCTCGCTGTCCTCAACAAGAAGGAAATAATTAAACTACTACGCTTCATGACAAGGGAACTAACTTACAAAATTTGGACTTCCGATCTTGTTCATCCTCCTAGCTTAAATTGCACGCATACCTCTGTTGATTTCAACCACCAAACAAATTAGTACAATCCGACGAGCCACAGATTGAGACCGTTATCAATTAGAGCACCTGCAAGCAAAGCTTTAATCAGTTTGCAAGCTCTTGAGAATGGATAACTTTATCCCTTCAAATTTTCTTAAGAATGGATAACTATATATCCTTTCAAATTTTATCTTCTTGTCATATAGAATCTTAATGTTGCTATGTATGGTTCAGCAAACTAACAAACAACTAGAGACATGGATTAACCATGCAAAAAGAACCAAACCACTTTTTCTTTTTAGATGACTCATAGTAGCCGACTCAACTTGCGAACACCTATATAAACGGGCAGGGTATCTATAGGCCTGACTCCAAAGTTGTCGAGATCCAAGGCCAATCTTAAGAATAAGGTCCTTACAAGAAAATTTTTTCCAAAAACAATAATATAACAAACAGTCACAATATATAAATAAAAAAACTATAAAAAATATTCACTACCTTCAGTATATAAAAAGAGCACAAAATACTAATAAGCTTATAAAAAGTTATTGGGTCTAATGAATTGATTGTTTTTAGGCCCTTAAAAAGTATTGGATAGTCATATTGTCACACCTTGAATTTTAACAGAAAAATCGAAATATAATAACCGAACTTATTACATAAGTTCCTTTCTAATCTAATTGTTCAAAAATATTACACATATGTCAAGCCTTAAACTGACAACTAATCATCGATCTTGGTCAGCCGCTAATATCTGTTAACCTCAATTCTTATTATCGGACAGCCTCTTTGTATAAAAACCTATGAAACGGGATGAGTTGCTAACCCCAGTAGAAAAAATATTCAAATAATATCAACAAGAATTTCTATATAAAAAAAGAGATTAAGTGCTCGAAATAACTGTTATTATCACATTAAAACAAACGGTAATAGTACAAATTAAATAAATAAGTAATAGAATGCTTATGCAAAATTACTCCATTTCCATCGTTATAACACCTTACCATCCTTATAAAACCCCAACATATTTTTCATGTAAAGTGCACGAAAACATTATAATATTTCAATAACTCCTTCCCACCCTTATAACTCCACATCACTCTTATAACTCTGTTATCTCAGCCTGATGGTATAAATTTTCAAAAATACAATTAATATTAATATCCATACAACTACCAGCAAATTTTAGAATATATAAGAATAATTTCTAAAACCCAGTAAAGCCTAACCCTATCATTTTATATTCTCTTGTAGTATCACAATAATCATGCAATGAAATTATATATATTCTTATCATGCCTTTATACAAAATATTAAGTTTCAATTATAGGAATAAATCTCCTATCTGAATGGTCTAGTAATCTTGCTTGTTGATTTTTTTCTTGATCCACGTTAAATTCTATGCAAATAAATTATGACTAGTCAACATGTATTCATATACTATTGTCTAATTATTTAATTGTTACATTTAGCCCAGGAGGTTTAAATTAATAATTTTTTTGTTACCAATAATTTTGTCTAATTTTTAGACAGATATTTATTTTCTTAACTAATTAATTACTAATAATTTATTATTATTATTATTATTATTATTATTATTAATAAAAAGAGACTTCCATCAACTTAAATTTATATTAATTACTCTTTACTTAGTGACTAAGTGCATTTTTGCTATAAGAAAATCAAATTATGGAGATGGTTGCCACTAGTTATCTCTGGGTCTAAATTTTAACGCAAATAAATTATACAATTAGAGATTAACAACTAAAATTTATACCAAATTAATTAATAATATAAAGCTAGTAAATAAAACACAACCATTACATCTTTAATTTATTTTATCTTCTATAAAATTAATTTTAAATCAACACAATAAAATAACTTACCTTAATAAAATTTGACCAAAATTTTTCCAATCTTTTTTCTTCCGAACTTCTTTCTCGCAAGCTTCTTACTCTCTCTCTCTCTCTTTTTCCTTCTTTCATAAGCCCATATCCACCTTATATATATATAACGCACCACCTCTACTATATATTATATATATATATATATATATATTTACTAAGCATTCCACGCTGTTTTTTACAAGCCTCACATACACAAAACACTCGTGCACACTAATCATGTAACTTAGGTGACTTCACACCTTAGGCTAGCCACCTCAAAGACTTATCCACCACTTTAAATCCATCCCAAACCTTTACACATGAAACAAGCCAATTTAATATTAGGTAATCTTACATAAACACTTGACCATGTACCACTTTAAAGTAATCTATTTACTTGATTTAATTAGTTACTACTAAATTAATTAATTCACTAGTTAATAAATTTTAATATCATTAAAGTATATGCATATTATTTCAATAAAACTTTAAAATAATACCACATTAACACAATTAAAATTTTTATGCATGAAATAAAAATTAAATTAATAATATAATAAAAATTCATAATGTCACACATATTTGCGTTAAAAAAGACTCCTACGATCCTATCCCATCCTAATTATAGAATTAGAAGGGAGCCCCCTTTTTTTGGGCAATTCTTTTAGAGTCCAAGAGCCGACCCTGAGTATTCGTCTAATTAACAATTATTATTATCAAACATGTTTATTTTTTACTTACCAATACTATCCCCAACTCATTTATTTTTTTAATTAAAATCCCAAACTAATCCCATCCCATATTTGATTAAGCACGATTGGTCAGATTATATCTGATTAAGCATAATTGGTCAGATTATATGAAACCAGCTTTAACAAAGCTATTAAATACTCGATTTGAAATTAAAATAAAAAAATTAATAATACTATATTACAAAATTTATATAAATACTAAAAAAAAAATTATCTATAACAACAACCTACAAAGAATACTACACTTAGAAACTTATCAGATAATTGTAACTTTCGCAGTTTTAAATTTTTGTAAACTAATAAGATATGTTAACATAATTATCCTGAACGTCATGGAAATTTTTTCAAATAAGTTGAACACTTATGTATAACAAATAAATTATTTGTATCAGGTTTCAAATTTACTTGAAATTTAAACAAGTTTAACATGTTTTGAAATTCATTAGTCTTTCGAATCTATATTGCATATTATATTATATTATATTAAACAGGCACTTAGTAGGTATTCTACGGATATCGAGTATCAGGTACTTTATAAATATAAATGAGTATTAAGTACTTTACAGGAAAATCCCAAATATGTCCCAAGCCCGCATATGTATTAAATTTCAATCTTAAACCTGTCCCAATTCTATTAGTATATTTTCCAATAAATTTTTAACAGGTTTGGTCGATCGGGTATCCTCTTAGACCTATTCCATTGATATTTCTACGCACTTTGACTAATCACTAGAGGCCTAGTAGTTAACTACCTGATAAGGTAGCCCATAGGAAACTCTAGTGATCACGGGAAAACAAAAGTTTTACCGGTTAAACTAACTCTTAAGATTCAAAAACAGAAAGAAAAAAAAAGTAATTAAAAAAAAAAACAAGCGATTATTTCACGGGATTCCTTGAAATTCACCTAATTCTGTGGGCTAGAACTCCCAAAAAGCAGCAACTGATAGCTGCGGAGGAATTGTAGGAATGAAAAGCAGATTTATAAGCTGCGTTTGGCAATTCTAATTTTTAAGAATTTTTAATAATTTTTTATTAAAAATTACTAAAAACTTAAAAAAAAAATTCGCAACCAAACAGAGAGACCTTTTTATCGCCACAAGTTGGAAGAGCCAATGTTTGAATTGAAAAATAAATCTAGTTGGCTGGAGGAGGGAAAAAATATATATATATATATATATAATTAAAAATTTTAATGTTATATCTTATTTGGGAAAATTCAATGACACAAAATGTAATTTGTAAGTGTTTTTTTTTTTTTGGCTTGAGATGTCAGCACTAGACAATTTATTTATTTATTGGCTCCTCTACGAAGCGGAATTGAAAAAATGTACCAGATAAAAATGTTGAATCCACGAACAGAGTACACAGAGACAATTAGCCAATAGATTGGTGAGGATAACAATCAGGAGTTCAAAACCAGAGAAAACAAGAAAGTCAGACAACGCAGAACTTCTTCGCCGCTGACATCTGCACGACAGTGCCTAATATTTTATGTGGCTTCAAATGAAGAAAAAATTTCCATCTGTTTTGCAAGTGGGGCTGGAAACGAGCTGAACCGAACCTTAACATGATCGAGACCGGCTCGAACTTTTTATATTGAGTTCGAACTTGAACTCGATTCAAGTTTTTATATAGGTTCGAGCTCAGTTCGATAAAGAAGAATTTCAACTCGATTAAGCTCGCGAATAACTCGATTAAACTAAAACGACATCGTTTTAATTTAAAATATAATATATTTAAAAAATATAATAAAAATATTATTAAAAATATAAAAATATTATTAAAAAAATATATATTATTCTAACCGAACCTACTCGCGAACTTTCAAGCCAAGTTTCTCTAAACTCGAGCTCGAATCCAAAACGAACCAAAAATCAAAGCTCGGTTCGAGTTCGTTTAACTCACGAATCGAGCTCGAGTCGAATTTTTTTCGAGCCGAACTCGTATAGCTCGCGAACGGCTCGGTTCGTTTCCACCCCTATTTGCAAGGAAAGGATATAAAAATAAGCCAAATTAAACAAAATCCAAACAGCCCTGAGAAACACACAATTCAACATTTACATAATTTGTTATTTTTTGGATTTTTTATTGAAAAGATTATTTATCTAACAAGTCCACGTAGCGTAAAGAAAAATAAAATAATATTATACATACATACATATATATATATATATATATACACAGCCATTTCATTCAGCTGCCTGGAAAAAATATTCACAGCACTGCTTCCTAACGTTGCTCTCAACTACTACAGGAAAAAAAAAAAAAAAAAAAAAAGGTAAAACCCAAATCTTACCCTAGGAAATCCTTCACTCCGACAGACATTCAAATGTTATTCCTCGCTTCCACTCTCACTCTCAGCCTCATCTTCTACTACCAACAACATATAGTAATAACTCAAAACTGGCAGGAAGTCCCAAGCCTCTGTCTCTGCCTCTGACCGAAGGTCACAGATTTCCGCTTGTCAAAGGCTTGGTACAGCAGCTCTTTGAACTTCTCTAAGAACGGCAACCATTCCTCCTCAGTCATGTCCGCAAAATTCACAAAACACACACTGGCAGGAAGCGGCTCTTTCGCACTCTTGTGCCCAGATGACGAATTTGCCATATAATGATGCTCTAATTTTGATCCCGGGAATTTAGGGTACTTCTGATTCTTCCCACCTAAACTGGTATTCTTGAGGGACATGGATAGCTTTGAAACCACAGGTAACTTTTCACGAAGTGGAAGGCCTACAAAACGCTTTTCCTCTTCGTCTCCTTCACTTTCCTCTTCTTCCTCAAAGCTTTCCTCCACTCTAGAAAGTGGGCAACGGCCATTACTGCCTACATAACCAAAACTGAATGGCACTCTGGTCAAAAAGTTGTCTGAAGCCATTTTAGGCATAAACTCAAGTTCTGCTTCTTCACAATCAATATCAAATTGGAACTCCTCATCTCCTACTTCAGCCTTTGGGGATAAGCCTTCCCTCTCAGTTATTAGCTTCTTTGCCTCAATACATATAACCTCAAGCTCACTGGGTTCCTCATCACCAATTCGGAACTCCCTGCTCATCATCTCACCAATCTCAGCAAGACAGAGTCCACAATCAACAGCTTCCTTGAGGAAAATTGTACAGAGAACTAAAACCCGGAGGCAGGCCTCTCGAATCACAGGGAGCTCACTCCGAAGCATCTCAGCGTCTCTAATAGGATCAAGATTTTTTATATACTCAAGCTCATCCTCTGAAAATGGAATTGAAGCCTGAGGCCAATGGATCCACTCAAAGTATGGATCCTCCAAACTTTCTGGCAGGCAAAGGCCGTGATCAATTGGAATGAGTTCCACCTGACCAAACCTCCCAGCGCCATCTAGCTTCCTAACCAAAAGATTCCCTGCATGCCTATCAGTATTAAAAATCCTAATGTCCAACATCCCAATTCGATGAACAGCAGCGACTGGGAAGCTTGAAGTCCCATGGTCACTGGCATCAAAATCATGTTGGATGAATTGTTGGAATGACGCAATCTTGCTAACTTGCTTCTTACCATGATGCTTGTTTCCATTTACCCCATCATTGACATTGAAGATAGAGTGAGTTATCTTCACCAGTGCAGTAGGAGGAACATTAGCAAAGTGACCATAGTCAAGAAGATAAGCTGCAACTTCTCTGAATCCTGTTTCCCCAACCCGCACAGAGCGTTTCAGACCTGGTTGGCCAAGAGCTTTACCCACAAAGCCTTTGGGATTGTTAGGTGCAAAAGGTTCTTCATCCGTGGGCTTCACAATGGCAACACTCTCACCTCTGTTGTTTCTAAAATAATATGCACCTCCAAGACCACTATGAACAGGAATTGGATCAACCCCAATCTTCATTGCTTTAACAATTTCCTTGACAAGTTGCTTAGTTCTAGCAAAGCTATCCGAGTGCCCTAATATCTCAATCGGACCACTGTGATCTCTCTGTTGCTGGATATCTCTCCCAGTTGGTGAAAGACAAGGGGTTGATGAGCTTCTGTGCAGCATGTTTCGTGTCAGAAGAAGAGGAGAATCACTTCGAACGGCACTAAGGTCATTTTTTAATACCATATCCCCAAATGTCAATGAGCTCTCTTCAGTTGGAACGTTAAGGGCAATCTGCAACCTCCTCTTCACTGTATGTGCATTATCACTCCGATCTAACTCCATTCCCAACACGCAACCAGTTTCAGTTTGCACAAAAACACGTCTCCTCCCAACAGGCTTGCCTTCCATCCTGTTGCTTCCATGGCACTCCCCACTAAGCGGGCTCTTAAACACTGTCACAGCCATTTGTGTCTGAACAGGGCTGTCCAAGTTAGGAGACATGAAAGGAAGAGAAAGACCAATGACAGTCACAGGCAGCAAGAGAGATGGCAGCAGAAGAGAGTTGCTTCCTCTCTCTCAAGCAGGCGCCAAACTCAGGAGCCAACACAAGAATAAGGTATGATGCCCTGACAATCATTAATCAGTAAATGGAACCTAAAATTCCCCCATATCTCAATCTCAAAACAAGTAAAAACCAAAGCAAAAGAGGAGACCAAGAAATAGAGGTAGCTCGATCACCAAGCTCAAAGACCCATCTGATGCTCAGGAGGGGGCGGAGAGTACAATCTGTAAAGAAATAACACTGAATCAAACAAGGCAAGATAACGCCGCTTTTTGATCAAGATATATAACAACCCCCCCTCCTCCCCCCCCGGGGGGGGGGTAGCTAGATATGGCTCCTAATCATGAATGAAATATTAGTAATAAATATCACCAATTAAAACGAAAAATTCTCCAGCCATCCGCTAATTTCCAGTCTAACCAAATTTCTATATCACCAAATCGCTGTATCAGGCTCAGTAGCATGCGGGTTAGAATCTAGTGATGCCTTCACTTATACAAGCTCTTAGATTCCACATGTAAATAAATTCTTCACCATTTTCTCAGCAATTAAACAAAATACAGACTTAAAAAAAAAAAACACTAGGACACCAGCAAAATCTAACACAATCAAATAGTTAACACCGTCATTAATATTAAAATAATAATAATAATAATAATAATAATAATAATCAAACGTATTTTTTACAGATCGAAAAACAAGGATTTCTTCAGTATCAGATATCAACATGCTATAAAAATACTAGCTTTCTTGCCGATCATTAGCATTTAACCAAAAAGGCCTTCTTCTGCAGTTTAACCAGTAGAAAATCTGGTTAAAAAATAGATTTAAAAAAAAAAAAGGGATAGATAGAAATTATCGTCAAGAAATGCAAAGAATTTCACCTCCAAAATCAACAAAAATAGAGAAAAATCGAAAAGAAAGAGAAACATAACATTAATATCTCAAACTATATTTGATTACGAATAAACCTCAACATTTGAATCGAAATCCGTATCGATTGGAACAGACCTCTTTACCGCCACAACGCAAAACCGATGTTCAAAGTGATCAACGACGTGATTGAGTTAACTAACTAAGAAGAACGTAATTCGAAAACATCACATTCAAAAACACAATAAATCAAAGTTCTCGACTCACCAGACTGCTAGATCCGAGAGAACCACACACGGAGAGAGGATAAGACGGTTCAGAAAGCAACACGAACCGTTGGTCGACTCTGGGAGATCCAAAAAGGCGGCCAAGGGTCCGATTCCGAAGGGTCACGAGGGTAGGGTATTGGATCAGAGTGCTCCTCAAGCTTACTCTCCAACCCGAAGAAACCCCCTCTATCCTCCCCTCCGCCTTCCTTCTTCGATTCGCTCAGTGCTCCCTCTCAACATTCTCTCCCTACACCTATCTATATATATCGATTGTCTCTCGCGCTTCGGCGAACGTTCTTCTAACTCTTGTCTAGGTTCAAACCTGGTTAGGTAACCAACCCTGGTTAGAACGTAGGACTAGCATGGCGTCTCCATCAGTTTCTCTTGTTATATATGAGGAAGGGTCTGGAACCCGGGATGGGAGCCGATTGATTTTAGTACGGTGAAGCGGTCTGAACCGCTAGATAGGGAGCCGTGGGATGACGTGGATATAAGCAATTGGCCGATGACATGGCAGGGTCAGCGTCACACAGGTGGAAGCAACGAATGGGCATTCTTAACAAATTTCTGCGCCGATCTGATCTCCCAGTGGCCAAAGCCGAAAACACCCACGAGCTAGTAAACTGGCGAAGCGTCAAAACGGCAAAAATGCCCTTAAGGTTTTTTTTTTTTTTTTTTTGACAAAAATACCCTTGAAGTTGTTTGATGGATGGGATTAGGGTGCGTTTAGATCACCGTATTTTACTACAACTCTTTAAAAATTTTTAAAATAAAAAATTTTTAATTTTTTATCTTACTGCATAAATTTTGGGATTATAATTTTTATTAATTTTATTAACTTTTTACCACTTTAAATACACCTTAGATAATGAATATAGTAATAATACTAAAAAATATATGAGATTAGATATGATATGTTTGATTGGAGATATTGAATAATATAGTATAAATAATATTATGAGATAATACATAAGATTGAATATTGGTGTCATTTGAAACACCAAAAAAGTTCAAAAAATTTTTAAAAATCTCAAAAGTTTCACCTTTTTCAAACTCCAAAAAAATTATAATTTTTTTGAAAAAGTTATCAAAATCCATTAGAACGAGCCAAAATGGTGCGATCCATTGGAACTTAAACTTTTTTAAAAATTAAAGTGACATTTGTATCAAAAAGTTTCACAGAACTTCAAATTTTTTCAAGATTTTTCATTGAAATTATGTCACGTGTCACTTTATATAATTTTTAATAACTTTATATTAAATCAAATACAAACCTTCACCTATCATTTCAAAATAACTTTTTACACTCCAAACTCCAAAACAAATTTTTTTTTTAGTTTTTTTTTTTTTTTTTGCTCCAAACGCACCCATAATATAGAATTAGTTTTTTTATGTGATATTATTTTTTTAATGTTTGATTAGTGGGATATAAAATAAGATAAAATATATAATTTGACATAAAATATTATAAAAAATAATTTTAAACTTAAATTTTAATGAAAAACAAATTCAAGGTGGAGGAGATATATCATTTCATCCTATGGGATAGTATAAACCCCTATTTTGAAGATATAAACCCCAATCCTATATCCCTATTTTGAAGATATAAACCCCAATCCAAATATAGAACCCCACAAATCAAACATAAGTCTAAAGTTAAATCGGTTAAAAAAGATAGACTCATTTCCCATCTTCCATTTATATTCCGTACACAAACACACCCCCAACGCAATGCGGGAGACATGGGTAGCGGTGAGCTTAAAAAAAAAAAAAAACTAGTAAACCGTAAAACTAAATCCAACAGATCAAATTGATTTTAAAATTACAGTAAACCAAACCAATAGTTTCGGTTTCAGTTTTAGTTTTTTAATTTTTCATTTTCGATTCAATTTCAGTTTTTAATGAACATTAACCGTCAGTTCGGTTAATCGATAAAATTTTATTATTAATATAAATTATATAATATATATTTATTATATATTAATATATTATATAATTTCTTAATATATATTATATATATTATTAATATATATTATTTTTATATTCTTGAATGTATAATTAATTAGTTACATTGATAATTATTTTATAAAAAAAAAAGAGGGTAAGTAACTGAATTAGTTTGAGCGATTAACCATTCATAAAGATTTGGTTTCGATTTAAAGAAAAAAAATTAACTTGATCAGTTCGATTTTTTTTTTCCTGACTCATGATTTAGTTAACTGAACTATAACCACTCCTAGATATAGAAACAGAATTATGGTTGAATTAAATGCACAATTTCAAATAGTTCCTCTTTTTCTTTTTTTTTTTTAAATTTATTTGTAACAAAAAGACAATTAGCTAATAGCTAGTCCATCCAAATAAATTGTGAACATACGGTATAAAGCAAGATTAACTTGATAAATTAAAGAATAGCCGACTTTTTTTATTATTTTTCCATTTTATATAATTTTTTAATTAAGATTAATTTGTTTATTTTTAATGACTTTAAAGTATGTAAATCACTTCTTTAAAAAAAAATTACAAAAAATGCATAAAAAATTTACGTACGGTAAACAACTATTTACTTTGTATTTTGGAAAGCTTCAAAGTTGTTGAAATCTTTATTGTTGGCAGTCAGTGCATAATTTTGTCCGTGCAAATATTAAGATTTAGTTTGATTAAAAGAATTAAAAAAAAAATTGCCTTGTCTTTTATCACTTTCCCACCAATTTTTTATTTTCGCTTTTACTTTGAAAATAGCTTTCATCTATGTTATTCACATTTATTAGTGCTTATTTTATGTAAGACTATTAGAAAAAAATTAAATTTCTTGGATATTTAATTAAGTTCCATTTGATTGTAAGTTTGCTAGAAGTCGACTCAAAATATAATCAAATCTAATCAAATTATACTTTTAAATTTATTATGTCATTGAATTAATTCAGATTTTAATTTGATAAATTAATATTTGATAAACATAATATAAAATATTAAATTATTTGAATTCAATTTGATTAAAAGTTTCCTGAAACTTAACTTAAAAAATAAATAAATTTAATTTTAATTAAATTTTTAATTTTAATAAATTAATTCAACCATCGTATTACTCCACTATTTGTACTGTCTCTGGTGTGGGTGATATGCATTGAATGGCCATAAAAAGTGTATGGTGATTGGTGATTTGTATTGAATGGCCAAAACCACTTTTATGGATCTTTGGAAAGACAAATACTAAGGCTCATTTGGACGAGTTAAAAAAATCAACTTTTGTTATTTTAATTGTTTAGTAAAATATCAAAAGTTATTAATTTTGTTTAAGTTATGGATTTTCAAAACACCAATTTTTGCTAAGTTAACAAGGAGATATATGACCATTTTAATTTAAACTGACTCAAAAGTTATCAAAATTTTTTTACTAAGGGTGGGGATATTGGCATTCTTTTAAAAATTTCCCCCACTCTTTGTAAATTTTTGTTCTACAAAATTATAAATTAACTTTGTAATTAATAGAACACAATTAATACAAAACACTTTAAGTACCATAACAACCTTTCTTTTTCATTTACTATTATAAAATTAACATTTTCACCTTTTCACTTCTTTGTAACTCCATTTTTCACTTTTGTGATTACATCTTTCAGACTCTCATATGCTCACCCCCCTCTCTCTCTCTCTACAATTCTTATTTGTAATTTTTTTGCTAAGTAATTTAAAGAGGGTTTTTGTTAAAACTTTTAAATTATTTTGAACTGTTTATATTTTTTTAATAGTGGCTGGTGTTGAGGATAAATGTTAGAATTTAAATTTGATTTACTTTTATTTTAGTTATTTTCATTAGTGTATGAATTGATCAACAATTATGATATCTAGCTTTGTATCAATTAAAAAACAATAATTATTTATTTTCTTGTTTGATTTTCGATAAAATAAACTTAAAATATATATTTACAAACTAATTTTAAAAACTATTATAAAAGTTCCCTCACACTACTTCATGAAATTATAGTTGATAGTAGATTTTAAATTTAATATGCAAATTAATAAAAAAGTTAGAGAATGTTATGGAAAAGTAAAAGATAGAGAATTTTAGTTTTGTAATAATAAATAAAAAGGCAAGGTAATTATGGTATTTGATATATTTTATAATTGATATCTACCACAAAGTTAGTTTTGTAATTTTGTATGAGCTAAAAAAATGATAAGAAGTGAGGAAAATTTATGAAGGAGTGCCAACATTCCCACATTTTTACTAAGTACCTAAAAATTTCTATATCTTTTGCCAAATGAAATACTTTCACCATTTCAATTTAAATTAACTCAAAAGTTATCAAATTTTTTTACCAAATACTTAAAATTTTCTATTTATTTTATCAAACACTTAAAATTTATTAAAAATTTCTATTTATTTTATCAAACATAGAAAAAATTTTACCTATTAAAGCGCAGTTTAGAAGTTCAATTTTTAGTAACTTTTGATATTTTTTAATCAAAAGTTAGTAGTTAAATTTTTTTGTGTCTTTGGTAAAATAAGTAGCAATTTTTTTAGTTACTTTTAGTAATTTTTACCAACGTTTGGGTGTTTAATAAAATTTTTTGGTAACTTTTAGAAATTTTTGACAAATTTTTGTGTATTTATTAAAAATTTTGTTAATTTTTGACTTAAACAAGTTACTGTAACTAAGTAAAAAAAGATAAAAATTAATATTTTGTCAAACACCAATCAAGTGAAGATTGATTAATTTCTACTAAAATTTAAATTACCAAACGGGAGATAAAAGTTACTAAAAATAAAAGTTAACTTTCTTCTGCTAAAAGATAACTTTCAAACAAGGCCTAAACCGTTATTCGATTTTAGTTGTTGATGTTGCAGGTCTCAAGCCATACACAATAATGGCTGAAACTGAAAGTCACGACCGCCGTTGTACAATTCTTGGGGAAATTTTGACGTGCTGATTTTATCAAATTTTAAATAAAAAATATCTTGAAGAAATGCACTCAGGCTATGATTGGAGTCAAAATAAAATATTACGAAATTTTATAAATTTCTACGAACATAAATTATGAGGTAATAAAATTTAAATTTTTTATTTATTATATAAAATACGATATATTAATTTTTATAATTTTATACAACTTCAAACACACCCTCATCCTGATAAATATTGTTTTCCCGGTTTTTCCGTATATATAATTTTTTTAAAATACAAATCATATTTTGTTTTAATTCAGTGGGATCAACAGTAGGTTTAGCTCTAATTTAACATTATGAGGCCTTTTGTGGCAGAAAAATAAAAAAATTAAAAAAAATTATTACTTTGCACCTACAACTTACACATTACATTTTAGTAAGTAATTGGGTATTTAGTAAAAATTTATAAAAATTAAAAAAATTTAAAAATAAAATTAAAAAAATTGATAAAAAGTTGATTTTTTATTTTATTTTTGTTTGTACGCCATGCTTTGTTACTTCATGCCCCGTTTGGCAAAAGTCAAAAATTTTTAACTTCCCCTGACATTCAACTTTATCTACCTTTTTTTACCAAAAATTACCAAATACATAAAAAAGTTACAACATCCAAAACCATCAAGTTTTTTTTTTTAATTTTCTTCAAATTTTCTTTAATTTTTATAAATTTTTATTAAACAAATAAAAGTGATACTTTTCAAGTTTTAACCAAAAATAAAAGTAAAAATAAAAAAAAAATTGTCAAAAATGGGTGCACCAACCGTTTTCAATATAAAAACTGGGCATTGGAAGTAAATATTAATTTACGTTAACAAAGCTCCCCCCAGCCCCCCCCCCCCCTTCCCACTTTCTTTTTTCGCTAGTTAAGGGTTTATAAAATGTAAATTGCACCAATCCACTTAAGAATGGCAATGGAGTAGATTAGAAACGAATATGATAATATTCAAATTCAAATTCAAACTCCAAATCTTTCATCTATCTCCAAATCTGCCGCAAACTCTGAATAGATATTTTTTTAAACCTCTATCTCCACTCCAAACGGAGAATAGATATATCTACGGATATCTAAAAATCTGAACCTTCTGTCTGCTTTCGAATCCGCCCCTAACTTGATACATAACTTAATTGCATATGTTCATCTCCAAAACTAAAATACCGAATCCGCATCTAACTTGATACATAACTTAATTGCATATGTTTAACTTCAAAACTAAAACAATACATAAATATTATCACAATAATAATTTACCAAAGTAAAACATAAACATTTCTGAAACTAATATTTCACCAAAGTACCATCACTAACCGATACATAATAAAGATACATAATTCTAAAGTATTAATGTTGTCCCAACTCAAAGTAGTAAATACAAAATACGATAGTTCATAAGATAATTATTCATCTCAATTTCTTGAATTCGATGTTGTTCGGATATTTTTTAGGGCAGATCAGAGTAGATTCGAATCAGACATCGAATTCGGAGCAGATTCAAGACAGAGATTGTCCTATCCCCATATCCGATCTAATATCTAATTTTTTTTTAAATCCAAATCTGATCCAATCTCCAAAGAAAATCCAAATCTCACATTTATTCGGATCGAATAGTAGACCAAATTCAGACGGATCGGCTAAGATGACTATCTCTAAATCCACTTATCGCAAAAAGATTACTACAAAGTATTATAGTTTAACTTAGTCCCCAACACTAAATAAATTGAGATTGAGCTTTACAATTACAGGCTTGGAATTATCTTTCCGCCTTTTCAAAATTTTCTCTAAATCTTCATCTCTTCCACTTAAGCTTCACCACATGCAATTGTTAAAGTGTGCCTTGATAACTAACATAAATGTATTTTGGTAGAGTAAGACCTTTTATTTTTTACACTTTAGCTGCTATAATGTAAAAAGCACTGCAGCTTCTCTAACTCATAGTAGAAAGGTAATTGACGGCACAAAAACACGGATGATATATACATGACAAAATTTCAAACATAATAATTCATCAAATTATCTCAACCATAGTGGGAGTAGAATAGTGATGACCCCTCGACCACAACGACTGGTACTTCGATCAGGGGGACGAGTGCTAATTGAAGAAAGTATGATTGAAATCTTACTAAGGGTTTGTTTGGAGTGGTAAAAAAAGTGAGATAAAATATAATTTGGGAAAATTTTTTATATTTGGTGCACACATCTCAAATCGTATTTTTTTTGAGATGAACAGTAATATTCCCGTCCCGACGGATTGAATTTCTGTTTGGACGAATTCAAAATTTTATATTAGTCATGACCTCTTTATAGACCAAACTGGACTCGAAACAATTTCTACAATCTGTTTGAACGGAAGTTGGCTGTGTGAATCCGTCGAAACGGTTTCTGCAATCCGTTGGAAGGGTTTCTACAACCCTAGAAAAAATAGTCACATGGTTGTCATTCAGTAGCTTGGGAGTTCCTGGTGAGAATGGCAAAAAAATTTTTGCTATTTGATTAGCCGAATTCCAATTATCAACTTTTTTTTAGAAAGTATTGAATTTTTTTCGAACTTCGAAAAAGTAAGAATGTGTAAAAATGTAATAAAGATTTTTAAAAATTTTTAAAAATTTTCACCAAATTTGATGCACCAAGCACACCCTAAGTAATTAGAATGTAATTAGAACAATGTAATATCATTAAAGGGAAAACATGATGACAAATGCATCATTTACCAAGTTGTCACGTCTCACCTGCAATGAGTATTAAATACATTCTAAGTCACCACTCAAGTGTTATGAAAAAGGGAGACAACTAGGTTATCACAGTATTACAATTAAATTAGAGTTTTCATCGTCTGATGTTTCTCACGCCTATAAATGCGTACTTAAAGAGAATGAACAATAGAAGTATGCTCACTTCTAACGATCTATTCTAACTTTTTAAACACTAAGAATTTCGATCTAATTAGGTTGTCAAACAGATGTAAGTCATGAACTCCAATATCTTTTCTTGACAATTTTTCTTGTTTTCAAGTACTTGTCCTAGGAGGAAGAGTTGAGTAGTGTGACGAATACGTGTGGGGTAATTTTTTTTAGTACATTAATGTTTAAGATGTTTTTTAAAAAATTAAAAAAAGTGAGTATTTTAAACATGTAATTTTGTTACAAGATTTTTTTTAGAAAGAAAAGTTAGAATGCCTGGAAAGTAAAAATAATAAGTTTCTTGACGCTAATTTTTTATTTTTATTTTTTTTTTGTTTATTGGATATATTTATCGTTTATAATTTTTGACAATTAAAAAGATTAGAGAATAATTTTCATTATTTAATAAAAATAAAAAAATATATTAAGTAGTTAAAAAGTAAAGATTCCTAGACAGAACCTCTAGATCTTAACCAATACTCATACAACACTTATTAGCAAGACTTTCGCGATAAGCATGCCAATAAAGGGGATAGGTTCTTTATCATAACATGAAAACGACCTTTTTAAGTACAAATAATTAAATATAGTTCAATTGACGTAATGTTAGGTGAAATTTTGGCGAAAGTGTGGGTGAACGTGCACTATAATCAATACATCACATGATGAGGACCCGGTTCCTTTTTTTTTTTTTTTTCCAAGCAAGAATGATATTTCAGCACCAAAGCTTGAAGTTGACCATTGATGTTAAAGCAATAAAGCAAAAGAATAAAAAAATGAAAATGACAGCGTAGGATGTGAAATCATATGGTGCAAAACTAGGGGCAACCAAATTTGAATTCGGACACCATTTTTGGAGGAGTATAGCATGTTTTTGTCGGGTTTGGATTCGACCCGAGTCAGCTATTCAAACCTGAAAATTTTGCTAAGCTCGGCGTGACACATAAATATATATTAAATTTTTGGCCCAAAGTTTATAAAATTAATTTTATAATTGATTTTGATGATAACAAACATTGAATTTTCACAATTAATTTTCAAATAGACATTGTATGAAGTTGGAAAAGATTGATATTATTTTTTAAATATTTTTACATAATTTGGATGAAGGAATAAAGGAATTTCAAAGTTTGGAGTAATAGAAATCAAAGTAAGATGAATATTTGAACTAGATGTTAACTCGGATAAATAGAGAAATCAGACACGTGTTAGTATATAGATGATATCTTAAGATCCAACGGTTCAATTTTCATGAAAATTTAATATAGTAAACTAGACTTCCATATCTACAACTTTACCGAAGGAAGCTTTTTGTGGATCCAAAGTTAAGGTGTCAAAACATGAGTTGGAATATTAGTCATTACAGAAAAGATTTTAATTCTGGATTCTGGAGCTAGTCTTAGTTTTTGAGACATAACTCATACTATACAGTTTTAAAAATTCTGATTTTTGGTGTGTGAAAAGAAGACTCAAAAAGCTACAACTTTTGTAGTTTAAGTTTCTTTAAATTCTAAAAGTATCATGGTGAAACAGAAGCTTAAACTGGAAACACAGATTCAGAATGTCAGAAAAAGCTATCAGAAGCTGGTCTCGGTTCAGAAGCCATATCTGACTATTTAACCGTTGGATGAAGCTCAAAATTTGACATGTCATAGCTGACTTATATATCTACAGAGTCTTTACTCTGAGGAAATATCAGATTTGAACGTTCCGAGGGTGAAAAATGGTTACAAATATATCTCAAAAAATCTGAATCTGAAAGATAGCATTGGAAGTAAGGAAATTCAATTTCTTTCAAGGGCAAAAGTGTCTTTTCACTTTGTAACGGCCATTTATAGATTTTCATCTATAAATAGAGCCTCAAACTCAGATTCAAGGGGATGAACAAGGCAAGAAAGAAGTGCTTACAAAGAGATACAAGAAATTCCACATCTTTACAAACATAGAGTGATTTCTTCTCACATTTGTGCTTCATCTTTCATATTCAACTTGTGAGAGTTTATTTTTTTATTTGATTGAGTTATAAACTCATCATTGTTATTGTAAGAAAGGGAAATTTAAAACCCTTTTAATTTGTGAGAGTTGGGTGAGCTCTTGTTGGTTTTGGTTCAAGTATTAGAACCAAAACAAGAGACTTTCTTTGAGAGACTTGTGTGAGTGATTTGGGGATAAAATCAATTGAGAAAGGTTTCTAGCACCTTGGGAAGTTAGTGTGTAATAAGCTCTTCAAAGAATAGTGGAGAAATCTCAAGGAAGGTCTTGTGGAGTGGACGTAGGCAACATTGAAGCCGAACCACTATAAATCGATTGTGTTTGCTTCTCTTCCCTTCTCTTTACATTTATTGCAAACACTAGCACTCACTCTTCATTCACAAATATTAAATAAATTTTTTGGTGCATTTCATATTCATCTTGACATATTTGTTTTAGGGTTGAAATTTTTATTGCAAAATTTTTAAGCAACCCTATTCACCCCCCTCTAGTGTTGTTATTTGGGATAACAATTGGTATCAGAGTAAGGGCTCTTATTTTTGACTTAACCGTCTAAGAGTTAAGATCATGGCAATATCTTTTGGCGCCTCCACTTTTGAAGGCCAATCGACCCACCGACCTCCTTTGTTCAATGGAACAAACTATAATTACTGGAAGGCTAGAATGAGAATCTATGTTCAAGCCATTGATTATAGGTCATGGAAAGTCATATCTAATGGACCTTATGTTCCTTCTAAAATCGTAGATAATAGGATCGTTCCCAAGGATGAAAGTGAATGGACCGAAGCCGATGAAGCTAAAGTCCAATTAAATGCCAAAGCTATGAACATGTTATATTGTGCACTTGACCCTAATGAGTTTAATAGAATTTCTACATGTGAAACCGCTAAAGAAATTTGGGATAAATTAGAAGTCACTCATGAAGGTACTAATCAAGTTAAAGAGTCTAAAATTAGTATGCTTATTCATCATTATGAATTGTTTAAAATGAAACCGGATGAGTCTATTTCGGAAATGTTTACTAGATTTACCGATATTATAAATAGTTTGAAATCTCTTGGTAAAATCTATACTAACGTTGAAATGGTGAGAAAAATTCTTAGGTCTTTGCCAAAGAGATGGGGGCCAAAGGTGACGGCCATCCAAGAAGCAAAAGATCTAACGAAATTGAGCTTAGATGAACTCTTAGGTTCCCTCATAACCCATGAGATTACTTTAAAAGCTAATGAGGAAGAAGATTCCAAAAAGAAGAAATGAATTGCTTTCAAGTCCACATTTAATGATAAAAAGGTGGATGAATCAAGTGATGAAGATGATGAAGACATTGCTATGATCACTAGAAAATTCAAGAAATACATTAACAAAAAGAAGTAAGGTGGAAGAAAATTTCACAAGAAGGAGACAGTCAAAGGAGATTCAAGTAAGAAAGATATTTTCATTTGCTATGAATGCAAAAACCCCGGCCATATCAAGCCTGAATGTCCTCAACTCAAAAAGAGTTATAAAAAGGACAAAAAGAATGCAATGGTGGCAACATGGGGAGATAGCAATGATAGTTCCTCCGATAATGAGTCAAATGGAGAAAAAATTGCAAACATTTGTTTTGTGGCTCAAGAAGAAGAGAATAAGGTATGTGAATCTTCTAATCAATTTACTTATGATGAACTTTTAAATGCTTTTGAAGATTTACATCATGAACTTAAGAAAATTGCTTCAAAGAATATTTTTCTAAAAAAGTTGGTCTCTTCTCGTTCTCAAGAAAATGATGCTTTAAAGAAAGAAAATGAACTTTTAAAAAAGGAGCTTGAAACTAAAACCTTGATTCCAAATGAGCTCCAAAACGAAAATGAAACCTTAAAAAATCAAGTAGAGGATTTAACAAAATCTCTTGTAAAGTTTCTTAAAGGAAATGAAAACTTGGATATGATTCTTGGTAGACAAAGATGTGTTTTTAATAAAAGTGGAATTGGTTTCAATCCATCTAAAAAGCAAAAATTTTATAAGGATTTGTTTTGGAAAACATCTTCTAGTAATCATTCTACTTGTCATTATTGCAATAATATAGGACATATTATTCATTCATGCCCTTATAGGAGAAAGACTTATAGTAGGCCCAAAATGATGTGGGTTCCAAAGACGAAAATGAATTTAAATGATGATATGTCTAACCTTCAAGGACCCACGAAAATTTGGGTACCAAAAGTCAATGGTTGATTTTCTCTTGTAGGTTTTCTTGAAATCTAAATCAAAGAGTGAAAGATGGTTCCTTGATAGTGCTTGCTCAAGGCATATGACGGGTGATGCAACCATATTCACTTTTTTATCTTCTAAAAATGGAGGATTTGTCACTTTTGGAGACAATAGCAAAGGAAGAATTATTGGTATAAGTAACATTGGTAAACCTCCATTCCCTACCATTGAAAATGTATTATTAGTTGAAGGTTTAAAACATAATTTGCTTAGTATTAGTCAATTATGTGATAAAGATAATCGTGTTATATTTGATCATTCCCATTGCATCATAGAGAACATTAATGACCATAAGACATTATTTGTAGGGCATAGACATGAAAATGTTTATGTTGTTCATTTAAATGATCTATCCTTAAATGATGTCAAATATTTTTCGGTAATGAGTGATAATAGTTGGTTATGGCATAGAAGACTTGGACATGCTAGCATGGATTTAATTTCAAAACTTTCCAAAAATGACTTAGTTGTTGGTTTACCCAATATTAAATTTGAAAAAGACAAATTACGTGATGCATGTCAATTTGGAAAACAAGTTAAAACATCTTTCAAATGTAAAAATATAGTTTCAACTTCTAGGTCATTGCAATTACTACACATGGATCTATTTGGCCCTACTAGGACTTTAAGTCTTAGTGGAAAATCATATGCACTTGTGGTTGTTGATGATTACTCTAAATTTACATGGGTGTCATTCCTAGCTCATAAGAATGAAGCTTTCTATGTTTTTACAAAACTTTTTCGGAAACTTTAAAATGAAAAGGAATTTTTTATTTCTTCAATTAGAAGTGACCATGGTAGAGAACTTGAAAATTCTTCTTTTGAAAAATATTGTTATGAACATGGTATAGATCATAATTTCTCGGCTCCTAGAAGTCCTCAACAAAATGGTGTAGTTGAGAGGAAGAATATGACTCTTGAAGAAATAGCTAGAACTATGCTTTGTGAAAATAATCTACCAAAGTGCTTTTGGGCCGAGGCGGTTAACACCGCTTGTTATATTGTAAACCGAATAATGATTAGACCTATTATAAAAAAAACTCCATATGAGCTATGGAAAGGTAGAAAGCCTAATATTAGCTACTTTCATGCATTTGGTTGTAAATGTTTTGTTTTAAATAATAATAAAGATAATTTGGAAAAATTTGATGCTAAATCGGATGAAGCAATATTTCTTGGATATTCTACTTCTAATAAAGCTTATAGAGTATATAATAAAAGAACTTTAGTTGTAGAAGAATCTATTCATGTTGCATTTGATGAATCTAACACATTTTCTTCCAAGAATATTGAAAATGATGATGACATAGGATTAGAACAAAGAATGAAAAGCATCACTATTCAAGAGGGAAAAAGTAAAGTCAATGAATGAAGATAAAGATGAACCATTAGCCATTGAAAATGCTCCAAAGCTTGATGAGTTCAAGAACAATAAAGAAGACTTACCAAAAGAATGGAGATATGTTCACAATCACCCTAAGGATTTAATCATTGGTGATCCATCCAAAGGTATAACCACTCGTTCGTCTCTTAGAAATATTTGTAATAATCTAGCTTTTCTTTCTCAAATTGAGCCTAGATGTTTTCAAGAAGCCAAAAGTGATGAAACTTGGATTTTAGCTATGCAAGAAAAGCTTAATCAATTTGAAAGAAATCAAGTTTGGGATTTAGTCCCAAGACCTAATGATCATCCCGTGATTGGAACAAAATGGGTTTTTAGAAATAAAATAGATGAATCCGGGATAGTTATTAGAAATAAAGCTCGATTGGTTGCCCAAGGTTTTAATCAAGAAGAAGGAATTGATTTTGATGAAACTTTTGCTCTAGTAGCTAGATTAGAAGCAATTAGAATGTTACTTGCAATTGCATATTTTAGAAATTTCAAACTTTATCAAATGGATGTTAAAAGTGCTTTTCTAAATGGATACATTTCGGAAGAAGTTTATGTTGAACAACCTCCTGGTTTTGAAAATTATGAATTCCCAAATCATGTTTATAAACTCAAAAAGACTTTATATGGTTTAAAATAAGCTCCAAGATCTTGGTATGAAAGATTAAGTAAATTTTTGATTGAAAATGGTTTTACTAGAGGACAAATTGACACTACTCTTTTTATTAAAACCAAAATTATAATATGCTTATTATTCAAATATATGTAGATGATATTATATTTGGTGCTATTAATGACTCTCTTTGTCAAGAATTTGCTAAGAGCATGCAAGGTGAATTTGAAATGAGTATGATGGGAGAGGTAAATTATTTTCTTGGACTTCAAATTAAGCAAACTAAGGAAGGCATCTTCATAAACCAAGCCAAGTACACAAAAGATCTACTCAAGAGGTTTGGAATGGAAAATGCAAAGCCTATTGGGACCCCTATGAGTCCTTCAACCAAACTTGACATGGATGAAAATGGTAAGAAAGTTGATGAAAAACTTTATAGAGGTATGATTGGCTCACTCTTATACTTAACGGCAAGTAGACCCGATATTATGTTTAGTGTATGTATGTGCACTAGATTTCAATCATGCCCTAAGGAATCTCATGTTATTACCGTTAAACGTATTCTTAGATATTTATTAGGAATGCCTAATTTAGGATTATTTTATCCTAGGGATATTGCTTTTGACCTTATTGGTTACTCCGATGCGGACTTTGCAGGATGCAAGGTTGATAGAAAAAGTACTAGTGGAACTTGTTAATTTCTAGGTCATTCACTTATGTCATGGTTTAGCAAGAAGCAAAATTTCGTAGCATTGTCTACTACGGAAGCCGAGTATATCGCAGCTGGAAGTTGTTGTGTACAAATTTTATGGATGAAACAACAATTAGAAGATTTTGGACTTTACTTTGATCATATTCCAATTAATTGTGATAATACTAGTGCTATTAATTTATCAAAGAATCTCATTCAACATTCTAGAACCAAACACATTGAAATTAGACACCATTTTCTTAGAGATCATGTTAAAAAAGGTGATATTATTCTTGAATTTATTAGAACAGAAAATCAACTAGCCGATATTTTTACTAAGCCATTGAATGAGGATAGATTTTGTTATATTCGTAGAGAACTTGGTATGTCTAATCCAATATGATATTGATTTCCTTATGTGCTCATTGATGCTTATTTTACTATCATATATTTAGGGGGAGCTAAATATATTTTAATATCTTTTTTACATTGACATTGATGCATATATTTAGAGGGAGAATTATAACTAATTTTAACAATTTTTTCCCACTTCATATTATTTTTGATGATGTCAAAGGGAGAGAAAGACAAGATATTGATGATTGATTGAACTTTTATGAATAGAAAATCTTTTCATTATTTATGTCTTTTAAAAATTTTATCTTAAATCATCAATGGTTTGTCATCATAAAAAAGGGGGAGATTGTTGGCCCAAGGTTTATAAAATTAGTTTTATAATTGATTTTGATGATAACAAACATTGAATTTTCACAATTAATTTTCAAATAGACATTGTATGAAATGTTACAATTCATTTGATAGATTCAAGATAATAGAGTTGGAAGAGATTGATATTGATTTTTAGATATTTTCACATAATTTGGATGAAGGAAATAAAGGAATTTCAAAGTTTAGAGTAATAGAAATCAAAGTAAGATGAATATTTGAACCAGAGGTTAACTCAAATAAATAGAGAAATCAGGCACGTGTTAGTATATAGATGATATCTTAAGATCCAACGGTTCAATTTTTGTGAAATTTTAATATAGTAAACTAGACTTCCATATCTACAACTTTACCGAAGGAAGATTTTTGTGGATCTAAAGTTAAGGTGTCTGTCAAAACATCAGTTGGCATATTAGTCATTACAGAAAAGATTTTAATTCTGGATTCTGGAGCTAGTCTTAGTTTTTGAGACATAACTCATACTATACAGCTGTAAAAATTCTGATTTTTGGTGTGTGAAAAGAAGACTCAAAAAGCTACAACTTCTGTAGTTTAAGTTTCTTCTAATTCTAAAAGTATCATGGTAAAACAGAAGCTTAAATTAGAAAAACAGATTCAGAATGTCAGAAAAAGCTATCAGAAGCTAGTCTCGGTTCAGAAGCCATATCTGACTATCTAACCGTTGGATGGAGCTTAAAATTTGATATGTCATAGCTGACTTATATATCTACAAAGTCTTTACTCTGAGGAAATGTGAGATTTGAACGTTCTGAGGGTAAAAAACGGTCACAAATATATCTCAAAAAATCTGAATCTGAAAGACAGCATTGGAAGTAAGGAAATTCAATTTCTTTCAAGGGCAAAGTGTCTTTTCACTTTGTAATGGTCATTTGGAGATTTTCATCTATAAATAGAGCCTCAAACTCAGATTCAAGGGGATGAACAAGGCAAGAAAGAAGTGCTTACAAAGAGATACAAGAAATTCTATATCTTTGCAAACATAGAGTGATTTCTTCTCACATTTGTGCTTCATCTTTCATATTCAACTTGTCAGAGTTTCTTTTTTATTTGATTGAATTATAAACTCATCATTGTTGTTGTAAGAAAGGGAAATTTAAAACTCTTTTAATTTGTGAGAGTTGGGTGAGCTCTTGTTTGTTTTGGTTCAAGTGTTAGAACCAAAACAAGAGACTTTCTTTGAGAGACTTGTGTGAGTGATTTGGGGATAAAATCACTTGGGAAAGGTTTCTAGCACCTTAGGAAGCTAGTGTGTAATAAGCTCTTCAAAGAATAGTGGAGAAATCTCAAGGAAGGTCTTGTGGAGTGGACGTAGGCAACATTGAAGCCGAACCACTATAAATCGATTGTGTTTGTTTCTCTTCCCTTCTCTTTACATTTATTATAAACACTAACACTCACTCTTCATTCACAAATATTAAATAATTTTTTTGGTGCATTTCATATTCATCTTGACATATTTGTTTTAGGGTTGAAATTTTTATTGCAAAATTTTTAAGCAACCCTATTCACCCCCCTCTAGTGTTGCTATTTGGGATAACATAAATAAATTTAGTTAAAAATTTTGGGACTTAGCCATGCTAGGTCAAGTTCAAGTTACTATTCAAATTTCAATTTCAACTTGAAATTTAAATCAAATTTATTTTACTTAAACTTGAATCAAATCTAAAATATTAGTCAAATCCTTCTTAAAAGATAGATTAGTAGATTGGATCATCAAACTTTTAGACCCATTACTAGCTCCAATGTAGACCCCTTATTAGTAATTAGAGTAAGTAAAATTTTAAAATTTTGAGAGATTATTCAATGCTCTTAAAAAAATACTTTTAATTCATTAAAATTGTGTAGTAAACTCTATTATAGAAATACCTACATGGCACAATATCAATAGAGCATGTGCTCCAAGAGCGTTAAGTTAATTTTCTCACATTTGTTGGAATCTTTAATAATCTTTTTACTAGTTTACCTAGTTATTCAATCTCATGTGCTTTCATTAGATTGGAATTGTTCCCACACTCGGCAGCGTGAAAAAGGAAAAACTGAATATATAATTTTTCCATAGTCTTTTTTTTTTAGTATTTTGTTTTATTTTAATATATTTATATATATATATATATATTCTTTTTTTTAATTATTTTTTGAGGTAATTGTGACACTCCCCTTTGTACTTCAGGTCAAATGGCAATCCAGTCCTCTTGTTCATATCAGTTTGTAAAGCAGCCATTAAGTCATCACTTGCCCAGCACGGGATGGACATGTTGGTCATTCCACAAGTAGATTATCGACCACAACTTCAGTCAATGTTCAGAACCTCAGAGAGAGAAAAGGTGGAATAGAAGAGGAAAAGAGAACGGGAAGACGGAAAGGGGGGGAGAGAGGAGAGATGGCAGTGAAGAGGAAGAGGGAAAGGGGCCAGGAAAAGAAGGGAGGATGCGTAGGCAGAGTAGAGTAGTAAACATCCACGGAAACAGCAAGCAACTGAATATATTGGGATACGAAAATTTGGATCCAACATATATAATTCAGACCCGACCCAGACTTACACTTATGTAAACTTTTAATCTACATTGAAAGGAAATATTCATTAAATTTTAGCACAAAATTTCATAAATAATTTAATGACATATATTACCATCTCGTCTTCGATTCCTAAATCTTTAGGGACAACCTTGATCATTGTGAATTTGTGACTTGAGAGCCAAGGGATTGGGACGTTGGCTACTTCTTCGAGGAAATTTGCACCCAAAAGGCTTTTTCTTCAGAAAAAAATTCAAAAAAAAAAAAAAAAAACTCAAATTTAGTTACAATTTACAATTTTTAAAAAATTTTGTTGTAAAAGATAATGTATTTAACCTTTTTAATGATAATTAAATCCCCTGATCGAGTGACCTTGGGTTTGCATGAGTGACTTTGGGTTTGCACAAATGACCTTGTGTTTGCTTATTAGAAATTATTAGTTCGAGTCTTTTCAAATTTATTGAAAGGTTTATCCGATCGTTAATTTTAGGATCTTATATATTAATTGAGATACCTGCAATCTAGTTTGAACAAGCTAAAGTTAAAAAAAAAAAAAAAAAGTATAACTCAATCGCTCATACACAAATTTTTTAGAACTATGAACATGATTGAATGTCTAAAAAAATTTTGTTTGGTAAAATTGAGGAAGTTAGAGAAAATCAAAAGAAATTTTAAAGAATTAAAAAAATTTAAGTTTTTTTTTTAATTGGTCAAGTATATATACACTTTTAGATATAGGGGCTGTTTGGTGTTAAAAAAAATAAAAAATTACAATTTTACACCAAAAAATGACATGTATCACTCTAGTGGATAGTTTGATAAAAAATTATAAAAATTGAAAAAATTAAAGAAATTGAAGAAAATTAGAGAAAATAAAAAAAAGTTGATTAAAGTTATAGAATATTAAAAATGTTTTTAGTAAAAAGTGTTAGAAAAAATTGGTAAAATTAATTTTTTTAGTGATATTTTTAGTGCCCAAAGGACCTCATAATAAGGGATTCTAACGGGTTATTGTGAAAAATTTAGTAAGAGATAGTGGAAACATGAATGACCGAAATTTATTTGTAATTTAATACATGTGGCCTTTGACATTTTACATTGATTGTACTTAGATTTTTAAAATTTTTATTTTTATTTTGAAAATAATTTTAATTAAATTAAATTAGAATCGCTAAATTAAATACAAACAAATCTTAGCCCTTCATTTTTCACTACAGCCCCTACAGTAGATTTTTTCACTACACCTCTTTGGAACCCCATAATAAGGGAGTGTTTGGGAGTCCTAGTTTTATAAAAAGTTATAGTTTTTTTTTTAATTTTTGCTAATTTTTGCTCATTTTTGTTTTTTGTGCATTTATTTTAAAACTCTAAATTTTACAAAATTTTAGCAACTTTGACAAACTTTTGTTAATTTTTACTAACTTTTGTTAATTTTCTAACAATTTTTCTGATCAAAATCAGTCAAACAAGTCATTCAACCACGTTCGAACGAGGTTCCATCAATTAAAAAATCTAACACAGTAGGAACATAACAAGGAATTTAGTGAGAGGGAAGTTAATTCTTATAAATTTTAATATTTCTCCCCTAATCTCAAAAATATCATATCAGAATTAAATAGTTTATTTGAATTTTTAACAAGTAATATAAATCAGTAATTAAATATTTAATTATTCATAGGTAAAACAATAATAAAAATTCACCATTCAGAATGACACCGAAAGCTTCAAATTTGGTGACCCAGCATCACATTTGCACAAAAATAAATAAATAAATAACAAAAAATTGGTACATCTTTTAATAGAAGGGACTTAAAACCAAATGAGTTGATAACCAAATGAGTTGATTGAGAAACGTCAAATAAAAAAATATATATATTATGTATTCAAGTTTCTCATCAATTTTGAGCATGAGTTTTAGTTTCAATGAAAGAGAAATTTACAGAGTAAGAGCTTCGGTTTCAATGCCCAAAGAGAGAGAGAGAACCCTAACTTCAGCCTTCTGTCAATGTACATTTTTAAAGACTTATTTTAAAAATTATTTAATTGATTAGGTTATATTATTAATGGCTCAACTCAAGAATCTAAATCTTATTTTTTATTAATGACCCAACTAAAAAATGGAGACCCAAAGTACATTTTTTATTTTAAAAATGTACATTTTAAAAAATATTTATACTATATATAGATTTTTTTTTTTTTTTTTTTTGCAATGGGAAGGGGAACTAAGGCCCTTTTGGTCAAACGGTAGTTCTGTCTCTGTGAGACAGAATAAAAAAATTTATTTGAATGGACCATTCAATTATATTCCAATGGATTCTGTAAAAAATTTTAAATTTATCCTTCAAAAAATTAAAAAATAATTGACATATTACAGTTTTACTAATTTTTATCTTTCAAATCCACCCCAAAAAATAGGGTAAATTACACCTAGACCCCCTGTATATTAGACTAATTACACCTGGACCCCCTGAACATTTGAACCTTACAACTAGACCCCTTAATAACATTTGAACCTTACACTTAAGTCCATCAGTTAATTGACTCAATTAACTACGTTATAAATGAGGAAAATGCCCTTATCCATCAGTAACTCTCATTCTTTTACTCTTTCCGTGCACAACTCTTGTGTGCTCTCTCTCTCTCTCTCTATCTCTCTCACTCTTCCAGAATTTTTTTTATTATTAAAATAATTTATTTTATTAAATTATGTTAATTTTATTAAATCTAATAATAATTTATTATTAAATTAAGTTATAATGATATATTTTTATTAAAACTAATTATTATTAAAAATAAATATTTATAACATTAAATTAATTAATTTAAATATATTTTATTAAATTAATTAATCAAATAAATTTTAGATATATTTAGTGAATTCAATTAATTTTATATTTTTTTACCTAAATATTTATTATTTTTAATTGCATCTATAATTTTATTATTTTTAATTACACCCTTAATTACTTAATTACATATTTTTTTCTCATTTTAATTTTATTTTTAATTATATGATTAAAACTGTGTCAAATAAAAATTAAATCAAATTAAAAAAAACTTTGCATTTAAAAAATTTAAAATAATTAATGCTTTCAATATTTACATAATTTCCTTCGTCCAAACATTTCCTTTGATAATATATATGCATTGTATATATATATATATATATATATATATATATGTATATATATTCACGCAAATGAAGAATTAGATTCGACTCCATCGCCGCGGCTCAATCTCCTCTACTTTTTCATCCTCCTTCTTCCCAGATATTTTATATAAATTAAATTATAAATAATTTAATTTAATTATGATATTTATTTAAAATAATTTAATAATAATTAATTATTAAATTAAATTAAGTTTATTATTATATTAATAGCTAATTATTTTACATAAGTTAAATTAATTATTAAATTAAATTAAATTAAATTAATTATGGTATTTATTTCAAATAATTTAATAATAATGAATTTTTAAATTGATTTAAATTGATTATTATATTAAAATTAATTAATTAATTAATTTAATTATTTATTAAAAGTAATTTAATAATATACATTACATATTAATTTATGATATTAATTTAATTAAATAAGTTTAATTATATTATTTATTAGAATAATTTATTTTAATAAATATTTGAATAAAATAATTTATTTTAATATGATGTAAAAAATGAATAAATTTTTGAAGTTGATAAAATGTTTGCAGTAAAAAAATAGAGTAAAAATACTTTTTTATTTATATTTTTCTGTTTAAGTTTTCATTTTTTGTGAAAAAAAAAAATGAAAACAGATTTAATAAATATATTTTTTTGCGAGTTTATAAAATTTTAAAAACATAAACAGAAAAATAAAAAATAAAAAGTTACCAAGTGGGACCTTAGTGTAAAATTAGAATTGTTAATTATTTGATATTATACATAGTATATATAGTTATGATGGTTTTATTAAGGGGAAAATATAAAATTATTTTTATTTACACAAAATATATGATTTGATTAAAAATATAAAATTAATTGAATTCAATAAAATATATATTAAAATTTATTTGATTAATTAATTTAATAAAATATATTTAAATTAATTAATTTAATGTTATAAGTATTTATTTTTAATAATAATTAGTTTTAATAAAATGTATTATTATAACTTAATTTAATAATAAATTATTATTAGATTTAATAAAATAAACTATTTTCAATAATAAGGGATAGAACTGTGCAGCGAGAGAGAGAGAGAGAGGGGGAAGTGTAATTGAGTCAAGGGCATTCTCGTCATTTTATAGTGCAGTTAACGGAGTCAATTAATTGATGGACTTAAGTGTAAGGTTCAAATGTTATTAAGGGGTCTAGGTGTAAGGTTCAAATGTTTAGGGGGTCCAGTGTAATTAGCCTAATTTACAGGAGATCTAAGTGTAATTTACCCAAAAAAAATATCACAGAAAAATCTGTCGGCGTGTTGTCTCCTGTGGATTACATACCCGAGACATTATAGTGAGTGTGTTTGGAGTTGTATAAAAGTGTATAAAATAAAATAAAATTGTAAAAGTAAATATCTCGTAATTCGTGTAATAAGTGAAGAATTTAAATTTTTATCTCGTAATTCGTATTTGTAGAATTTTATAGGATTTTATTTTATTTGGAACAACTCCGAACGGAGCCAGTGTCGCTAGAATCGAAGGGAGTGGCCCATGGTGGAGACTCATGCACTGGGTGTGTTTAGAGTTATATAAAAATATATAAAATAAAATAAAATTATAAAAGTAAATGTCTCATAATTCGTATAATAAGTGAAGAATTTAAATTTTATTATCTCGTAATTTATGTTTGTAAATATTTATAAAATTTTATTTTATTTTATTTGTCACTAAACGGACTATACCCTCAGACTTTTTATAAGGTGACCTGTCGTCGGTGTTATCCGCTACGTGTCATTTTCTCGTTTGTCCATTTATTTTTATTTCTCCCCCCTTACATACAATGTATACGATCAGAGCAATTTCTCAGCTTCAAAAAAAAAAAACAAAAAAAGAATGTATACGGTCAGGAGACATCATACCTTCTGCCCATGCCTGGTCTATTTTCTTATCTTTTCCCGCGTAATTTAATGGGTAATATTAGACGCATTTTATTTTTATTTTGAAAAAAAGAAAACACCACCTTCTTAAACAATGCATTTTTTTATTACTTAAGGTGCATTTAGTTTATTTTTTTATTTTTTATTTTTTATTTTTATATTTCATTTTTTATTTTGAACATATTTATCATTTTACACTTTTAAAAATAAGAAAAATAGTTAAAGTGTATTTAATTACTTGTATTTTTAAAATTTATTTGAGAAAATAAAAAAAGAGTTTACACATAAAATGAAAAATAACAAAAAGTCATTTTAAGCGTTTTCAACTTAAAATAAGAAAAATCTCAAAATAAGGAAAATAAAATATTTTTATTTCTTTATTTTAAAATTTTTAAAACATAAAACACATAAAAATAGCAAAACAGAAAACAAGAAAGTAAATCAAATGCCATCTAAGGTATCCAAGTCAATTTATGCTTACTCTAACTAATTCTTGAAACCTACAATTAACAATCAGGTAAATCCCCCACTAACCCTAACACATTTTTAACTTTATCCTATGACCTATCAATTGTTTCACGTTGTATTATAAATTATTACTATGTATGTCAATCTGTCCCAAATTTACTTACAGCATTTCAATTGTTAATAGAAATTATCCACGTTACAATCGCATGACTTTAAGTGAGGATAAATCAGGCAAAAAGTCATAAAGAAAAAGAAAACACATATTCCTATTAAATTATAACTGAATCTCATTTTATCATTGTAATTATTTATTACATCACATTGCATCTAAATTATGATTCTATATCTAATTCCTCTAAATTACTTATACGAGTTAAATTGTTGACAGAATATAGTAATCTCACAAGTACATGATTTCAAGTAAATGTAAAGTATGCTAAATCTATACTATTATAAAGCAAATACTAGTGCCATTCATTGAATATTTTCATATTTGTTTAATAATAATAATAATAATAACAATAATAATAATAATAATATAATTGAGGACTCTGTCAACTTTCATATGATTCTAAAATGAGGTTAAATTAATTAATATTTAATTCTTCAATGCAATATCTTCCGATAATGGGAGATCTAAACTGCGCTATCATATCACCAAAGATATGGTCGATAAATAAAATTCTAACTAGTAATTAGCCTTCAGTGCTGAACGTGAAACTCCATTTCTCAAAGCTTCCATTTCAAGTCCACACTATCGATTAGATGAAGGAGGACTAAAGAAGGAGATTGAGCATTGACATACTTTGTTTAGTAGTTCAAGCGGTAGATATATAATGGTATCAACAAGCAGTGGGAGATGATTACGACCAATATGAGTAGTTAATTCAATATGAGCAATTGTTGGGGAAAGATGGTTTGGAAGAAGAATTTGGAACAACTTGAGTTTTATAATTATAGTTTAAGGTGTAATGTGAAACAATTGATATTTGAATAAATAAAATAAAAAATAAGTTATAATTTAAGGAATACGTAATTTTTCTCTTTTTTTATGTTTTACATTTTATTTTATCTTAGAAAAAATAATATTTTTTAAATATAATAAATTAAAAGCAGTACATTTAATATTTTCTTATAATTCATTTATAGAAATTCGCATAGTATGTACAGTGGAAGTGTTCCTAGCAAACGAAACCCCGGGGAGGCTTGGGGTGGGCATGTCTCCCTTAAATTTTTTAAAAATATCACCCGTATGTATGAATTCTTGACAAAAACATTATGCTATGTTGTGGCATCTCCTAAAATTTAAAAAAATAGTTAATCTAAGTCAAAAAAATATCATCAATAGTATATACAAATTTTTGGGCTAAAAAATTTATTCAAAAATTTAGATTATGGACTAGTGTTCTTAAAATTTAAATATTTTTTCTTAATTGTTATATATAATTCAAAAATTAAAAGGTCAACGGATTGTACCATATATATATATATATATATATATATATATATATATATATATATTAATTTATTATTTATTAAATATAACTTATAATATTAGTTATAATTTTTTGACCCCTAAATTTCAAATCCTGACTTCGATCCTGCGGTCACTCAACCGCAATATTTGTCCCAAAATCACAAATATAATTTTACTAATTCGGGTCACTTGTCCTATTTCTCAAATAAATTTTTAATTAGTAACAAGAATAAAATTTTTATTAAAAATAAATAGTTCAATTTGATTATTTCAAACAAATTTGAAACCAAGGCGTCCAAAAGTTTCTTTTTTTAATTATTTCTTTCATGTATACAGAGAGAGAGAGAGAGTTTTGTTTGGAGTTCCAAAAATTACAAAAAAATAAGTAAAATTTTTCTATTTTTAATTTTCTTCATACCGAAAATCTCTAACTCTATTTATCAATTTTTTTTAATTTTCTTTAATTTTTATCAACTTTAAATAACTTTTTCAAATTTTCTTTAATTTTTTTTCTAACTTTCTAAAACACACCGAACACCAAAGTTTATTCAATTTGACCGATTTTTTTTTTTTAATTTTTCTTGATGCTCCAAATGAGTACATAACCACAAATTTTTGTAATAAAAAATAATAATTTTTTTTTATAACTTAGAATATCCGCATTAACTTGCACATAACTTAACGTACTCTTGATTTTTGTTGCATAAAAATAATAACTTGCCAAAACTAATAAAAGAGAAAAATATAATATTTTGAAAAAATTTTTACTAAATGAGACAACGCTTTCTACCGACAAGCAATATATGTATGTATATAACTTTCTTCCACTGTTAATAAAAATTGCGTTATTGTGTCAAAAAACAAATGGTAGTTATACAGATTTAATGTACTCTAAACTCAGTTCGAACCATTTAAACTATTACTTGGACGTTAACAGTAATACTTGAGTGCAAAAGGCGATATCCTCGCTCCCAGGGCCCCCACCCCCGGCCCTAAAAGAATGGTGGATGAGGTAAATCGCGATATACGGCGATCTCTTAGACAGGAAAATCAGTGTCTGGTGCCCACAATGAGTCACCTTCACAAGAAAGTGAAACTCCCACACTGCATTACTTGTTAACAGCATTACTTGTTATTATGCCAAGTGGTGTTTGTTGCATTACATAAGAAATAGACTTTCATTTAAATATGAGAAAAGTAATTTTTTATTAGGGGTGTTTAGTTTATCAAATTTCACCAAAAATTATAAAAAATTATTAAGTTTCTTCAATCAAATTTCATTACATATTACTTTTACATCAATTTCTTGTATTTTTTTTATATTTTTTTTTGCCATCCAAGCACTCCCAAAACTTTTCAATTCGATTTCGATATTTTTATAATTAAATGATATATATTTTATCAATTTTTTTTTACTTAAACACAATTAACTCACAGCTTAAATTCATTATTTTTGGCTTTTTTTTAATATTTACCTAAATAGACATGAATTTTTGTTTTTTTTTCTTTTTTACAAATACGAAAACACATTTAAAAATTATATCTTATGAAAAAAAAAATTAAAATTTGACGAAAAAATCATATTTGATGAAAATAAATTAAAAAAATTAAAACTTGATTTTTAATATTTAAACCAAACCTTATTTATCCCTATTCTTGTAAGGTTGGAAATCAAATGGAGCTAGAAGTTAGCTTAAAAACATCTAAACTCGAGATTATTAGATTAAAATTTAATGGATACAAAAAAAAAATTATTGACACGTGGCATAATCTTGGGACAAAAAAGTGCTCGAGGCCGAGCACAATCTCATCCCCGACCACATTCATTGAGCCCCATAGCAAAAGGTATGACCACTAGTTCAATTTCAACCATAAATGCTGTATTATAATAAATTTAGTTCATTGATTATAATTTCATTAGTCTAATTTGTTAATCACTTAATAAATGGTAAACATGAAGTAATATATGTGCATTCTTGACTGTCACGTCATGTCTACTATTTTGATATCTGCTATGCACATGAAATATTAAGTGATAAGTATTAAATATAAAGTAAATCGTCATATACACATATACATACATGAATTATAATAACATTATTTTTCAATCATTACGACATTAATTTATTCATTCTTTCTATCTATAAATTCAACACTTAATGCACTAAATCAAATATATATATTATTATCAACTAAACTCTAACATTTTAATAATTATTCTCTCAAAATCTGACTGAATTTACCATCAGAAAACCCTTGGTTAAGGATCCCCTTGGGCTTTTTTTTTTTTTGACTTCTTCTTATTTTTCACGCCGTTTCAGACGAGTTTCGTTTGTGTAGTGACAATATGCGAGAGTATTCTTGATCGTTGCACATATTTATATTTTTTCAATTAAAAATATATGAATATATTTAAATCTTTAAATTTTAATTTAATAACTTCAAGTTTGATTGTCCTTGCATGAGAAGCGCGCGTGGTCTCAGTCCCCATCCCAGGATATCAAGATCTAAGAGTGCGTTTAGGAATATTAGCTGGTGCTTTTAACTCCCAGTTATTAATTTTTTTTTTAAATGCTCAAATTTATCAATTTATATTTTATATTTTTTTTAAATATTAAAAAAAAATATTTAATTAATAAAAAATTAAAAATTAATTATTAAAAAATTATTTTTTTCTTTTTCAAATATAAAAAATTAACTTTTTTTTTTTTTTCTTTCTAAACTCAACATAAGTGACAGTCATAAAATGACAAAAGCTGGTCAACAGTATCATGCCACGTCAAGGCGAAAGATACTAGCAAAGTTGCGTATAAACACGCATATATAATCAACTATGGAACTTTGATTACGGAAGGAACATTGAATGGGTCGTATGAGCCGTTCTATGGTATCTTCTATAATAATAATTGGGAGAGGCAAAGGGAGTGTTTCAAGTTAATTCCGGTGGATGGCGAAGCACGTGGATTCATGTCTGGTGGGTCACGGTTTCCGCCAACTGTTTTCCTTTTGTGGCAATGTTTTTACTTTTCCGCCTTTCAGTGTACACGTGATACGCCCGCAGACGGGCTGGATAGCTCGAGCTCCGATCTTAGGATTTTGATGAGCTTCGGCTTGTATTTTGCTGTCGCTCTTTCAGATACTAGTTGTGGGTACAGATATTATATTTGTGATTTTTTAATTAAATATATATATATATTAATTTTAATTAAATTATTAAATAAATTTAAAATATAAAGTATTAAAAAACTTGTAAAATATTATATAATTATTTTTAAAGCATTTAAGTAAATAAATTGTAATTATTGATATTTCGGAAAGATAAAAAAAATATAAAGGTAACTAATGGTTAAAAAAAATTAAAGAATACTAAAAGAATATAAAATTAAATTTAGTTAATTAAGCGATAATTACTAAAAATATATTAATATATTTAAATCATTGAATTTTAGTTTAATAATTAAAAATTCAATATCACTGAGCTGACAACTATGGACAATAATTTTAACCCGTCTTAACGGGTACCTGTCTGACTCTAATCTGGTAAGTATGGTTATTTTTAAATTTTATGAGTAATGGAACGGGTTATGATATAAAAATAAAATAACTGTCGAGTTTGGGTACAGGAATGATAAATGAAGTGTATCTGTAATAACTTGAAATTTTTTTCTCTTAATTAATTTGCTTAAGTGTGGTGGTGATATTTATTATAGTAAAAATCTAGAAAATTGAGAATATGAAAATTTTTGGAATGATAAAATTAGTTGAAAAGATTTTTAGATTTAATTTTACCCTATGTGGGAGTTTAATGTAGAATTTCTAAACTTTTATCCAAACAATTCCTAGCTCAATTACCTATTTGGTTTAACCCAACCCTATTAACCCATGGGTCAACAATTTCTTTGACTCACCTCAACTCACTTCAACTCACTTTATCACTCACTAAGTTGACTCATGAATAATAACTCTAAATTATTTCCCGGCAACTTCATTTTCCATCTTCCATAGATCTCTCACAATCTCTCAAATGAGGTGGCTAATTAGTCAAAAAAAAAAAAAAAAGATCCTACATTGATGATTTTAAAGCAGCTCTTTCAAATTATTTAGCAAGCATGATTTAAAGGCTTAAAGCATCTTTTAAATAATTTGTTTAATTAGTCAAAAAGTTAGTATGATTCTTGAATCATACCACCTATCTCCATCCATCTTCCAATACCTTTTTTAAATTATATGGTTAGATAGTCAAAAAGCAAGTATGATTCTTGGATCATGCTACCTATTGTATATGCATGATCTTACCTTAGTTGCGTTGAAGTATGTGAAGTGGAGGTTATTTTTTCCGCCGATAACTTTCTCTACACTCTCATGATTCTTATAAATTGTGTGCCTTCAAAGAGAAAAAAATAAGAGAAAAAAACTATATTTTTATCAAGTGTGGTTGGACATTTGGTGTTGTTTGGAGGAAGAAGAAAGGTTTGGAATTTTCCAATTGGGTGGTGTTCAAAGCTCAACTTCTTTTTCCTTCTCAGGTTTGGTCACCAATATCTTCATTGAGGTAGGATGACGAACCTCCTAAAATATATTTGATGACTTCAATTTTGAAGCTAAAGTATTATCTGGGTTTAAAGTATAAAATTTGATTGTGGTAAAAAAAATAATACCCTTACATTGGGGGTAGGGAAGCCAAAACTTTGACTAATGTAGTCTAACATGCTGACAGCTCTATGTTTGTAACTTCTGATATGTTCTTGACACCAAAAATGGTGGAGTTAGGCTTCGACTAAAACATAAAAGTTGTAGCCCTTTAAGTTTTCTTTCCAACCCAAAAAGATTTGCATCAATCCGATTTGTGAGTCAAAAGTTATGCTCAAAATACTGAGCATGTGTAAAATTACATTTTCTGAACAAACTAAATTCAATGCTGTTTTTGCACATTTAGACCTTAGAATTTTTAAAAGTGTAAAACATGAAAGTTGTAGGTTTTAAAGTCTAGTTTCTATAGATATAAAGTTTATAGATATTAGAGTTCTGCTCTATTTTATATGAATTTTCTTTTAAACTACTGTCTCTGCTTAGCCTTTAATTAATGCTTGTTTGGATTTTTTTTAGAATATTATGTTTAAAGATTTATTTAAATTTCCAATCTCCTTCTGTTAATTATTGTCATGTTAATAAATTCTATTGATGTGTAATTTTATTTACAAGGCCTGATATAGTAAAAGACTTATATTATTTGATATAATACTGAAATGAACTGTTAAGTTGATGCTAGTTAGTTATTTTCCAACTGCTATGAAATTATTTTAAGCTGGATATTATGTATCATTATTTATGATAACTGACTTAGACAATCAGTTTCATCATAGATAGTTGGATGACTTATTCAAACTAAAATGGCTAAATAGAACCAAATATTTGATAAAAATGCCCAAATGAAACAATGGACTTATTCTTTCCTCATTTGGTCTTCCTTAAATAAATTTGATTTATTTTAATTGATTCTTTTAGGCATTATTTTGTCTACCTAGCAAGTTATATAATTATATTTTTATGATTAAGTGAATTTAATGAAACTTATTTAATACCTTCCTAAATATTGGAATAATTTTATGGATATTTATGGATATTTTGAAGTCGAAAACCTATGATAAGGGTTTGGTTATAAATAAGATGATGATTGGAAATTTATTCAAATAAAATAAAACTTATAAATTTTTCTAAAATTAAATATAAGTCCAAAGAGCTATTTACTATCTTTATATTCCATAAAATAATAAAATAAAAAGGAAAAAAGAGGCAAAAAACCGAGATCGCGGCCAATGAGGTTCAAACTCGCGACTTCAAATCGCAATTAGGGTCGCCCGCCCACTAAGCTGCCAGCCTCGGCTTAATTAATATATCATTAGAAATAATTTTATTCTTATCAAGGCTAGTACGGCAAACTTGTCAAAGAATTAACTAAAATATTAATTCGAATTCTAAATTTTTCTAGTTACTTGCTACTTATTAATTTACATGTGGTACCTACCTTTGTGACAATAATGTTGGTGATTATGTTTAATCTTTAATTTATTGTGAATTATTATTAAATTTTGAATTGAGATAAAATACTTAAAGTATACTGTATGTGACTGAATAATCCCACTTCGGATTCATCACCCAGGAACATTGCCGGTTGTTATTAAAAATGTCTGATTGCCATACAAAATATCCTTGGAATGCCAAGGGGTGAAAATAAATTAAGGCACTCAGTGCTAAAGTTATTTTTTTGGCAATAGGGTGATGGGCGGGTAGAAATGGCCTTTTAGATGGAGATGGGAACATATGCATTTTATTTGGGAGATGCTCCCTTATGACCTGCCAGTCAGGTAGCCAGTCGCGACGGTTAGGTTTTTGGTGGGTGACACCGTCGAAATGCATTGAATGCTAAGCCCGTAAAGTCACTGGTTCCCAAGATTGGAGGTAGAAGATGATAGGAGTATGATTATCCTAGGAGGATTTAGATTAAACTCTTTTACAAAATTTTACTATGATTGGCAACCTCTTTTGCTTATGTATGAATGATGTGTTGGAATTATTTATTTATATTTAATTCATCTTGATGAATATTTTAATATATATATATATATATATATATATATATATGTGAAACCTGTATCGTTACGGGGTTTGATCCCGAGATCTTGAAGATTTGAATCTAAGATCCCTACTACTGCGACACAGATTTCATTGTGGTACACACATCAACATTTAACTATTTCTATATGTAAGTAAAATAGTAGTTACGGTGATGGTTTCATCGAATCATTGTAAGTATAATTTATATTATTCATTTGGGATCTATTGAATTAATTGTTGCATAAATAGTATGCCACCTAATCACATTCACTGTAGTGGGTCACCTAATGCAGTGTACGTAACATTAAAACTACTGCATATAGGCACCTAGGAGATTCTGATTACTGGGTTTTAGTAGCTCACCCTTTGTGGGAATATTTTTTTTAGGATGTTAAGTACAGGGATACTGAAAATGAGCTGGAAAGAGATTAATTTCTCTTAAATATTCCATCAGAAGAGTTATCTATTTTTTTCTTTCCTGCACAGTGCTGGAAGAATTTATTTATTATTGTGGTCTGTAATAATAATTATTGGATTATTGTAATCATTAAATTTAGACTTAGTTACTTTATTTGATATGTAATGTTAATCGAATTGTTGGGACGCTTAGATGGCTCTGTAATACTATTCTCTATTTTTTTTATTTTGTGCCCTGTAGTTGAATCCTATCAAATGATTCAGTCTAATGACTTATAAATATTGGTTGAGATAAATTAGGGATTTTAAATACCTTAAATTTTTATTGCAAGTCAACCCCAATTTGGAGGAAAAATTTAGGGTGTGACGGCGTGTTGCTATCATCTTATTTTTATACCAAATAAATAATCCCAAGTCACCCTCGGGTATTCGGGTTATGAAAATTCGGAGCGTGACAGTATCATTACCTAAACTCACCCTAATTATCCTGATTATAAGGTATCCAACTGGTATTACCTGATTATGGCCCAAATTATCTGCACCAATTATCTATTTGTTAGGTACTCAGTAGGTATTACTTGATTACTCGTCTAAATTACCCAATTACTAATTTAAATTATTTGATATCTGAATTTTACAAATAATATCATCAATTCGAATATTAAATTTTATATATATTGTGTTCAAAGAATGGAGTCCCTTTAATTAACACCAAATAACTCAAGATTCTGATATTAAATAATTTACTTTAGAGTTGAGATTTTGTTCTCGATTTAATGAATGAACACAAATTCTTTTTTTTTTTACTTAATAATAATAGAGGTTTAAGACGAGATTAGGTAATAGATTTTTTTAAAATTTTTATTTTTATAAAAGTAATATTTTTCTAAGTAAAAAAATATTTAAAATTTTTATTGAAAAATAATTTTTTTTAGTCTTTTAAAATGTAAAATTATTTATAAAATTATTGTATTAAAAGAATTTTTAATATTATTTTTAATGTAACCGTTTTATATTTGAAGGCTTAAGTACTCAATTGTCCAACGTATTTCCACTTATTCAATGGGTTTAAGAACAGTAATCCGTAGAAAAATATCAATTAAATACCTGCTTAGCCTGGATTTTTTCCCCCCATAGATTAAAAAATGGTATATCCAAATCCAATCAGATGCCTTGCCATTTCTAGTGACAGCTCTTGTCACGCCCCGGATTTTCATAACCGAATGCCCAGGGGTGACTTAGAATTTATTTGTTAGGTATAAAAATAAGATGATAATAACACGCTGTCACATCCCAGAGTTTTCCTCCAAATTGGGGTTGACCCGTAAGAAAAATTTAAGATAGTCAAAATCCTATGATTATCCCAAACAATATTTATAAGTCATTGGACTGAACCATTTGATGGGATTTCAACTACAGGGCACAAAATAAAGATAGAGAAAAATATTACAGAGCCATCTAAGTGTCCCAACCACGCGATTAACATTACATACCAAATAAAAGCAAATTAGGTCTATGCTTAATAATTACAATCATCCAACAATTATTACAGACCAAAAATAAAGTCCTCCAGCTCTGTGCAGGAAAGAAGAAAAAAATAGATAACTCTTCTGATGGAATATTTAAGAGAAATTAATCTCTTTCCAGCTCATCTTCTGTATTCCTGTGCTTAATATCCTGAAAAAAATATTCTCACAAGGGGTGAGCTACTGAAGCCCAGTAATCAGAATCTCCTAGGTGCCTATATGCAGTGGTTGTAATACTACACTGTATTAAATGAATGTATTTAGGTGGCATACTATTTATGCAACAATTAATTCAATAGATCTCAACTGAATAATGTAAATTATACTTACAACGGCTCGATGAAACCGTCACCGTAACAACTATTTTACTTACATGTAAAATAGTTAAATACTGATGTGTATACCACAATGAAGTTTGTGTCGCAGTGGTAGGGATCTCAGATTTAGATCTTCAAGGTCTCGGGATCAAACCCCGTAGCGATACAGGTTTCATACATACATACATATATATATATATATATATATATATATATATTTTATAAAATATTAATCGAGAGGAATTAAATATAATTAAATAATTCCAACACATCATTCATACATAACAAGAGAGGTTGCTGGTCACAATAAAATTTTGTAAAGGAGTTTAATCTAAATCCTCCTAAGATAATCATACTCCTATCCTCCTCTACCCCCAGCCTTGGGAGCCAGTGACTTTACGGGCTTAGCATCCAATGCATACCGACGGTTTCACCTACCAAAAACCTAACCGTCGCGACCGGCTACCTGACTGGCCAGGTCAGAAGGGAGCATCTCCCAAATAAAATGCATGTTCCCATCTTCATCTAAAAGGCCATTTCTACCCACCCATCACCCCATTGCCAAAAACAGCTTTAGCACCAAGTGCCTTAATTTCTTCGTACCCTTTTACATTCCAAGGGTACATTGTATGGAAATCAGACATTTTTAATAACAACCGGCAATGTTCCCGGGCGATGAATCAAAAGTGAGATTATTTAGTCACATGCAATATATTTTTAAGCACCTTATCTATATCCATACTTTAATAGTAATTCTCAATAAATCAAAGATTTAACATAGTCATCAATATCATTATCACAAAGGTAGGCACTATATGTAAATTAACAATTAGCAAGTAAAAAAAAAAATTTAGAATACAAATTAGTATTTTAGTTAATTGTTTTGACAAGTTTACCGTACCAAATTTGATAAGAATAAAATTATTTCTAATGGTATATTAATTAGGCCGAGGTTGGTAGCTTAGTGGGTGGGCGACCCTAATTGCGATTTAAAGTCGCAAGTTCGAACCTCATTGGCTACAAATCTCAGTTTTTGCTCCTTTTACCTTTTATTTTATTTTTTTATGGAATATAAAGATAACAAATAGCTCTTGGACTTCTATTTAATTTTTAGTAAAATTGATAAGTTTTATTTTATTCAAAAAAAATTTAAATAAATTTCCAATCATCATCTTATTTATAACCAAACCTTTATCATAGGTTTTTGACTTCAAGATATCCACAAATGTCCACAGAATTATCCCAATGTTTAGGAAGGTATTAAATGAGTTTCATTAAATTCACTTAATCATAAAAATATAATTATATAACTTGCTAGGTTGACAAAACAATGCCAAAAATAAATCAAATTCATTTAAGAAAGACCAAATGAGAAAAGAACAAGTCCATTGTTTCTTTTGGGCATTTTATCAAATACTAGCATTTTAGCATGATGAAACTGATTATCTAAGTCAATTATCATCAATATTAGAGTGTCAAATAATACCTAATATCTAGTTTAAAATAATTTCATATCAATAGAAATTATTAACATGACAATAACTAACAGAAGGATATTGGAAATTTAAATAATCTTTAAACATAATATTCTAAACAAATCCAAACAAGCATCAATTAAAGCTAAGCAGAATAGCAGCTTGAAAGAAAATTTATATAAAATAGAGTAAGACTCCAATATCTATAAACTTTATATCTGTAGAAACTAGACTTCAAGACCTACAACTTTCATGTTTTACACTTTTTAAAATTTTAAGGTCTAAAGGTACAAAAACAGCTTTGAATTCAGTTTGTACAGAAAATACAGTTTTACACGTGCTCAGTATTTTGGGCATAACTTTTGACTCACAAATCGGATTGATGCAATTCTTTTTGGGTTGAAAAGAAAACTGAAAGGGCTACAACTTTTATGTTTTAGCCAAAGCCTAATTCCACCGTTTTAGGGGTTAGAAGCACATAAGAAGTTATAAATAGAGAGTTGTCAGCATACTGAGTTACTTTAGTCAAAATTTTGGCTTCCCTACCCCCAATATATGGGTATTTATTTTTTTATCACAATTAAGTTTCATATTTCAAACCAGAAAATGCATCAAATATATTTTAGGAGATTCGTCATCCTACCTCAATGAAGATATTAATGACCAAGTCTGAGAAGGAAAAATGAGTTAGCTTTGAACACCACCCAAATTGGAAAATTCCAAGCCTTTCTTCTTCCTCCAAGCAACACCAAATCTTCAGCCTCACTAATCAATAATTTATTATTATTTCTCTCTTATTTTCTTCTCTTGGAAGACACACAATTTATAGGGAGTGTAGAGAAAATTATTAGTGGAGAAAAAAATCAACTAAGGTAAGATCATGCCTATACAATTGGTAGCATGATCCAAGAATCATGCTTACTTTTTGACTATCTAACCATATCATTAAAGAAAAGCATTGGGGAAGATGTATGGAGGTGGCATGATCCGGGAATCAAGCTAACTTTTTGACAAATTTAAACAATCATGCTAGCTTTTTGACAATTTAACCAAATGCTTTAAATCATGCTAGCTTTCAAACAAAATGCTTCAAATCTTGTTTGCTAAATAATTTGAAAAAGATGCTTTAAGGTCATCAATGTGGGTCTTCTCTTTGTCCAATTAGTCAAATAATTTTGAAAGATGGTGAGAGTGTATGGAAGATGGAAATGAAGTTGTCGGGAAATAATTTAGAGCAACTATTCATGAGTCAATTCATTGAGTGATAAAGTGAGTTGAAGTGAGTTGAGGTGAGTCAAAGAAAAGGGTTGACCCATGGGTTAATGGTCTTGGTTTGAACCAAATAAGTAATTGGGCTAAGAAGTGTTTGGATAAAAATTTTAGAAATCTACATTAAACACCCACATAGGGTGAAATTAAATCCGAAAATCTTTCCAACCAATTCTAAAAATTTTCAAATCTTCAATTTTCTAGATTTTTATTATAACAAGTATCACGACCACACTTAAGCAATTTAATTAAGAAAAAAAAAATTCAGGTTATTACAGCTCTGACGCCTTCAACTTTCGGGTCCGTTAGATTAGTCAAATTTTAGTTAAAAATATAATAAAAATAAAAAAAATAACATAAAAATAATAAATATTAACTTGTAATTAAAAAAAATACAAAAAATAATTTAAAATTTATGAATTCTGAAAAGTTTTTATAGACTAAACAGGACCGAACATATTCCGTTACTTGTATTTGGCTTGGCTCTTATAACTAGTAGTCTAGGAAGGCGTGCCCGTACCACCGGCTATTATTTATTTATTTATTTATTCTTTTTCCATGATTCAAGGTTCTCAAAATCAACTTGTAAGAATCTTGATTAACACTTGAAAGTCCCCTTTGGATAAGAATTTTGTGAAAAAAATAACAAGGAAAGAAAAATAAAAAGATAGAAAAAAGAAAAAAAATAAATTTCAAATATATAATTTTATTTAAATGAATTAAAAAATATAATAAAATAAAATACATACATTAATATATTAATTTTTTAATATGATTAATTTTAATTTATTAAATTTCATTTTTTATCATAATTTAAATAAAAAAAAGAATTTTAAATCTTTATTTATTTTATTTTTTCTTGACAGATCATTGATTCAAACAAAATTTAAGTGAACACAAATTTTAACATTCAATTTTCATTAGAAAAAAAGAAGTATCAATCTTTTAAAATATTGAAATTATTGTGTGGAGAGATATAAAACCCACAAAAAAAAAAAAAAATGCCATGTTTATGCATCATATATATAAGGAGCTATATATGCATACGATTAAATTGGTCACGTTTTTGGTTTTTATTTTTTTTTTTTTGGGTTTTTTTTAAAGTACGTATAATTAAGAATAATATTTTTAAGTAAGCAAATAGAGAGCTTCCACCCGTTTGAGCTGTTGCGATCTAGGAGATTTTTTCCATTAAAAATATTCTTTTAAACAAACGCATTCATACTTAGATAGCAGCTCAAGATCACTCTCATGAAAATCTTTTGAGTTATTTTTATTTAAAAAAATTTTAAAAATATTACAAATTTTATGTAACACTTTCTATATTTGTCATTCTATTTTTTTTTATTTTTACAAATCTTTGAATATATAAAATAAGGCTCGAAAGTAATTTTTTTCTAAATTTTAATTTTGAATTTAAATTGAACATTTTGATCATATATTTTTTTTTAATAAAGAACCACCTATGATTAATAATAGTATTTTTAGTTAATTTTATAAAGGCCATCAAAAAATTATTTAAATTCCTATTAAGATATCTCTCAATCCACTATTCTATTTTTTTTCAATAATTTTTCTTTGTGATAATGATAATGTCAGACCAAATATTATTAATGTTATATCATATTCAATGCATTTTTTTTTACATATTTACTATTATAATGCATTAATTATGTTCTGACATTAACAGTATATGCTTTGATATTATCACCACCTATTTAGAAAACTTCTACTTTTTTTTCCCCTAATTCCCAAAGGGGCAAAGGTATTAAGTGTGATTGATAATATGCAATGGAAGTGGCTGTTTCCAACTTCTTGGAAACTTCGAGAGGTAATAGAATCTCCACTCGACTACTCTCCTCAACCACATTTACAAGATCAATTTATTTGGCTTGCTTCAAAAAATGGGGATTACAATGTTGCTACCACTTGGAATACTATTACAAGACAATCTTCAAAGGTGATGTGGCATAAGCTCTAAAGGTTCCCTTACCATATCCCCAGGCATAGTTTTATTATTTGACTTGCTATTAGGGAAAGACTCTCTACAAAGGATAAACTTCTTGCATGGGGAATGAATGTTGACTCTACATGTGTCCTATGTGGAATTGGTCTTGAAAACATGGAGCACCTCTTCTTCTCCTGCCCGTATTCTACTGAGCTGTGGGCTAAAGTCCTACAAATGCACTCAATTGTCAAGTCTACTCAACGATGGCAGGAAGAGATCACATAGGTAGTTGGTAAGTTTAGTGGGAAAAAATTCAGTAATATCATGTGCAGAATAGCATGAGCTGCATTAGTCTATCATATAGGGTAAGAACGCAATGTAAGAACATTTAAAGGACTTCCATCCCCTACTACAAGGATAGTTAACAACATTAAGCATGAAGTAAGATTAAGAACTTCCTAATTTCCTGTCGTTAATTACACTATAGAAAATGTTATATTTTGTAATATGTGGAGAATCTCTTTTTGTAACTAAATTGTACACGGGGGGTATGCTTCTAAGATCTTGAAATATTTTTCCAATTAATCCAAATTATACACACTTATCAATAAAAAAAAAACTTTGACTTTTTTAATTTTATTCCACATCAATAGATGATCGTAACTCTATTTTTATTTTATTTATAAAATCACTATACTTGTAATTTATAATTTTCATTAACGTAAAGTGAACTCATGAGTTCTTTAAATGGATCTTACATACTAGTTCATTG